>CM053038.1:149780239-150325239 GCA_028564925.1 Lithobates sylvaticus
GCCATCCACAACTGGTCCCCCAGCTTTTACTAACCTAGTCTCAGAATACCAACCAAATCAATCTCTAAGTTTCTCCCAAGACCTCCTGCTCTCTAGTTCCCTTGTCACCTCCTCCAATGCTCGCCGCCAGGACTTTACCAGAGTTTCTTCAATCCTATAAAACTCCCTACCTCAATCTGTCTGACTCCTACTCCGTTCGCTTTTAGACAATCCTAGAAATCCCTTCTCTTCAGAGAAGCCTATTCTGCCCCTAACAACTGTACTTTTATTTTCTCCATAAGCTTGTCCCCCACAGTTATTAGCTTTTGTATCACTTGACCCTCCCTTCTAGAATTTAGCTCTAATGAGCAGGGCCCTCTGATTCCTCCTGGATTGAATTGTATTGTGACTGTACTGTCTGCCCTCGTGTTGTAAAGAGCTGCACAAACTGTTGGCGCTATATAAATCCTGTATAATAATAAAAATTATAATAATAATTATACCTGTGTATCTTGATTTACTCAAAAAGGTCCATTATAAAAAAAATTACACCGGCTGTCGAGGGGAAATTAAACAGGCAATTGAACTACAGTTTTACTGCCCCCTGAGCTGCAAATTAGCATAGCCAGCAGCCATGTTAGTACACATTGCCACAGTGTGTTGGGACAAGATTTATATAACAGTTGTTGTTTGTCAGGCAGTACCACCAAACACGATGCAGTAAATGGGGCCACATCACAACTGCTCTGCAACTGTGTGCAATGCACGAACACAGCACTGCAGGCTTTCAATGTTTAACACAGATGGATAATGATGAGGGAGGAGGAGAAATATCGTCTGAGCTGCCCATCAAATGCCTCTGAGCCACAGGAAGCCATCCCTCCTGGAAGAAAACAATGATTGCGGCTAAAGGATGGATTGACTTGGGTACAATCAAGCTGCCCATAGGATTGATGGATCGAATCTCAGCTGGTCCCCACTGAAACGGCTGAGATTCAATCCATCTATGGCCTCTTTATGCTCCAGAGTTCGGGGATATAGCTACTATTTCTTTCTGTTCTCTCCCAATCAGAGTAAAAATTCAGTCCAGTATAAGGTTTCACACTTGTGATAACACGCATTGGAGGAATGGCATTCCAACGCAAGTGCAGTAGATGTCAATGGACCTGCACTGCAGAAAAATATAACTCACATGCCCTGCATTGTAGTACACTGCATTAAAGAAAATTAAATTAAAAGAAAGGTGCAGGTCTGGGTACATCAATGTGCAAAATACTGTATGTTAACATGCATGCAGTAACACCCTAATAGGACAGAATAGTGAGAAGGGACCTAAGACTGTAAGGCTCCTATGTGCAGGAGTTTTCTTATCTCACCAGCCAATCAAACAAGATGAAGCTGGCAGCCAAAAGAAACTGGGCAGAAGGTGCCAGTGCTAACTAGGGACCTCATCGATGTCGGAGGGAAGGTATTTTCAGAGTTTAGTTTTGCTTTATGTAATCCCTAAGAGGTATAGATGAGCCATTGTAAAAACTTCAGAGCACCAATTTAGATATTTTTATTATTCTACTCCAGTATAGGGCCAACAATTAGCTCAGTGCTTTGCAACACAAAAGGAGACAGTACAGTTACAATATAATAGAGTTTGGAGGGCCCTGTTCATGAGAGCGTACAATCTAATAGTACAGATGACCATTTGTAACTTGTTCAAATCTGCACTTTAAAGCAGACCTTATATCAAAACACAAGATCCATCTGTTTACTGTGCGCCTCTTACCGCTGCTAAAAAGATTACTGTGACGGACCTCGTACCCAAAATGTCTGCCGTAAATGCTTCCTCTGTCCGGTACCACACAATCCAAGACCCATTAGCTCACACAGTCACCAGACAACACCAGTGTACGCTACATCAGGAATCAGTCTTTATTTGACATGTCACACTTATATACAGCTAGATGACTAAAGCTTAACCTAATTAGCATGAGCTAATTATCTTAATCAACACTGGGCTCCTTCATTCAATTGCAGGGTTAATTAGCACACACAACAATAGGTGAAACACTTCTACAAGCCAGACTATACTCAATTACATAACACAGGTGGCTGGAGTTCATGAGTCATGACATTAGCGTCTCTTGCTAATATGCCAAATACACATACAGATTCTATGTGTATTGGGGGGCCAGCATGGACCTGAATCCAAGTATCACCAGCTCAGGGGTCCCAGGCTTGCAGCTCAAAGAGCACTGTTCCCCCAAATGCCAGGGCCCATAATCGCAAGGCAACAGGCTCGCACTCAGTCCCCTCCAACAGCCCGTGTCCCGGCTAGGTCCTTCACAATTACAAAATCTGTAGGGTAAAAAAATATAATAAAATATTTACCTTTCCCATGGCTTCTGGCAAGGAAGATTCTCCCAAGGAATGCCAAGTAGCCAAAATCTTAAGAGAAAATGTTCTCTCGGTATGTTTGGGTATCATCTTGTGATCTTTGAGCTATTCCGCATTCCTCGGGATCTTACAGAAGAAGTGCAACGTCACCCCCTGCAGTATGAAAGCCAGTGGAAGTGGAATATACCAATTAACCTATTTCCTTTGCTGACTTATATGTTAAATGAACCATATGTGCAAATGGTTTGGCAGCTATACTTGACTGTGATGGTAATTACTTTTTGCTTCATTCACACTGTTGTATTGGCTTGCATGTCTAATACCTGCATTATTACTTTATTAAAAACATAGCAAAACAGCTCACCATCTAAGGCAAAGGTTTTCTTCTCTGTTAAATCATCAGTAAGCCCATTCATATCACTGTAGGACCGTGCCAGTCTCCACAGAAAGTCTTGCTGTTCCCCAAACTGTTGGAAAAAAAGAAGACATACATCCATACTGTTAAAAGGTTCTTAATTAAACTAATAATGCTCATTACACATGAGTAGTCAAGAGTTGCAAGAAAGGTTAAAGTGAAACAATGTTTTCACCCAGCATTTGCACATTTTCCACATGATTAAATTATAAAATTGGGTGAATCTTTGGTAAAAATATTAAACCCATAGATCCCAATAGAGTGTGTTAGTTGTATTTCAATCCAATTTAAAGTACATAAGATTTTAAAAGACATACAATCCTATTAGTTAAAAGGTTCATACTGAAACTAATAACGCATATACAATTATAGGAGAGAAAATATAGAAATTGTAACAAAAATAAAGAGAAACTATATATATCTATCAATAGGCTGTAAATACATGAAAATATATTTGTGTAAAATGAGCCCAATGTACCACCTGAGCTCAAAAATAAGGAAAACTTTTAATATAATAATACTTCAGAATTACTTGCCCAAAAAAAGTTTTACAAAATTAAAATTCCAACAGAACCCAGCAACATTTCAGGCATCCCTGTCCTTTGATTAGCTTGACACTAGAATTGAATGACATAAGGCACGAAAACCAGAAATTCAAAAAAAGCACAAAGAAGATACAAAGTAATAATGTTGTGTAGCAGGTGTGACAGGTGATGCACAGTCAGTCAAGTCTGGCATCCCTTAAACCAGAGGAAAAAATAAACAAACATACATATCTTCAACAGCAATGCCTCAAAATCATGATCGAGGGGATTAATTATTACATTCAAAATCCCCCAAACTTTTAGTTTCAGATTGGTAATACGATCAACACTGCGATCAGGAACCTGGATTATGAACTTGGGATCAGTGTCCCGCACATTTGTACAGGGTCTACTTTTAAGTCGCACAGATATGAATGGTACTCATTGGAAATCATAGGGTACGATTTGTCATGCGATTTTGCAGTCCCAAGTCGCACAAGTGTGAAAGGGGCCCAACTCTCAAAAACATTTGGGTACAGAAAGTTTCATATTTTTAAAAGTTTGAAAAGTCGACCTATGTATGTCCCTTTGTGGCAGGGGTATTATTAGTACCAACAGCTTCCCTACTGGACAGGGTGTTGTGATCTTAAGGCCCCTTTCACATGGTCGGCCTCATCAGGTCTGCCCATCAGTTATTTGGGCTGACCTGACTGGAAGGTCTATTTATCCCTATGGACTTGTGTCCATTTACACCGACCTACCTCTGGATCCGATCGGGTCCGCAAAAAAAAAAAAAAAAAAACAGGAAGGGGATCCGTCCTCTTCCATTTTGGACGAGTGAGGCGAGGGGGTAATTGGATGTAAATAAACAGCTGAGTCTGTTTAAGTCTGGCCGCCCATACAGTAGGGCGGGCTCTGTTTGTGTTCGCTCTGCAAAAACTAAGCGGATGCGATGTGTCATCCGCCCGCTCTGGTCCGATCAGCAGGGGATCTGTAAGCTGCCCTATGTGAAAGGGGCCTTAGTCCAGAATACAAGAACATACATTAATGATACTGTGGACTTCATAGCCACATTGGATACACTGGTGTTGCTTGACCCCCAAATCTATTTGGTTAGTTAGGATGTTACAAGCTTATACACATCTTTTACCCACATTGATGGCATTAGTGCCTGTAGACTGTTACTGCAGGAATGTACGGTGCCTTGAAAAAGTATTCATACCCCTTGAAATTTTCCACATTTTGTCATGTTACATACAACCAAATACGTAAATGTATTTTATTGAGATTTTATGTGATAGATGAACACAAAGTGGCACATAATTGTAAAGTGGAAGGAAAATGATAAATGCTTTTCAACATCTTTTACAAATCAATATCTGAAAAGTGTGGCGTGCAGTTGTATTCAGCCCCCTTTACTCTGATACCCTTAACTAAAATCTAGTGGAACCAATTCCCTTCAGACCACCTAATTAGTAAATAGTCCACCTGTGTGTAATTTAATCTCAGTATAAATACAGCTGTTCTGTGAAGCCCTCAGAGGTTTGTTAGAGAACCTTTGTGAACAAACATCATGAAGGCCAAGGAACACACCAGACAGGTCAGGGATAAAGTTGTGGATAAGTTTAAAGCAGGGTTAGGTTATAAAAAAATATTCCAAGCTTTGAACATCTCACAGAGCACTGTTCAATCCATCATCCAAAAATGGAAAGAATATGGCACACCTGCAAACCTACCAAAACATGGCCGTCCACATAAACTGACAGGCCAGGGAAGGAGAGCATTAATCAGAGAAGCAGCCAAGAGACCCATGGCAACTCTGGAGGCGCTTCAGCGATCCACAGCTCAGGTGGGAGAATCTGTCCACAGACAATCATTGGTGGTGAACTCCAAAAATCTGGACTTTATGGAAGAGTGGCAAGAAGAAAGCTATTGTTAAAAGAAAGCAATGTCCCATTTGTAGTTTGTGAAAAGCCATGTAGGGAACACAGCAACCGTGGATGAAGGTGATCTGGTCAGATGAGACCAAAATGTTAACTTTTTGGCCTAAAAGCAAAACGCTATGTGTGGTGGAAAACTAACACTGCACATCACCCTGAACACACCATCCCCACCGTGAAACATGGTGGTAGCAGCATCATGTTGTGGGGATGCTTTTCTTCAGCAGGGACAGGGAAGCTGGTCAGAGTTGATGGGAAGATGGATGGAGCCAAATACAGGGCAATCTTAGAAAAACCTGTTAGAGTCTGCAAAAAACTTGACGGGCCGAGGTTTACCTTTCACCAGGACAACGACCCTAAATATACAGCCAGAGCTACAATGGAATGGTTTAGATCAAAGCATATTCATGTGTTAGAATGGCCCAGTCAAAGTCCAGACCTAAATCCAATTGAAAATCTGTGGCAAGACTTGAAAATTGCTGTTCACAGACACTCTCCATTCAATCTGACAGAGCTTGAGTTATTTTGCAAAGAATGGGCAAAACTGCAAAGCTGGTAGAGACATCCCCAAAAAGACTTGCAGCTGTAATTGCAGCGAAAGGTGTTTCTACAAAGTATTGACTCAGGGTTGCTGAATACAAATGCACGCCACACTTTTCAGATATTTGTAAAAAAAAATTGAAAACCATTTATCATTTTCCTTCCACTTCTCAATTATGTGCCACTTTGTGTTAGTCTATCACATAAAATCCCCAAAAAAACACATTTACGTTTTTGGTTGCAATATGCCAAAATGTGGAAAAATTTCAAGGGGTATGAATACTTTTTCAAGGCACTGTATCTTTTGGAATTATGGCCAAAAAGTTCAACCTTGATTTCATCAGACCATAACACATTTTCCCACATGCTTTTGGGAGATTTCAAATGCATTTTGCAAAATTTAGCCGGGCTTGGTTGTTTTTCTTCGCTGCAGCTCCTTTATTGTTGCTGGTCTATTGGCAGCCTCCCTGACTAGTTTTCTTCTCGTCTTTTCATCAATTTTGGAGGAACGTTCAGTTCTTGGTAATGTCACTGTTGTGCCATATTTTCTCCTATTGATGAGGATGGGACACACTGTTTTCACTGTATTCCATGGTATCTAATGCCTTGGAAATGCATTTGTACCCTTCTCCTGACTGATACCTTTTAACAATGAGATCCCTCTGATGCTTTGGAAGCTCTCTGTGGACCATGGCCTGTGCTGTAGGATGCAACTAAGAAAATGTCAGGAAAGATCTACTAGAACAGCTGAACTTTATTTGGGGTTAGTCAGAGGCACTTTAAATGATGGCAGGTGTATACCGACTCCTAATTAACATGAGTTTCAATGTGATTGCTTAATTCTGAACACAGCTACATCCCCAGTTATAAGAGTGTGCACACTTATGCAACCACATTATTTTATTTTTTTTTAAAGATTTCAGTTTGTTTTTAAACCGAGTTGTAAAGTTGATAGGTCACATTAAAAAGGTGAAAAAAGTTCTGAAATGATTTGTTTGTCTCATTTCTTTTTTTACATCACACAAACCTTACATTTTAACAGTGGTGTGTAGACTTTTTTTATATCCACTAACTATATATATATATTATATATATATATAATACATACACACACACACATCTATATATATACACACACACACACACACACACTATCTCACAAAAGTGAGCACACCCCTCACGTTTTTGTAATTATTTTATTATATCATTTCATGTGACAACACTGAAGAAACAACACTTTGCTACAATGTAAAGTAGTGAGTGTACAGCTTGTATAACAGTGTAAATTTGCTGTCCTCTCAAAATAAACTCAACACAGCCATTAATGTCTAAACCGCTGGCAACAAAAATGAATACACCCCTAACTGAAAATGTCCAAATTGGGCCCAATTAGCCATTTCCCCTCCCTGGTGTCATGTGACTCCTTAGTGTTACAAAGTCTCAGGCGTGAATGGGGAGCAGGTGTGTTAAGTTTGGCGTTATCGCTCTCACTCTCTCATACTGGTCATTGGAAGTTCAACATGGCACCTCATGACAAAGAACTCTGAAAAACTCTGATCTGAAAAAAAATAATTGTTGCTGTACATAAAGATGGCCTAGGCTAAAAGAATATTGGCAAGACCCTGAAACTGAGCTGCAGCACGGTGGCCAATACCATACAGCAGTTTAACAGGACAGGTCCCACTCAGAAAAGGCCTCGCCATGGTCAACAAAAGAAGTTGAGTGCACATGCTCAGCATCATATCCAGAGGTTGTCTTTGGGAAATAGACGTATGAGTGCTGCCAGCATTGCTGCAGAGGTTAAAGGGGTGGGTGGGGGGTCAGCCTGTCCGTGCTCAGACCATACGCCGCATACTGCATTAAATTTATCTGCATGGCTGTCGTCCCAGAAGGAAGCCTTTTCTAAAGATGACGCACAAGAAAGCCTGCAAACAAACAGTTTGCTGAACACAAGCAGACTAAGGACATGGATTACTGAAACCATGTCCTGTGGTCGGATGAGACCACAATAAATGTATTATTTGGTTCACATGGTGTCAAGCGTGTGTGGAGGCAACCAGGTGAGGAGTACAAAGACAAGTGTGTCTTGCCTAAAGTCAAGCATGGTGGTGGAAGTGTCATGGTCTGGGGCTGCATGAGAGCTTCCGGCACTGCGGAGCTACAGTTCATTGAGGGAACCATGAATGCCAACATGTACTGTGACAAACTGAAGGAAAGCATGAACCCCTCCCTTTGCAGACTGGCCACGGGGCAGTATTCCAACATAACGACCCCAAACATCTCCAAGAGGACCACTGCCTTGCTAAAGAAGCTGAGGGTAAAGGTGATGGACTGGCCAAGCATGTCTCCAGACCTAAACCATATTGAGCATCTGTGGGACAGCTTCAAAAACAGAAGGTGGATGAGCGCAAGGTCTCTAACATCCACCAGCTCCGTGATGTCGTCATGGAGGAGGGGAAGAGGACTCCAGTGGCAACCTGTGAAACTCTGGTGAACTCCAGGCCCAACAGGGTTAAGGCAGTGCTGGAAAATAATGGTGACCACACAAAATATTGACACTTTGGACCCAATTTGGACATTTTCACT
The DNA here is from genome assembly GCA_028564925.1 of Lithobates sylvaticus. Lineage (NCBI taxonomy): Eukaryota > Metazoa > Chordata > Amphibia > Anura > Ranidae > Lithobates > Lithobates sylvaticus. The sequence continues at coordinate 149,788,612 of CM053038.1, forward strand.
TAGGGGTGTACTCGCTTTGCCAGCAATTCAGACATTAATGGCCGTTTGTTGAGTTATTTTGAGGGGACAGCAAATTTACACTGTTATACAAGCTGTACACTCACTACTTTACATGTAGCAAAGTGTAATTTCTTCAGTGTTGTCACATGAAAAGATATAATAAAATATTTACAAAAATGTGAGGAGCGTACTCACTTTTGTGAGATACTGTATATATCTTTCAGACACTTAAATGTTTTAAAATATCCTGTGCCTCTTATTCTATGGACTTTCTATAGATGTGTTTAATTCATTTATATATTTAAGGAGGCTGCAGAAAAGTAGAAGTGCCCACTTTTGTGGTTATTTAGCGCAGTGATTGTGTGGTATAATGTTACATTCAGTACCCAAACATTTTTGGGAGGTAGGACATCGGGACACTGATCTCACATTCATGATAATGGATCACGTCTCAAAACTGACACGGGTGGTGATAGCATTACTGTGCTGAAATGAAAAGATGTTTACTTGCTTTTTTAACTGAATCATTTATCACCGCAAAGCCTCAATCATGATTTGATTTACTGTTATTTATTTAACGTGATTGTAAAGTCCTATTTTTTTTGTTTTTGTTTTGTTTTAACAAAAATAACAAACCTGTTATACTTACCTGCTCTGTGCAGTGGTTTTGCACAGGACAGCCCGGATCCTCCTCTTCCCAGGTCCCTCTTCGCTGCTCCTGGCCCCTCCCTCCCGTCAAGTGCCCCCACAGCAAGCAGCTTGCTATGGGCGCACTCAAGCCGAGCTACAGCTCTTTATGTCCATTCAGACATGGAGCTGCCATTCAGCCCCGCTCCCTCTCTCCCCAGATTGGCTAACTGACTTTGATTGACAATTGCAGGAGCCAATGGAACCGCTGCTGTGTCTCAGCCAATTAAAAGGAGATTCCCAGGATGGCTATGGGACTCTTGGAAATCGCCGGACAGAGATGGGACTCAGGTAAGAATTAGGATTTGTTTTCCGGAGCTCGTGGGTGGAGTCGTGATGTCAGACTTCCCGCCCACCTCTACACTCCTTGTCAAAATGCATTTTCTCCGGTGTATTTCTTACACTGAACTAGGGCTGCAACCAATGATTATTTTCATAATCGATTAGTTGGCCGATTATGGATTCGATTAATCTGGTAATAACCTTAAAAAAGTGTAGTGTATAATTTAAACTGTATAGTTTAAAATAAAAGGCAATTTCTTCTTAAATATCCATATGTAGTATTAAATATAAATGACAGCAGAGATATACTGTATATACTATTAGAGGTCGAACCTGGTAAATATCAGACTCAGAGAGCAAATTTTTTTTTTAACTACTTCAGCCCCGGACCAATTGGTAGCCAAAAGACCAGGCCCCTTTTTGCGATTCGGCACTGCGTCGCTTTAACTGACAATTGCGCGGTCGTGCGACATGGCTCCCAAACAAAATTGGCGTCCTTCTTTTCCCACAAATAGAGCTTTCTTTTGGTGGTATTTGATCGCCCTGCGGTTTTTATTTTTTGCGCTATAAACAAAAATAGAGCGACAATTTTGAAAAAAATTCAATATTTTTTACTTTTTGCTATAATAAATTTCCCCAAAAAATATATAAAAAAACTTTTTTTTCCCTCAGTTTAGGCCGATACGTATTCTTCTACATATTTTTTGGTAAAAAAAAAATCGCAATTAGCGATTATTGATTGGTTTGCGCAAAAGTTATAGCGTTTACAAAATAGGGGATAGTTTTATAGCATTTTTATTTAATATTTTTTTTTTTACTAGTAATGGCGGCGATCAGCGATTTTTATTGTGACTGCGACATTATGGCGGACACATCGGACATTTTTGAAACATTTTTGGGACCATTGTCATTTATACAGAAATCAGTGCTATTTAAATAGCACTGATTCCTATGTAAATGACAGTGGCAGTAAAGGAGTTAACCACTAGGGGGCGGGGAGGAGTTAGTGTGACGTGTTGTGTGTTTTTTTACAGTAGGGGGGCGTGGCTGACGTCTGACGTCAGTGATCGGCTGTTTCCGATGACAGGGAACAGCAGATCACTGACAGGCAGAGTAGGAAGCGCGGAGTAGGTTAAAAGAAAAAAAAATTAGACAGTTTTGTAGATTTTTAGATAGAAGTGTAATATATACTATGTATGACAGACTCCCTGCGCCTGCTGTTACTTACGCTGGCCATACAAAAACAATGTCTTAAAAAATCATTTTAAGAACGTTTGCACAGAGCAGCCCTAATTCTCCTTTTTGGGGTCCTCCTCCTGCCTTCAGAGTGCCCCAAAAGCAAGCTACAAATTATAGCTTAGAGTGGCCCTATAGCAAGGTAAATAAATTTTTGCCCAGGACTACATGTCCCATGAGGCATTGCTCCTGACACATTCAGGCACTTACTGACATGTATGGATGGTGTACTGAGCTGTATGTGTGCTGCACTGTATTTCCTGATATGTAAACAAATAATGCATTCTTTATGCAGACCAACTAATCGGCTGGCCGATTAATCAATTATGAAAATAGTTGACAACTATTTTCATAATCGATTAATCGATTAGTTGTTTTGGCCCTACACTGAAATTCTGCTATGATCACCAAGATCCAGTCAAAACCCAGAAAAGTCACAACATGACTTTAGCATGCCCAATCATGCTGAGGTGTGGAGCAGCCAATCCTGAGAGAGCTGGAGAAGAAAGGAGGAGGGGATCTGAAGTACACAGAATGTCTCTCTCAGTCTCCTGCACCTATTTCGCTGTGTTTTTATCTCACTGAAAAAAGATAAGAGGACTGTTTAGAGTCGGATTAACTCTTCATTGCAAAACTGCCAAGACTGAGCACAGATGACATGGACGTCTTTACTGTACAAGGTGCAAGCCTTAAATAAAAAAAAAAAAAAAACGTTTTTGGATTTGCATTAGAATGCATTAAGATAAAAACTCCAAAAGATGGACTCTGTTCTTGCATCAGCATCACACCCACTGCATAGTATTGTTACTTTGCATTTTCTTTTATTACCCAATGAAATCATTGTAGCCTGACAAAGGCCAGGGATGCCTGAAATGTTGCTGGATTGTATTTAAATTTAGACTAGAGCACCATTTCATGCTAGTGCTGTCCACTCTCACCCTGTATGTCTAGCAAACTTGCAACCAACAGCTCATTAAAACCATATATACAATAAAGAATACATAATAAACAAAAATGTGCTTACAACAACAAAAAATGCTTTCTTAAATCATACCTCATTGAACACAGAGGAGGCTATAAAGATGACTACGTGGATTATGTGCCACCTATAGGTGTATGGACACTGGCAAGCCAATCAACAGGAACTCCTCTCCTACATACCTCCTAAGTCAAACAGGCTTGTGGTGATAAACACACTTTGGGATATAAAACATCAGCAATCCATATAGCCTTGATCACAGTAAGAACTTGGAATGGTACTGGTCACCAATATGTTCCCAATGGACGAACAAATGTGGTTCAGATTGAGAGGAGGAAAGCCAGAGGAGATTTACATTCTCACACGATGAAACCATAGTGTAATAACTTTTTGAAAGCGTTTTTTGATAAAAGAAGGTAAAAAATTGGACACTCACATTTCAGATGTAATCAACTGTTAAAAGGACATAGGAAGGCACAGTGGTGATGACAGAACTCTACTCGGCGCATTTCGTCTGATTAATGTCTTTCGTTCTAATGATATCTCAGATATGCTAATCTATTGACTTTGCTAATTGATACCAGGCCTTTTTGGTTTTCACCCTGGTTCCTGTTATCACTATATTTCCTCACATGTTGGACTTTATCACACATGTTTTCAGTATTTTTAGTAACACATTACACTATTTGTTATTGTTTATTTAAGTTCTACATTTTTTTTCTCCTCACCAACTGTGGGTATAGGACTGTGTATATGAGATTGTATGTTTTTTTTTTTTGGTTGAACTAGATGGACTTTTCAAACTTACTATGCAACTATGGCTTCATATCAGATCCTCAGACTTTTCACTTGACAAAGATGAATTACCCCTGGGCAGGCGAGTATGTGAATTCTGGACAATTCTGCACAAGAGGTAGGAGGGGCTAAAAATGACAAAATGCAGGGGGAGTGTCTCTTTAAAGCTGGACATAGATTATGTTTTTTTTTTTTTTTCTTAAATCGATCAGCCAGTAGGCTGACAGAAAACAAATTCATCTATCTACACAATTGAGTTGGATTGAAGGAAGAAATCCTCCATGCTGTGCAATTGTATTCCGACAGTGAGACTCCTCCGCTGTCACTAATTAGGGCATTGCACTGCAATGCTGACTGATAAAAGTTTGCCAACATTCCCATTCTAATCATCATACCAATAATGATCAAATTCTGTCGAGTTGGAACAGTCACACTTAGAACAATGTTTGGTCAGCCAAATTTCATTCCATCTATGGCCAGTTTAAGGGCGTTAAAGTGAAACTAAAGGGTTAATACTCACCTGTCCAATGGTCCCTCACGGGCATCTTCATTCTGAGTGCCAGTCTTCAGGCCTCTTTGTTGACCCCGTGCGGGATGACTTCAAAGAGTCTGGTGTGGCACTGTAAGATGAGCTGTGCAGCTCAGTTTACAATGCCAGAGAAGACAGCAAGCAGGCAGGTAGGGGCAGTTTATTGCAGAAGAGACATTGCATGTTACTTCTGCAATAAAAACCTACCTGCTTAGTGTTTTTTACAGCTGAACTTTAGTTATAAAAAGCTTCAACTACAACATAATAGTGAGAAGAACTGTAAACTTGTATTTGAAAGCCAAGATTTGGTATGACTGCACAAATGTGAGAAAAACAATATGTACCAGTAATCTATTATTGCACAGCAACTGGAATCCTTCCCGCTTCTGCTCAGCATTACCACTATGCAACTGGTCAGCTCTCTGTAGCAAAAGTATTAACTCTCCATCTACAGGGTCAGTGGCCAAAATTGTTGCTTCATCATCTGTCACAAGGTCCACTGATTCTCTCCGCATTGTTCTCACAGTTTCACAGCTCACTTCATCTTCCTCCTCTTCCTCACTCGCTTTGCTACTTTCGCGGTCATAATCAGATTCGGCATTTGCTGTAGTGTATCTATAAATGCAGGAAAAACAAAACATGTTTGGACACTTATAAACCTCTGGAGTCCATATAACAAGATGCAGACTACAGTGATTACTACAACTCAGTGAAAGAAACAAACAGGAGACATGCATAAAACGCAAGATCCTCTCCAAGTATGAGAACACTTAAACAGTCAGGATCACAGAACAGCAACTAATTGCATTATGGCATCAAGATTATAACTGGCACAGTGCTCTCAACCAAAACATCCAGATACAAAAATGTGTGTAGATACGCAAAGTAATTTCATCTCTTTTACACCACACGTCTGGGTTTTGCGCGAGAGAGAGAGAGAGAGAGAGAGAGAGAGAGAGAGAGAGAGGAGAGAGAGAGAGAGAGAGAGAGAGAGAGAGAGAGAGAGAGAGAGAGAGAGAGAGAGAGAGAGAGAGAGAGAGAGAGAGAGAGAGAGACTTCATTACTGGTCAGGGAGTGGTTTGGACTAAAGCTCACCACACATGGTACAATATGATTAAACAATCTTCTTTAGGTTCACCATACACATTGCAATCTGACTATACGATCAACATTAGATGTACCAAATCGATGTAATATTAGGACCTACCGATTCTCTTCAGTTTGCCCAGCACTACCCGTTTGTAACTCTAAAGAAGACTGTAATAAGATTGCAACGTGTGAGGAGTGTTAGCTCTATCAACAAGTATATAATGCAAGGTCCTACCTGATGGGATAGTTTAGGTCATCTCTCTTATAACAGTTTTGGTAGAGCGAAAATTGATTGTATGGTCAGAATTACGTTGAAACATACACTTATTTTCTTTTTTTGTTAAGCCCGCAGGCAAATGAGGGCTTGTTCACACATACTGCACTGACTGTCATTTTTCTGCACTGGATAAATGCCAGTCACCATTAGGAAGAACCAAAAATGGGGAAAAAGAAGTGCTGTGCCATGGCAAATTAATACAACACAACCATGGGTAAGTAAAAGCAAAAAGCGTTTATTCCATGTGAAATAAAAAAAAAAGGTAAAAATTAAAGGCATTGAGCAGTCAACCAGTGGATGTAGTGGACATAAGAATGCAAGTACCTGGAGGCTAGAGCCACATAGATGACAAGGGAGCTCCTGGGTGTGGAAGATGCCAATCCTACTGAAGGGAGGGATTTGAAAATATAGCCACAATCAGGAGTTCCCAGAAAGGGACAGTGTTGATGCCCAGTGGGTCAGGGAAAGCAGATGGATTATTGTGCATGTGATGGTAGCAGGCTGAGAACACCAGGGCAGATGGGTGGCAGCCGGGACACCAGGAAGTGATGGCCACTTGAAGAGAAAGCCGCGCCCGGAAATTAGGTCACCGACTGTCGGAAGACAGCCGGGAAGATCCACCAACTCAGGGCAAAACCCTGCACAGGGGTAGGTTCGGGGGACACTGAGGAAAAAAGCCAACAGCAGGAAAAAAGCCAACAGCAGTGACTACATGTTTAGGGGGGTTGCCCCTTCTTCATGTCTTAAGCAGGTCGGCAAAAACGACCAAAAAAATATATAGGGTCGAAAAAGAGGGAGGGTGGGAAAAAGGGGGAGGGTGGAAAAAAGGGGGAGGGTGGGAAAAAAGGGGGAGGGGCTGGGCACCCGTGTCATTCAAGATGGGCCACCCTCAAAGATTTAAAAGTTTAAAAACCTATAGCTCTCAAATGCTCAAAGTACATACAATATAAACAGAGCTGTGGTTAAGTAAAAAAAAATGAGTTAGCAGCAACTTTTACTTTATGGAAGCTGCCACCACCCAACTTGAAAGAAATACAGTGCATCCGGAAAGTATTGACATTGCTTCACTTTTTCCACATTTTATGTTACAGCCTTATTCCAAAATGGATTAAATTCACTTTTTTCCTTAAAATTCCACAAACACCACCCCATAATGACAATGTGAAAGAAGTTTGTTTGAAATCTTTGCAAATTAAAAAAGTAAAAAATAAAAAAAAATCACATCAGTATTCACAGACTTTGCCTGACACTCAAAATTGAGCTCAGGTACATCCCGTTTCCTTCCACTGATCATCCTGGAGATGTTTCTACAACTTGATTGGAGCCCACCTGTGGTAAATTCAGTCTATTGGACATGATTTGGAAAGGCACACACCTGTCTATACAAGGTCCCACAGTTAACAGTGCATGTCAGAGCAGAAACCAAGCCATGAAGTCTAAAGAATTGTCTGTAGACCTCCGAGACAAGATTGTTTCCAGGCACAGAGTGCACCCTGATCCCACCCAATTGTGTGACCATAGCAAATTTATTTTCACTATTTTCACACCAACCTTGCTCCCTGCCAATCAGGAGGCAGGATGTCAGACCTGCTTCCTGATTGGCCAAAGCGCCAGGCCACCCTATTGCATGCCTGGTGCTTCGGAAGAGGAGCGAAGGGACATGCGCTGAAGCCGCCACTCAGAGGACAGTGCTGCGGTAAGGGGGGTGCCGGAGCCGCGATCCACGCGCAGGGGGATGGGTCGGTGGGCATAGGTGGCTGCGTATGATGGGCACACGTGGCTGCGTTTGATGGGCACACGTGGCTGCGTTTGATGGGTCACAAATGTGTGAAAACTCAACCATGTTGCCGCCTTGCAAATTTGTTCAGGGGTGGCACCAGCTCTCTGCCCAAGTAGCCACCAGAGCTCTGGTTGAGTGTGCACAAATTCCTGCTGGTGGAGACAAACCTGCATGGGAATACGCTTCTGAGATGGATAATTTCAGCCATCTTGCTAAAGAAACTTTAGAAGTTTGGCAACCCTTTCTGTTGCCTGAAAAAAGTACAAATAACGAATCTGAATGTCTGAAGAGCTTTATCCTTTCTAGGTAACACAGCAGAGTCCTCCTGACATCCAACATGTGGAAAATGGTCTCCTTCTCCCCTGCTGGGTTAGCGCAGAAGGTTGGAAGTACAATGTTCGGAGCACGATTCTGTACTGAAGCTACCTTTGGTAAGAACTTTGAGTCTGTCTTTAGTATAACTATCTGGAAAAATAGACAGATAAGGTTCATTGATAGAGCGTTTAGCTCACTGATCCTGCGTGCAGGGACGGCAATCAGAAAAATGGTCTTTAAAGTGAGATATCCGAGAGGCGCTTCTTCCAGAGGCTCAAAAGGACCCTTTGTTAGAGACTGCAGGACTACCGACAGATCCCATTTAGGGAAAACCCTAAAGCCCCATACACACGGTCAGACTTTTTCATGGATTCTGTCCGATCGGACAATGTTGTTGAAAAATCAGACCGTGTGTATGCACCATCGGACAGTGTACGTCGGATTGTCCGACGGACAAAGTCTTATCTCCTGCTGGAAAGATTTGCCGACAACGCGGTCCGATCACACCAAATCCGATCGTGTGTACGGTTGTCCGACCGGACAAAGTGCTACGCATGCTCAGATGACATTACAAGACCAAAGCTATTGGCTACTAGCCTCTACGTAGTCCCGTCGTAGGCAACAAACGTCACCACGTTCAGAATGATCGGATTTTCCGACAACTTTGTCCGACCGTGTGTACGCAAAACCAACATCAGACAAAGTATGACGGACAGGATCCGACCGACCTGGTCCGCGGATTGTCCGACCGTGTGTATGGGGCTTTAGAGGTGCTGGTCTAGACCTCCTAAGAGCTTTAAAGAATCTGATTACCAGCGGATTTGAGGCAACAGATCTTTCTAAGAATACTGCTAGTGCAGCAACCTGTACTTTCAGGGTAGCCCCTTGTCTGCTCCATCTTGTAAAAACTCAAAAATGGAAACAAGGCTCCCTGGGTCCTGGGCAGATTAATTACACCATGTATTATAAACCTTCCAGACCTTAGAATAAATGTTCCTTGTCACCTTTTTTCTACTTGACATTAGAGTTGTGATCAAACGGCTGGAAAAACCCTTGCTCCTCAGAAACCAGGCGGTGAGCGACAGACTGGCCACCTCTGATTAACCGAGCCTTGTAATAGGAGATCGTGCCTGAGGGGCAGATGCAAACAAGGTTTGACCGCCATTCTCAGAACGGTTGAAAACGGTTGAAGGAAAGATCTTTTGATCCACAGAATTGATTAGATACCCTAGAAACCGAATCTCCTGAGATGGGCCTAGGGAAGATTTTTGGAGGTTTAAAATCCACACCAGAGCCTCAAAATGGCTGCGTGCTATGTCTAAATTGCTCTGCAATTCTTCGCTTTTTGGGGCGAAAAATAGCAGATCGTCTAAATAAGGAATAACTGCGATTCCCTGAAGACGAAGCGGAGCCAACGCTTCTGCCATCACCTTGGTGAAAATTTGGGGTGAGGATGACTGACCAAAGGGTAAGGCCCTGAACTGTAGATGATGAACCACGCCTTCCATCCTCACCACCAACCTGAGAAACCTCTGAGACTGGGGTGAGATCAGAATATGCAGCTATGCATCCTTTAAATCTATTGACGCCGGACAGCGGGTCCCTAGAGGAGGAAAAATAGGGAAGGAAGTCGCATCCCTCAGGAGCACCTAAGAGACCTTGACTCCCTCCAGGCCGGAGGACACACAAGAACTGAGGTATGGTAGGGAGGTGCCTCCCTTTAAAGTCTGGAGGAAGAAGGCGTTTCCTAAGGTTCGGTGGGAGAAGTCACTATCTCTCAGGTGCTGTCCTGAAAGACGCCTTGGGAAAAAGCTGTTTGATCCTGTATGCACAGATCCTCCCCTTCTTCCACTGACTGCAGCCTGAGTTTTTTTTCCTTGGAAGAGTGCATGTGGAAGAGTGCATGTGATCAGCAAAGGGCCAATCAGCACTGTCCTGACAGAGGGTCAGGGGTCCTGGATCATGATAGGACAGCCAGTGCAGTATGAAAACCCCTCCTACAAACTTTAACCAGGCACTGATACTAGTCACAAGACCGCTATATACTGCTGATGAGAAAAGGTGTTTAGCAGTTTATTAAAACTTTAAAGCGGAGTTCCGCCGTTTTTTTTTTCTACAAATACTGCAGCTGCTGACTTTTAAAATATGGACACTTACCTGACCAGGGCGCCCATTAGGGATCCCGGGATTGCCCGGGACATTCCTGCAATTAGCAAATCTGTCCCGGGTCCTTTCATTCTGGGACAATACAGTGTCCCGGAATGAAATTGACAGAGCGAGCAAACCCTGCTATAGTGCTGGCGCTCACTCTGCCTCCAGCTCCATCTGCCTACACTGTACTGAGGGGGAGGGGGGAGAGTCTGTACTGAGAGGGGGGGGAGTCTGTACTGAGAGGGGGGGGGGGGGAGTCTGTACTGAGAGGGGGGGAGAGTCTGTACTGAGAGGGGGGGAGAGTCTGTACTGAGAGGGGGGGAGAGTCTGTACTGAGAGGGGGGGAGAGTCTGTACTGAGAGGGGGGGAGAGTCTGTACTGAGAGGGGGGGAGAGTCTGTACTGAGAGGGGGGGAGAGTCTGTACTGAGAGGGGGGGAGAGTCTGTACTGAGAGGGGGGGAGAGTCTGTACTGAGAGGGGGGGAGAGTCTGTACTGAGAGGGGGGGAGAGTCTGTACTGAGAGGGGGGGAGAGTCTGTACTGAGAGGGGGGGAGAGTCTGTACTGAGAGGGGGGGAGAGTCTGTACTGAGAGGGGGGGAGAGTCTGTACTGAGAGGGGGGGAGAGTCTGTACTGAGGGAGGGGGGGGGAGTCTGTACTGAGGGAGGGGGGGGGGGGGAGTCTGTACTGAGGGAGGGGGGGGGGGGGAGTCTGTACTGAGGGGGGGGGGGGAGTCTGTACTGAGGGGGGGGGTCTGTACTGAGGGGGGGGGGAGTCTGTACTGAGGGGGGGGGGGGTCTGTACTGAGGGGGGGGGAGTCTGTACTGAGGGGGGGGGAGTCTGTACTGAGGGGGGGGGAGTCTGTACTGAGGGGGGGGGAGTCTGTACTGAGGGGGGGGAGTCTGTACTGAGGGGGGGGAGTCTGTACTGAGGGGGGGGGAGTCTGTACTGAGGGGGGGGGGAGTCTGTACTGAGGGGGGGGGAGTCTGTACTGAGGGGGGGGGGTGGAGTCTGTACTGAGGGGGGGGGGGAGTCTGTACTGAGGGGGGGGGAGTCTGTACTGAGGGGGGGGAGTCTGTACTGAGGGGGGGGGGGAGTCTGTACTGAGGGGGGGGGAGTCTGTACTGAGGAGGGGGGGGAGTCTGTACTGAGGGGGGGGGGTGGGAGTCTGTACTGAGGGGGGGGGTGGGAGTCTGTACTGAGGGGGGGGGAGGGGGGGGGGGGGGAGGGGGGGAGTCTGTACTGAGGGGGGGGAGAGTCTGTACTGAGGGGGGGGAGAGTCTGTACTGAGGGGGGGGGGGGAGAGTCTGTACTGAGGGGGGGGAGAGTCTGTACTGAGGGGGGGGGGGGGGGGAGTCTGTACTGAGGGGGGGGGGGAGTCTGTACTGAGGGGGGGGGGGGGGAGTCTGTACTGAGGGGGGGGGGGGGAGTCTGTACTGAGGGGGGGGGGGGAGTCTGTACTGAGGGGGGGGGGGGGGGGGAGTCTGTACTGAGGGGGGGGGGGGGGGGAGTCTGTACTGAGGGGGGGGGGGGGTCTGTCTGGGGGGGGGGGGGGGGACTGAGGGGGGGGGGTCTGTACTGAGGGGGGGGGGGAGTCTGTACTGAGGGGGGGGAGTCTGTACTGAGGGGGGGGGGGGGAGTCTGTACTGAGGGGGGGGGTCTGTACTGAGGGGGGGGAGTCTGTACTGAGGGGGGGGGGAGTCTGTACTGAGGGGGGGGGGTCTGTACTGAGGGGGGGAGTCTGTACTGAGGGGGGGAGTCTGTACTGAGGGGGGGAGTCTGTACTGAGGGGGGGAGTCTGTACTGAGGGGGGGGGGAGTCTGTACTGAGGGGGGGAGTCTGTACTGAGGGGGGGAGGAGTCTGTACTGAGGGGGGGGGGGGGGGGTCTGTACTGAGGGGGGGGAGGAGTCTGTACTGAGGGGGGGGGGGAGGAGTCTGTACTGAGGGGGGGGAGGAGTCTGTACTGAGGGGGGGGGAGGAGTCTGTACTGAGGGGGGGGGGGGGGAGGAGTCTGTACTGAGGGGGGGGAGGAGTCTGTACTGAGGGGGGGGGAGTCTGTACTGAAGGGGGGGGGAGTCTGTACGGGGGGGGGAGTCTGGGGGGGGGGGGAGTCTGTACTGGGGGGGGGGGGGAGTCTGTACTGAGGGGGGGGGGGGGGGTGGGTAAGTCTGTAGTGTGTGTGTGTGTGTGTGTGTGTGTGTGTGTGTGTGTGTGTGTGTGTGTGTGTGTGTGTGTGTGATACTAGTCACAAGACCGCTATATACTGCTGATTCCTGTTTTAAAAGTCCTGATGTAAAAGCAATTGTAGAAACCCGCCATTTCTTTGCATACCCTTACAACTTCTTTTTAAAAGCATTCAAACATGTACAGTAAGAAGTATACAGATATCAAAATGTGTCAACATAAAGAATATACCCCCTTTGCAACTAATTAGCCAATTAGTCACCACTTAATATTGCTACTGGTCCCTGGATACAATTGGCATCCTGGCAGATTCCCCTGACAATTTAATCCTAGATAGTTATGGAAAGCTGTGGAACATCTGGATGGACTTTCACTAATGCAGTGCTACCAGTAGGAATTGGAAACAAGATTGAGACTTATTGTCCAGTATACAGCTTACCAGAATGCTGATGGCAGAGAATTATTGCAAAAGGTAAGGCACAAACGTTAGTGAGGAGGATTGCAACAGATGAACAAAAATGCCTTTGCTATAAATTTTACTGTGGTAAAAACTGAAAGGCATTCAATATTTGACAGTATAAATGTGTTTTATTGTTTACGAATAATATAAAATATTGACTTCCCAAGCAGGATTGTTTTCTCAATTGTATTCTACTAGGCAGATGCTGTACTGATCAGTATTTTGTCTAAAAGCCACCAAGAAAGAGGCACAACATTCTTTATGCTTACTCACACTCCTTGTTGCCAAAGTTTGTCTGTATAGTCTAGTACGTGCCAGGCAATGACAAAAAAAAGCACAATCTGGAACGGCTTACTTGCTGCATTGTCCGGCAGCCAATTTGGCCTGCAGAATGCTGAACGGCAGCATTTCTTGTACCATAGTCAAGTTAGGATTTGGGAATTAAAAACAATGTGTGTTTTAGGATTTTGGCTTTTGCTAAGCTTCAAAAAAATTTAACTGTCAAAATGATCCTCTAGGACCATCCTGTAAAACAAGCAAGGAGAAAAATTAACCTCTCTGCCATATCATCAGCCAAAGAAAACCTTCACGCTAGTTTCCTCTGGAGCCAAGATATTTTTTAGTCTTCCTTCTTCATTATTATCTTAACTGTATTTCTTCTCTTCCTTCACCTTTGTCTTTCTGCAAATAATCTTTGTGAGGTCAGCAGAAAAACCCCAGATGACCGTAAACCACAACGCATGATTCCCAACTATATTTGTTTGGCAATATTCCCAGAAACACTATCCATGAGTTTAACATTTAAATTTCACTCAGTTGAATATATATATATATATATATATATATATATATATATATATATATATATATATATATATATATATATATATATATATATATATATAAATATAAATAATTATACAGTAGATGTTATGTGAAAACCATGTTCAGGAATACACAGAAGAAACATGGGTAAAACTTGCAATTGATAAACATTTACATTGCGGAAAATGCAAAAACGGACTTTGATTGCCATGAGAGCTAAATGAAGGCTTAAATACGCTGAAAAATTACAGTACTGCAGTTACACTCTATGATCCAATTAAATAGAAAAATTTGCTTAGTTTCACAAGAAGCAAATACCGTATTTATTGGCGTATAACACGCACCCCGATTTTAAGGAGGGAAGTTTCAGGGAAAAAAACTTTCCACAGCCCCCTGCACAGCACATGGACTCCTTTCATTATAAAGCATCCTGGGACAGCGCTGCCAGCATACATTTGGGGGTTGAGAAGGTGTTGATAACAGCCCTTTCCCATGCGCCGCTCCTCCTGTGTCGCGCTAATTGTGGATGGGGGCTTCTGTGTGCCTCAATTGATGCCGCTCTCTCGTGGACCAGGTGGACTCTCCTCTGCGGTTTCATTGATGGTCACATGACTGCTCTCCTCCTCCAATCAAAAGCTACAATCGAGGAGGAGGCGGAGCAGGAGATGATGTGGGGGGAGGGGCGGTGTGTGGGAGTGGGCTGGCAGTGTTATTTTCTTAAATTTTTGAAGTATGGCAGCGCTGTCCCAGGGCCAGGAAGGGTGGGGCGGCCCGGCCCGACACCCTCCCAATGAGGCGGACTGCCAGATCATCACCCACCCCATTGGTAAAAAAAAATAAAATATTGGCTTACAACATGCAGGCACAGTTTACCCTCCGTTTTCAGGGGGGAAAGGTGCGTGTTATACGCCAATAAATACAGTACCTTTTTTTAAACACAGGGAGAGAAATGAAGGCATGTGCACATTTTACATACACTAGTGTTGCAGCCCAATCCTTGTGAAGGGCCAACAAATGAGTACAGCATTTGGATGTGTATATTCCCCATTCATATCTACCCAGACAACCCAACAGTACTGAATACACAGAAAACCAGCCTATCATTGGGAAGAACACTACATCACAGGCCAGCCATCACACCTTTCCTTGTTACTCATCTGAATTGTAACCCTAGCACACAGAGTATACAATTTGTAATTTTTTGCATATAGGAAGGGAAATTAATCTAAAAGTGGTTCTAAAGGCACATTCCCCGGCGTGCTGGAGTTGCTCCTATCAACCAGGGGACTTCTTTCACATTTTCTGGGCTTGCCCAGCAATTGCGCATTATTGGAAGGACGATCTCCATGTAATAGTTAAGATCACCAAGACTAGTGTCCCCTATGATCCCAAATAGTGTCTGCTGGGGCTAGTGGAGCAAATGTCAATCCTCAGAGCTAGGAAAATACTCATATCCCTATTATTGTATTATGCACGCAGGGCCATCACAATGAGCTGGAAACAATCATCTCCCACTTCTGTCAGGTTCTGGAAAAACCTAGTGAATGCTAGTTTGCCCCTGTACAAAGCCACCTACTAGGGCAGGGGATGCCCACAAAAATTTGAAAAGGTATGGACCTGTTGGTTGGATGGAAAATACTACGGCAACTGATGCAGTAACTAATCCCTAGATTAACATTACGGTTATAGTATGATAGTAAATTGACCCAAGTACCCTCATGTCACATTATCCTGTCATTACAATATTGAGCACAGACTCTCCTGAACTAAACCTCTCCCGACATTGGGGTATAGATAAGTAAGGTTGCGTTTTTATTGGTCTGCCCTGTTGCGGTCTGTTGCTGCTTCAGAGGCAGTCTGTTTATGTTATATGATGTGCCCTGTTGTGGTTGTTGCCGCTTCAGAGGTTGTGCCCCTGCGTGGGTAGTGTTTGGCCCCTGCATGGGCAAGTTTATGTGCTAATGAAAAACTCAATAAAAAAAGATTTTACAAAAAAAAAAGTGGTTCTAAAGTCTAAAAGGTATTTTTCAACTTTATGCAGTCTCTGCGGTCATGTAAAGAATGCCCCACTACTTGACCCACCCCCCCATCTCTAATCACTTACCAAACTCCTGTCACTGCTGTAGCGATGTCTAGACTGCAGCACCACCCCCTCACTTCCTGGTCTCACATGAGACAAAATTCAGTAGGATCCATAGGAGCGTGTGCTGCATGCAGATGAGGCACCTGGAAGAGGGGAGGAGGGGACAGCGATGGTGGAGGACTGCCAAAAAGAAGCTAAGGGACTGCAATGTGCAATGTGGTTGCACAGAGCAGCCAAGTATAAAACCAAAAGAAAGCAGACTTTAAATTTCACCTTTAAGGGTAGACATATAGCAAATAAAGAATATAGCATATACCAGCCCTCAAAAATTCCACTTGCACGCTCGCATTTTGCGAGTGGATTTTGAGGGCTGGCGAGAAGGGCTGCCTGGGAGCCGGGGGCGAGCACCGCCGATCACAGAGGGGAAGAGATGAGAGCCGCCACTGGATAATCAGAGCAGGGAACATCACAGCTTTCGTTTCAATACCGTAGCTGTGTGTTCCCCGCTGTGCGCCGTCACATAAGCCCCTCCTCTTTTTCCGGGACTTTGATAGAAGGATCACCCATCCAATCCTAGGACGGGTGACAGGTATCAAAGTTCCCCGGACAAGGGGAGGGGCTTAAGTGACGGCACGTGGCGGGGGAACACGCAGCTATTTAAATGAAAGCTGTGATGTTCCCTGCTCTGATCATCCAGTGGCGGCTCTCCTCTCTTCCCCTCCACAGGTAGGCTGCACGGTGGGATACAAGCTGCATTGGCAGGCACAGGCAAGCTGCATTGATGGGCATGGATAAAGTTGTTAATATTTTTATAACTTAATTGCATAAAAATTAAAGTGTCACTTAATGAGATAATTTATGAGGGCGGGTTTAGGGGTGGGGCAGGGTAGGTATTGGGCGGGGCAACTGGCGGGGAGTAACCCTTGAAGCCTGGCTAGTAGCGAAGGACTTGAAATTTTGAGCCCTGGCATATACCATTGCTACACAAGTCACTGTATTTAGGCTCCGTTCTCATCTAGGCATCCCACATCCCTAATCACAGCAAATCGCAGGACCCTCTTGCGATCCCCATCACTTCCAATGCACCCTAATCGTGACACGATTTTGTCACGATTGTGACCCAACGGGTTGCGGCAAAATCACTCAAACAGAATCGTGGGACGCCCCTGTCACCAAAAAGAGGCCTAGATGTGAACGGAGCCATTATGTTATTAAAAATAAATTTCCCTTTTAACTAGTTACCGATCGCCCGCTGCAGTTGTACTGTGGCAAGTTGGCTCCCCTGCGCAAATCGCCGTCATTGTACGTCGGGTGCATACACAACGATTTGTGGGCGCGCACGTGCCCATTTACGAGCAGGGAAGCCAACCAGCGAACGCTCCACAGAAAGGCAGAACGGGGATCTGGATCTGTCAGTGTAAACAAACAGATCCTCGTTCTGTCGGGAGCAGAGAGATCATCTGTACCTAGTGATTAGGAACAATGATCGCTCTCCTCCTCCTTTCAACCCAGCCCCCATACAGTTAGAAACACCTCCCAGGGAACACACTTAACCCTTTGATTGCCCCCTAGCGTTAACCCCTTCCCTGCCAGTGACATTTATACAGTAATCAGTGGCTATTTTTAGCTCTGATCGCTGCAATAAAGTCAATGTAGAGCTGCACGATACTGTCTAAAATGAGAATCACTATTTTTTTGCTTAGAAGACAGATCACGATTCTCTCACGAATCTCGTGGCATTTTCGTTTTTATTCATTGAAGTGTACTTTTTTCCAAAAAATTGCGTTTGAAAGACCACTGGGCAAATACAGTGTGACATAAAATATTGCAGCAAGGGGGCGTGTCCTGGTGCGAGCCGAGGTGGACGTTTCTGAGGTGAGCTCCGGATGCCCAGAGAGCAATCCACCGCCATCCGAGCCAAAATAAAGCAGTCTGAGGTGCAAAAAAACACCAGCCTCATCAGCCTAGCCCATAGCTATGTTGTGGGCTGCAAATTTACCTAAATACAGGCTGTGGAAGGGATCAATTAATACCCCCGGACACCCGTGGCCGCCGCCATCTTGGATTTCCGAGGCCTCCCGGGGAGACTGCTTTAAAACACTTCTAAGAGGTAAGGGACCTCCATCCGTCCCCACCTACCACTCACCCACCTAGCAGAGGCAATCTGGTGGCCTTCCCGAGCTCCTGAGACGTCCGTGGAGGCCGCAAACGCGTCCGGCCTAGTGAGGCCTAAGAATCCCCAGTGTTTCCTACAACTACGGCCCCACCGGAGCGCTCCGCGGCCGGTACGGCCCACCTCCGGGGGCGTGGATCACTCCCTGACATCTACCTAGCTACTGCTCCAGGATTCTGCCAAAACGGGGGGGGGGGGGGGGCTGCCAGGAACTGACTGTCTAAACTGAGCTAGCCTGGGCCTGGTGACTCCATCCTGCTGCCTCTGACACACACACAGCTCTGGGCCTTCCCTGCACTGTCACTGCAAGCCCCACATCATCCCTGCTGTGCCTCTGCCTGAGTGTTTGCTGTACAAGGGGGGGCTACTGATACACACTGACTCCCTATCCACAGCATGCTTGAGTCGCATGGATTAGCAATGGCCGAGTGAAGATGTGATCCGGAGGAGCTCCCGGCCCAAACCGTCCCTAATGTTTTTCTTTTGAATCAAAGACTGTGCACAGAATTCGTGGCATGAACACCCCTAATAGGTGCTGGACAAGATCGGCAGCTCGCAGCAACAGAAACTCTGCCTCTCAACCAGATATAACAAGCTTTTTCAGGGAGCAGCGGCCTTCGCCCGGCGCCACACCTTCCACACCACGTGCGGCATACACGGCGACAGACAACGTTACCCCTGCTCTGACGGCCACACCGGACCAGGTATTTCCTACAGGTCTGCCAGCTATACTACAGCCAGAGATGGCCGGGCCCCACCAGTCACAGGGTAGTCTGGACGAAGATCTGCGGGTCATGCTATGGGCTCTGCCGACACGTGCGGACATAGAAGCACTGCCGACCAGGGCCGATATTGAATCCCTGATTCTGCGGATTGAAGAGGCACACAGCAAGGATATACAGGAGGTGAGAGCCGAACTGCACATGATAGACGACCGGGTCACCTCCGGGGAATCCCTCATCTCATCACTGTCCACTAGAGTGCAAACGCTGGAGAGAGCCCAGGACACTACCAGAAAGGAGGCCCAAGAAATGTAACTGGAGGAAATGGAGGACCGCAGCCGCCGTAACAACCTGCGGCTGAGGGGCATTCCAGAGGCTACAGGCTCTGAGGACCTGTCCGTCACAGTTACAGCCATCCTCCGGAACCTAATGGAGGACTTACCCCCCACTATAGAATTCGACCGGATACACCGCACACTGGGGCCTACGTCAACAGATCCAGAACGCCCACGTGATGTCCTATGCCGGCTTCACCGATACACTCTGAAGGAGACTTTGCTCCGGAAGGCATGGGATCACGGTGAGATTGAATTCGATGGGGCACATATTCAAGTGCTCCCGGATCTATCCAGGGCTACTCTGCAGCGCCGAGCGATCCTAAGGCCGGCTCTTGAACTGGCCAGAAGAAAAGGCTGTACATACCGTTGGGGATACCCCCTGGCGGTGACTTTCCGCTCAGATCACTCATCCTTCACCCTGCGCTCACCTGAAGATCTTCCTGCATTTTTTGCCTTCTTAGACACAGACCCGGTCCAGGTGCCAAATTGGTTAGCGAGACTGCCAAAACCTGCCGGAAGAGCAGGCCCGTCCAGGAACAGACCGATCCAGCCTGCACGATCTCAACGCCCCAGAGGCAGAGCCCGTTCATATATCAGAGATGACACACGCGAATCCTAGTCGCACAACATAACAAGGTATGGACGTTCCAATTGTTTTTATTGCCTTCCCTGAGCCCAGCTGACCTGGCTCTCCCCCAGTAATTTAGAATGACTGCTCGGACCCCTCCCCCCCCCTGGATGCCCCGTATGCCTGCATAGACGGGGAAATACTTTGTCACTTAGTCCCACATGCAGCCAACAGGCTACGGTGACTACACCTCTGCAACTGGCCAAGCTGGACCTTGTTAAAAGAAGACAGCCGAGGTACCTCACCCTGCGACCCGCACATGGGGGTATGTGTACCGCTCAGGATCCCCCTAATCCCGCCTACCCAACTTAGGTGCCAGTTGAACACTTACTGGAGGGGGGAAGCCACAATGCAGTATCCCCATTTCATGTACCCCTTTAAATGCCGGAAGACACCCGCATGGCCTATGTCCCCTTCCCCCTCTGGAGATTTCCCTCCCAGTCCAGATGGCAGGACTGTCTCTGAACTCACCTGACATCTTGACACCACAGGAACCAGGAAAAGCTGGGTTTTCAAGGAGGATGTTAATACCAGCCATGTGAAAACAGGGAAATCAGATGAACCCCCGCAAGGACATCTTCTGTGGCAATTGTTAAGCTGGTAATCCTGTACTGAGGGGGGGAAGGGAGGGGGGGATGGAAATGTAATGTGATGTGATGTGGTCCTAGGGAGGGGGGATAATCTGTTGGTGAGGTGGCTCTCCGTCCATAGGTTTACCCCTAGGAATGGACGATACGCTGGAAAGTATGGCCGAGGGGAAGCTGACGGGATACGGGGCTAGGGGGAAAGGGGATCCGATTGATGTGGATATTCTGATCTCCCCCCTCCCCCTACTCCCTGCACCGCGAAGAGTCTTGATTGGGCCGCCAGAGGGCACTAGACTTATTTAAATGATGATGACTGGGCGGCACAGTGGTGTAGTGGTTAGCACTCTCACCTAGCAGTAAGAAGGGTCGCTGGTTCGAATCCCAACCACGACACTTCCTGCCTGGAGTTTGCATGTTCTCCCTGTGCCTGCGTGGGTTTCCTCCGGGTACTCCGGTTTCCTCCCACAATCCAAAGACATGCAGGTAGGTTAATTGGCTTCTGTCCAAAAATTGGCCCTAGTATATGAATGGGGACCTTGGATTGTGGGCTCCTTGAGGGTAGGGACTGATGTGAGTGTGCAATGTACAGGGATGGGGACAATTGTAGACACTTGCTCAGGTTGAACTGGATGGACTGATGTCTTTATTCAACCTTACTAACTATGAAACTATGAAACTATGAGACTGGCGGTGCGGGGGAGAGGAGGGACGGGGGACTTTAGCTGGTAAACTGGGAAGTTTGAACCAACTCAGTTGAGTTGGACTTGTTGTCAACCGGTTCACATGTTGATGGTATCAGGATAGGTTATTGAAGGCACTTACTAGAATAGAAAGCATATATGCACTGTTATGTTACGTTTTATTTTGCACGCGAAAAGCACCCTCTGCGAAGTTACACTATTGCCACTCAGACGTTCACACAACATACTTGCACAGTATCAATGCACATGGATCTTGGGGGCCTGGGGAGGGCGGGAGCTCCACCCTCGGTCTCCAACTAGACACAACCCCATCTAGGCTAACGCTTTCCCAGCTGGCCTGGCAGGCGTTACTACAGCAGTTTTGCTGCAACCTTAGATCGCAACACCGCTGCGCGGTGCCTGCTGAGGGCATTTCAACCCTTTTTCTAGGACTAATCTAAGTCCAAATCTACTTCCTCTTTCTACACTCTCCATCTAAAGCTTCCCCTCGATCTTAGATCCCCTTTTCTACCCAACCCATCTTTATACCTTTCCCCACTCCACCCCACCCCGTGGTCATGGATACAATCCAATTTGTCACTTTAAACGCCAAGGGGCTAAATGTCCCAGAGAAAAGGCGTATGCTGCTGAATGACATGAAACGCTTGAAAGCGGATGTGGTTCTCCTACAAGAGACGCATTTTAGAGAGGATAAACTTCCGATCCTGAAAAACAGGTTCTACCCAATAGTGTATCATTCCACCTATTCAGAGGCCAAGTCACGAGGCGTCTCGATTCAGATAGCCTCCAGAATTCCATGGAGGCTGATTGACTCGAGAACAGACCCAGCGGGGAGATTCCTGTTCCTGAAGGGCCTGATAGGAGAGGTGAAAGTAACCATCGCCAACCTGTATGCCCCGAACAGCCAACAGGACTCTTATCAAAAAGACCTTAGAATCGCTCCAAAACTTCTCAGAGGGCCAACTTATAGTGGGAGGTGACTTGAATTTCCCTCTACTTCCTGCAGAAGACACTTCGTCGGGTACTTCTTGTACCTCCCGAAACTCACGAAAGGGAATTCACAAAACACTACACGACATGCGTCTAATAGACGCCTGGAGACTATTTCACCCGGGGGAACGGGATTATACCTTTTTCTCCCGTAAACACCAAGTATACTCCCGTATAGATCACTTTCTTGTCCCACACAACCAACTGCAAGCAATTAGGAACACAACCATAGGTCTCATCACGTGGTCTGACCATGCCCCAGTCACGATGCAATATGCAGTGTCCGACCAAACTAAAACAGGTAGACGACCATGGAGACTTAATGAGGGCCTCCTACAAAATCCAGAGGTGGTAGCAGATGTCACGAAAGAAAGTGCACACTACTTTGACACAAACCTCACAGAGGACTGCAACATAGGTCTGGTATGGGAGGCACACAAGGCGGTCATAAGAGGGGTGCTCATAAAACACGGGGCCAGAATCAAAAAACAGAATACGGCCCAAATGGTAGACCTAATAGACAAGCTCCAAACATTAGAAGCCAAACACAAACAGACACCAACCAGATTGCTGGGGGGGCGAATTGGATACAGTGCGTGCTCAAATAACTGACTTGCTCCATTTCAAAGCGAAGACGGCATTACAAATCTCCCGCAGAAAGACGTATGAACCGGGCAATAAGTGTGGGAAACTGCTTGCTCAATCCCTTCGCTCCCAAGCAACAGCCTCTTACATTCCACACATAGTGTCCCCAACGGGTCAGAAAGAGGTCCTCCCCCAACAAATAACAAACAAATTTAAGTCATACTATGAGTCCCTATACAATTTGTCCGTAGAAACTCCCCCTCCGAGGAAAATAACAGATTACATAACGAACTCCAATATGCCCACCCTTACATCTGACACAAGAGAGTTATTAGACGAGCCCATAACACTGACAGAAATACAGACGGCGGTAGGAAATACGAAACGCAATAAGGCCCCGGGACCAGACGGACTTACAGTCCAATACTACAGGACCCTACTCCCCTCGTTAGGAAATCAATTAGTCAGGTTGTTCAACGACATTAGCAAAGACGGTAAACTACACAAGGACACGATGCAAGCCCACATAGCGGTGATCCCTAAAGAAGGAAAGGACCCTACCCCAATGCGGGAGTTACCGCCCCATTTCCCTACTGAACACAGATCTGAAACTGTTCACGAAAGTATTAGCGACCAGACTACAAAGCCATATACCAAATTTAATACACCTGGATCAGGTGGGCTTTGTTCCGTCTAGGGAAGCCAGAGACAACACCACCAAAGTCCTGAATCTATTGCACAAAGATACCACTACCAACACACCAAGTGTCTTTCTCAGCACTGACGCTGAGAAAGCCTTCGATAGGGTGAACTGGGCTTTCATGTTCGCCACCCTAAAACACATAGGCCTAGGGAGCAACATGATGAAGTGGATCGCGGCAGTATATACCAACCCGGCAGCTAAGGTTAGAGCCAACGGGGTGCTCTCAGACCCCCTTACAATCTCTAACGGAACCCGCCAAGGTTGCCCACTTTCACCCCTCTTATTTGCACTATCCCTCAAGCCCTTTCTATGCCATGTCAGAGGAAACCCAAACATCTCAGGAATTGAGATAGGCCAATCCCAACACAAAGTATCTGCCTACGCGGACGATTTGATGTTTTCCCTATCACATCCAACAATATCCCTCCCGAATCTCCTCAAAGAATTCACACTATATGGCTCAATCTCCAATCTAAAGATCAACTTTAGCAAATCCGAAGCGATGGGTGTACGAATCCCTGATACACAGCTTACACACCTTCAGGCCAGCTTTAAATTAAAATGGACTAACACAGCCCTTAAGTATTTAGGGACCTATATCCCTCACACGCTCTCGAAATTGTATGAGCTTAATTTCCCCCCACTATTGAAAAAAATTAAAGTACTGTTGAACCAATGGACCTCGGGCCTACAATCTTGGCTGGGACACTGCAACATTTTAAAAATGATGGTACTCCCGAAACTCCTTTATCTCATGCAGGCGGTACCCATACATGTTCCAAGTCTTTTTTTCAAACAAGTACAGTCCTTATTTACGGAATTTGTGTGGGCCAAGAAAAAAACCTAGACTGGCCAACAAACTACTCGTCCTCCCCAAGCTTCACGGGGGACTAGCACTTCCCAACATACGTACTTATTACCAGGCCATACATTTAGGGAGGCTCATAGACTGGTGCCGACACCAGGAGACCAAACTGTGGACCTCCATAGAGCAAGCACAAAGCAAGACCCCCCTTCCTGGCACTCCGTGGTGTTACTCGGGGTTACCAACGGAACTCAAATTACATCCATTGATAGGCAACACATCAAAGATATGCGCCCGTATAGTGATCCAGACCCCCCTCTCTTCCCCAAACTCACCCTTATACCCCATACTGGGAAACCCACTATTCCCACCAGGTATAAAAGACGGACCCTTTAGACTTTTGTCCGAATCAGGATTGCACCAAGCAACACACTTTAGTACAGGAGGACTCTGGAGGACGGCGGCAGAGTTGTCCGACCCCACGGGTCTGTACCGACTTGACTTTTTGAGATCACTCCAACTAAGCCACTTCCTGAAATCCATTCCACCCCCAAGAGATAACACTCCAAACCTCACAACACTCGAAGATATATGCTCTACGAGGGGTACCCTGCCACACGCGCTCTCGATGACCTATGCACTTCTGAATACACCACAGGAGGAGTTTATACCTCCTGGTATACTTAGATGGGAAGAAGATCTGGGATATCAATTTAGTAGTACTGAGAGACAACACATACTGAGATATACTCACAAGTCCTCCATATGCGCCAAAACTCAGGAAACAAACTATAAGATTCTCTCCCGGTGGTACAAGACCCCGGTGATACTACATAAGATATTTCCAACAACGACGGACCGTTGCTGGCGCTGCCTAGTAGAAGAGGGGACTCTCTTACATATTTTCTGGTCATGCCCGAAACTTACGCACTTCTGGACAGTAGTCCAGGAGACTATACAAAAATTTACTGAAAGAACAATCACAGCTGACCCGACCTTTTTTCTACTACATGCGTCCTCTATTCCTGACAGAGTATATAAGAAATCGCTGACTCGTCACCTGTTAGATGCAGCTAGGGCCTGCATCCCATTATGCTGGAAGTCGGTTCTCCCGCCAACCATTAACATGTGGCTTCAAAAAGTGGAGGACATCAGGAGGATGGAAGACCTCATCCTCACAGCACAGGAGAGACAGGAGACGTTCTCCAAGACCTGGCAGCTCTGGATAATGTTTATATATTCAGATGAGGGCCAAGCTTTGAGGAGCGCGGATATACCAGCTTGACTTTTCCCAAGACATTTCTTAGCGAGTATGGAAGCCAGTTCGAGCCCTCTTATGGACACTTGATATAACCAAGAATGCACTGGATGTGGATCCATGATCACGGGGTACACAATTCCCCCCCCCCCGACCTACACCTCGTTCCCCCTCCCTATCTCTCTTCTTCTCCCCCACTATCTTTCCCTCCTCCTTCTCTCTTCTATTGTTCTAGTGCTAACACTAGCCTTCCACCCGTGCTGCTCTGCCGCACTGTGTCCCCCCCCCCCCACAACATGGGGGGGGGGCGGTTGGCGGGGCAGGATGGGGGAGGGTAAAAAATCTCTGAAAAAATAACTGGGAGCAGGCCCCAAGTGATGATGGAACCCCCTGTTTTTCACAGTGGGCGCAATACATAGCAGGATCTTCTAGACACAGGCTATGTTCTCAATACTATCCATACCCAAACACCTGGTTTAACATACGACACACAAATATTGACATTGACCTGTCTTTTTTTTTTCTTCTTCTTTGCTGTGTCTCACAGAAAATGTTCTGTTATATCTGATCATGACTTGTGATATGTGATGTAGTTACTTTTGCATTATTCCTGTAATACATTTTGACTTGTACCTTGTTGGCCCTTGTGGGCCCTGTTCCTTGCAATAAATAAAAAATTTAGAAAAAAAAATATTGCAGCAATTGCCATTTTATTCCCGAGGGTCTCTGCTAAAATATATATAATGTTTGGGGGTTCCAAGTAATTTTCTAGCAAAAAATAATTGATTTTTAACTTAAGAAAGAAGTGTCCGAAAAAGATTTAGACTTTAAGTACCGTATATACTCGAGTATAGGCCGACCGAATATAAGCCGAGGCACCTAATTTTACCACAAAAACAACTGGGAAAACTTATTGACTCGAGTATAAGCCTAGGGTGAGAAATGCGCAGCTACTGTAAGTGGAAAAGAGGGTCAACGATGCCCATTTGCAGCCTCACTGTGCCCATGCAGATGGACACAGTTGACCGATTTGGGGCCCTGTATCTCAGGGTCACTTAGTGCTAGGAACCCCATCTTTAGATATGTTGTAGTGCTAATTTCACTGGGTTGGAATACATTTGGGGTTCCTAGCACCAAGTGTCCCGAGATATGGGGCCCCAAATTCGGGTCAGAAAATCTCAAGCACTTTTCTGCAGCAGAGAATGACATTTTCTGAACCGACTTTGGGGCCCTGTATCTCGGGGCCACTTAGTGCTAGGAACCCCATCTTTGGATATGTTGTAGTGCTAGTTCAACTGGGTTTGCATGCAAAATTTGGGGTTCCTAGCTCCAAGTGTCCCGAGATATGGGGCCCCAAATTCGGGTCAGAAAATGTCAAGCACTTTTCTGCAGCAGAGAATGACATTTTCCAAACTGACTTTGGGGCCCCGTATCTCGGGGCCACTTAGTGCTAGGAACCCCATATTTGGATATGTTATAGTGCTAGGTCCACTGGGTTGGCACACCAAATTTGGGACTCCTAGACCCAAGTGGCCCCGAGATACGGGGCCCCAAAGTCGGGTCGGAAATTTTTTTTTTGCTGCAGAAAAGTGCTTGACTCGAGTATAAGCCGAGGGGGGCACTTTCAGCACAAAAAAATGTGCTGAAAAACTTGGCTTATACTCAAGTATATACGGTAGTTAAACTTCCTGCATTTACACATTGTTGAAAACTTGGCAGACTACCCAGATTTTTTCATTACAAACAGAAGTGTTTCCCTTTGATCTAAGGCCCCTTTCACACATGCGGACCGTATGTCCGTTTTTCATCCGTCCGTTTTTGGATGAAAAACGGACATACATGCATGTCTATGGGGTAGCGGGTGTCAGCGGATGAGCATCCGCTGACACCCGCTATTGTCCGCCTCCGCAATTGTCCAATTCTGCAGACGGAGGAAAACCCTATTTTTTCATCCGTCTGCAGAGCGGATCGGATGAACACGGACAGACGGTCCGTGTTCATCCGATCCCCCATAGAGGCGAGCTAAGAACTGACAGGGCGGTCCCTGCGCAGTGTGCAGGGACCGCCCTGTCAGCAGCCGGCTCAGCGGGGAACAGCTGTGCGATCCCCGCTGAGCAGCGGATCTTCACGGGGCGGATCAATACGGATCCGCCTCGTGTGAAAGGACCCCAAGAAGGAAGCTTAGTTACAATGTTTCATTTCAAAAACTTGGCCTACTGCCCAGATGTTTTCATTTGACAGCTGATTGAGCAGATAAGTCTCTCCACTTGTTATAAGAAAGAAGGGGGCAAACTCTGCAATAGAGATCGTCAGGGGGTTGAATCCAGATAACGATTAATTGTGCAGCTCTATGTCAATGGTCTCAAAAGTGCCCGATCTGTCCACTGCAATGTAGCAGTCCAGCTAAAAATCGCAGATCACCGCCATTACTAGTAAAAAATAAATAAATAATAAAAATGCCATAAATATATCCCCTATTTTGTAGAAGAATACATATTGGCCTAAAACTGATGAAGAAATTCTTTTTTTGTTTTTTTTTGGGGGTATATTTATTAAAAAATTATCGCTATTTTTTTGTTTATAGTGCAAAAAAAAAAAAAAAGCGCAGAGGTGATCAAATGCCACCAAAAGAAAGCTCTATTTGTTAAAAAAAAAAAAAAAAGGACATCAATTTTGTTTGGGTACAGCGTTGCAGTGCCGTATCGCAAAAAACAGACTGGTCATTAAAGGGGACGTCCACCCTAAAAAAAAAAAAAAATGCATAAACAGGCTCCAAAAAAATAATTATTTTTTTCACTAACCAGAAATGGCTGTTGCTAGGCAGATTGTCCTAATCTGCCTCTTCCTATTCCGCAGTGATCTTCAGTCTTCTCCTCCTTGCGTTGTCTTCTGGGGAATGGGGCGCGGTGTGTTGTGGAAACTGTGTGTGTTCCACAACACAGCGCGCCCCATTCACAAAGTGCAACTCGCGCATGCGCAGTAGGAAACGGGGCAGTGAAGCCGCAAGGCTCCACTGCCTGTTTCCCTTACTTTGAATGGCGGCGTTAGTACCGAGAGACGGGTTGGCCTCGGGCGGCCGACATCGTGGGAACCCTAGAAAGGTAAGTGCTTATTAAAAAACTCAGCAGCTACTGCGTTTGTAGCTGCTGAATTTTGGATGCTGGCCCACCCCTTTAAGGGTGCAAATATTACAGTGGTTAATTTGCAGTGCTGTAATTTTCTGTAAAAAATCATTGCAATATGGCAAATTGGAGGCCGCCTGTACACGGTGCACAAAACTTCCCCAGAAAGGTAATTTTTTTGCTTGTGTGATGGACTCACTGATTTTCCCAGAAGTCTGCACTAAGATACAAGTCAGATTTTAGGCATCCTCTGCAACAAAAAAAAGCAGTTTGTCAAGATACTCTCAACAGGTTAATTACGGTTAAAGGAATACAGACCCTGCAACTTTCCTCAAAAGAACACTGCAAGTGCATCTGCGGATTAATAATGAAAAAGTCACTCCAATTCGGACTCACTCTGCACACAAACAGCCATTTCTTCAGAGCAGAAAAAGGTATAGTAGGAATCTGCAATTTACTGTTTACTAAATCCTTGCAATCTATATTGATCACCCAGAAAAGATTGTTTTTTCTCTCAACAAAAGGTTTGGCTACTCTTAAAGCTGTAGTAAACCACTGGAAAAAAAAAAAACCTAAAAAACAAACAAACAACCAGGCAAGACAATAGCATCGCATACTAGCACATTATGAAATACTTACCTTATAACGAAGCCCCAGCGGCGCCCAGTCACCGCTGAGGGGGCCAACATGTTCCCCTGGCGTTTCTTCCGGGTTAATAGGCTGCCCTGCCGCAGCATATATGCGGTGGGCTGTCTTTAAGTGGTTAAAGGCTTACCTGTAGGTAGAAATGACCAAGCGGGGTATACAACCACTTTAAGTAAGCAACAACTCATTTGTCTTTTAATTTGCCAGTGCAAAAGCATTCTTCCTAAAAGCCAAATGCCAGAAAGACCTATATAGCATAAGTGGGCAGCTGAAGAAAGCGCAAGGTACACCCATTAAACTTATTTCTTATTTCTTCTTTAGGGATTCAGCTAGTTAAAGAGATGCAAAGGAACCCATGTAAAACATATAATGAACGAAGTGCCACCCCCACTTTCCACAAAATCTGCAAGATAGTAACAGATTGATCAGATTTAAATCTCAAGTCTGTACTAAGCACCCAGAACGGTACACATTGCGAAAAGAAAAACAGTCAGGCTTAAAGCGGAGCTCAAGCCCCCCCCCTCACCAAAAAATTCAAAGTCAGCAGCTAAAAATACTGTAGTTGTTGACTTTTAATATTAGGACACTTATCTGTCCAGGGATCCTACGATGTCGGCACCCCAGTTGACCTTTCAATTGGCTCTCGGGTGCTGCCGCCACCATTCCGCGGCAAAGTCACCATGAAATGTGAACGAGTACCTGTCAAAAACAGGTCACCGTTCCCCCATCCCCCCAAAAAGGTGCCAAATGTGGCAGCGACGGGGGGGGGGGGGGCTACAAACAAGCGGAGCTTCCCCTTCTGGGTGGAGCGTCACTTTAAGATACATTAACAATAGCCATATTTGCTAAAATGCAGTGGTGCCTAAACTCCCAATAAAATAGTGCACGCTAATAGCAAAGCAGAGTGTCATAAACCTCTATTATCCAGGGACACCTGATGCCCTGTGGTAAGTAGTTGTAAAAAGCAGGAGTTAGACATCGATCATTCTGGGGTAGTAACCCATAGTGAAATAGAAATGAAATACAAAATGAACTTATTAGGGGCTCGATCAAGGGGGAATAGCCATAGGGTTCAACAGGAATACACCATTTGTATTGAAAGCAAGAGTGTCAGAACCAGATGGTCTATACTTACCGTATTTATCAGTGTATAACATACACTTTTTTTCCCCTCAAAATCGTGTGCAAATAGTGTGTGCACGTTATATGCCAATACTTGCATTTGGGGTACCTCAGAGGGCACAGGGAGGGGGACCGGACGAGCACCGTCAGATTACATAGAGCGACAATCTCCTGTTTTCTCTGTGGCAGCTGCAATACGTAGTCCTGTTTCCAGGAGGAGGGACTTCGTATTAAGGAGGCCGCCAAGTAAACATGAGATCCTCACTCCATGTAATCTGATGGTGCTCATCCTACCCCCTCCCCTCCAAGGCAGCAGTAATCTGACATGAGGCTGCAGATGGAAAATGGTGAGGCTGCAGATGGGCACTGATCAGGCTGCATTGATGAGCAATGGTGAGGCTGCATTGATGGGCACTGACGCTTATTTTGCTTTAAAGTTCTTTATTTAAAATCGTATTTTTTTTCCTTGAAACTTCCCTCTTAAAATTAAAGTGCGTGTTATATATATATATATAATATATATATATATATATATATAATATATATATATATAAATATATTACACACACACAACACACACACACACACATATATATATATATATATATATTTATATATATATATATATATATATATATATATATATATATATATATATATATTATATATATATACACACATACATACACGGTATTTATTGAAGGATCCTTTTTTAATACCGACTGCACACTTGTAAATGTATACTGCCCTAATAGACGACCTTCCCTTTTCTTGAAAAGGGTTCTTAAAGAGGAACTGCAGTCTGCTCACATAATTTGTAATAAAAAACATCTTTGCCATTCTGAAGCTTCCCTCCAACCACTTTGCATATTTTATATATACTGTGACTCTGTACTTGCCCAATATGCTGCAGAAATCTCCCTCCACCAAGTCTGGCTGAGAGAGCTGTGCATGAGGTCATAAGCCTAGGATAATGATCATACAAGAGACAGGAAGTGGGCTGTATAAGGTATTTACTGGCAAAAAAAAAAATGTTTTACTATCCAAAGTTAAAACAAGGGCAGAAGATTTAATAGATGGAAAGATGAAAAAAATGACTGACGGTCCGTTTTAATAAACTAAACTAGAGGGCTTCAGAGAAGGGAAATTAATATCTGCAGGAGACTGGTTTTGTCTTTGAAGCAACCTTGGATACTCAATCTATATCTTTACGATCTGAGGGAGGACAATTTAGGGCAATTAAACAGAAGCTACATCAACAACAGTTAATAGATGCAGGGAGAATCTTATACCCCAAAAGGAAAATACTTTAGATGTTATTCACAAGTACACTCTTCATATTCAAGAATAGATTACATTATTTTAGACCATCAGTTTTTAGAGGGGCTGTTAAAAGTAGAAATACAATCAATAACTCTCTCAGACCATGTACTGGTAGACCTTGACTTGAAGGACATCCCTGCCAGGCAGGGGACTTGGAGGTTAGACGAGCTCTTCGACCTACATTATCCTAGAATAGCTGGAGATTTAGAGACTGAGGTGAATCCATTTTTTAGGGAGAATAATATAGAAAACATATCCCCAGTTGTGCTTTGGGAGACCCACAAGTCATAAATGAGGAGGTTAATAGCAGAAGGGGTTAAGAGGAAACTCAACCTACAGAAAAATCCAAGGTTTGGAATGAATGCATTTAGAATCAAAACAAATGTAAAATTATGGTAAGATTAATAGAAAAAGGAGAGGCCCTAAAAGACCCAATGGTACAAGGTACTAAACAGGCATTTAATGGAATGGACAAATGATATTTTGAGACGGGAAACAAACCAGGGAAAACTATTGGCAGGGATAATAATACGACCAAGGTTTACAGCGCAATATAAGGCTAAAATTAAGGATAAGAAAAGGAGAGATTAAACATTCTACAAGTGACATTATTAAAATATTTCAAGAATATCAACAGTTGTATAAAGTGATAAACGTTCAAAATTCTGAAGAAATAATCTAGGAAGAATAAAGTAGTAGTTCTGCGAGTGCATGTAGTTCTGCGAGTGGTCTGCGAGTACCTGTGTATTGTCTTGAGTATTAGTGTCAGGAAGCTAGTTGTTAGGTAATTTGGACAGGGTATTTAATAGGTACGATGCCCGGCCGGTGTAGAGGCGACTTGTTGTACATCTTGCAGCATGTATGCGTTCCTTGTTCATCCGATCGAGGGTGAATACTGTTGTGCAAAATGTAAGCGCATGGTTTCCCTGGAAGCCAAGGTTCTGAATCTGGGGAAGCAACTGTCAGCACTGAGAAGTCCCTCCATATACTAAAGGAGAGCCAGGAACGTACACGGCAGGTGCTGGCAGGGGCCTGCACAAAGACGGGTGGAGACAAAGGGGTGCAGACACTAGCAAAGAGTACATGGGTGACAGTCAGGAAGGGTAGAGGGGGGAAGTGCCAGGGAGGCCGATCCAGGGCTGGAGCATCCCAATAAGTATGCTCCATTGAGTGACATTGGTGAAACCAGTCAGGGACCAGCACTGCTGGAGCTGAGGGACTCTCCTAGCTGCCGGGGGAAGAACTGCTCCAGTGAGAGTGGGGGGGAGCAAAGGAAAAGGAAAGACAGAGTCTGGTGGTAGGGGACTCAATTCTTAGAAGGACAGAGAGGCCAATCTGTTACAAAGACCTGAAGCATCGAACAGTATGTTGTCTACCAGGCGCTTGGGTTGGGCACATCACGGAACTGGTGGACAGATTACTGGGAGGGGCTGGGGAAGACCCAGCTGTCATGGTGCACGTTAGCACCAATGACTAAGTCAGAGGCAGATGGAGTGTCCTAAAGAACGGGGTCTGGGTTCCTGGAGGACTGGGCCGACTTCTCAGGTCAATAACCAGTACTATAGAAGGGACAGACTGCACCTAAATGAGGAGGGTACAGATCAGCAGGGAATGAAGATGGCCAAAAAGTTGATGACTAGGTGATGGGGGGGGGGGGGGGCCAGAGGTAGAGATAGTCAGCGTGGAACATATTCCAGAGGGTAGTATTGGGGGCATTAGTGGTAGGTTGACCAAAGCACATAAACCCAAGGTAAGTATAGTAGCAAGTCCTGGTTGCAATCTCGGAACACCCAATAAGAGGATAATAAGCAACCGATCTAAACTACGTGGCACGTTCACCAATGCCAGAAGCCTGGCGGACAAGATTGGTGAACTAGAGATACTGTTGTACGAGGAGGATTTGGATTTTGTGGGAATTTCAGAGACCTGGTTCAACAGCTCTCATGATTGGCTGGCAAACATTCAAGGGTATACCCTTTATCGCAAGGATAGAGAGGTTAAAAAAAAGGGAGGGGTATGCCTATATATCAAGAATAATGTACAAGTGAATTTGAGAGATTACATCACTAAGGGAGCTAGGGAAGAGGTGGAATCCTTATGCGTAGAGCTCCAAAGGGATGAAGCTATGTGGAAAATAATACTGGGAGTACACTATAGGGCCCCTAACCTGAGGGAGGAAGGGGAGACAGATCTCCTATCGCAATTTGGATTAGCAGCAAGGATGGGATGGGGGATTTTAATTATCCAGACAGACTGGGCAGAGGGAACCGCACATTCATCTAAGGCCAGTTCCTAAATGTCTTACAGGACAATTTTATGGGTCAGATGGTAGACGCACCAACTAGAAATAAAGCGTTACTGGATCTACTGATCCTCAACAATAACAGACCTGATCACGGATGTGGAAATAAGGGGCAATTTAGGTAACAGCAATCACAAGTCAATTGGCTTCAGTATAAATCACACAAATAGAAAACATAATGGGAATACAAAGACACTGAATTTCAAAAGAGCCAACTTCCCTAAACTACGAACCTTGCTAGAAGACATAAATTGGGATAAAATCTTAGGAACAAAGAACATGGAGGAGAGATGGGTTTTCTTTAAGAGCATATTACATAAGGGCATTAGCCAATTCATCCCATTGGGTAATAAATTTAAAAGAGCAAACAAAAGTCCTGGATGGCTTAACTCCAATGTAAAAATGCATATAAAAGCAAACGAGGAGGCCTTAAAAAAAAATACAAGGTTGAGGGATCATCATCAGCATTCAGACTTTATAAAGAATGCAACAAGAAATGTAAAGGTGTAATAAGGACGGCTAAGATTGAACATGAAAGACACATAGCGGAGGAGAGTAAAAGTATGTAAACAGTAAAAAAAAGGGAGGATGGACCATATTGGCCCCATAAAGAATGAGGAAGGACATCTGGTTACAAAAGATGGGGAGATGGCGAAGGTATTGAATGTATTCTTCTCCTCAGTCTTCACGAGGGAATCGGAGGGGGTTCAGTAACCAAAACTGCAGTGTTTATCCTCATGACACATCACAGGAAGCACCTCCATGGTTAACAGAGGACCGAATTAAAATTAGACTTGGGAAAACTTAACATTAATAAATCACCGGGACAAGATGGCTTGCACCCGAGAGTACTTAGGGAACTCAGTCAAGTAATTGCCAGACCATTGTTCCTAATTTTTACTGACAGTCTACTGACTGGAATGGTACCAGCCGATTGGAGCACCAATATTTAAAAAGGGCCCAAAATACATCCCTGGGAATAACAGACCAGTTAGCCTAACATCAATAGTATCTAAATTCTTGGAGGGGATGATAAGGGACTATATACAAGATTTTAGTAATGAGAACGGTATCATTAGCAGTAATCAGCATCATTCATGAAGAATCGTTCTTGCCAAACCAATCTACTAACCTTCTATGAGGAGGTGAGTTGCCAGCTAGATAAAGGAAGGCCCGTAGACGTGGTGTATCTGAATTTTGCAAAAGCATTTGACACAGTTCCCCATAAACGTTTGCTGTACAAAATAAGGTCCGTTGGCATGGATCTTAGGGTGAGTACATGGATTGGAAACTGGCTACAAGGGGGAGTTCAGAGGGTGGTGATAAATGGGGAGTACTCGGAATGGTCAGGGGTGGGTAGTGGGGTCCCCCAGGGTTCTGTGCTGGGATCAATCCTATTTAATTTGTTCATAAACAACCTGGAGGATGAGGTAAACAGTTCAATCTCTGTATTTGCGGACAATACTAAGCTAAGCAGGGCAATAACTTCTCTGCAGGATGTGGAAACCTTGCAAAAAGATCTGAACAAATTAATAGTGTGGGCAACTACATGGCAAATGAGGTTCAATGTAGAAAAATTTAAAATAATGCATTGGGATGGCAAAAATATGAATGCAATCTATACACTGGGAGGGAAGTACCTCTGGGGGAATCTAGGATGGAAAAAGGACCTGGGGGTCCTAGTAGATGATTGGCATTGCATGCCATTGCTGAGCCTAACAAAGCAAACAGAATATTGGCATGCATTAAAAAGGGGATCAACTCCAGAGATAAAATGATAATTCTCCCGCTCTACAAGACTCTGGTCCGGCCGCACCTAGAGTATGCTGACCAGTTCTGGGCACCAGTCCTCAGGAAGAATGTACTGGAAATGGAGCGAGTACAAAGAAGGGCAACAAAGCTAATAAAGGATCTGGAGGATATTAGTTATGAGGAAATGTTGCGAGCACTGAACTTATTCTCTCTGAAAAAGAGACGCTTGAGAGGGGATAAGATTTTAATTTATAAATGCCGTACTGGTGACCTCACATAGGGATAAAACTTTTTTGTAGAAGGGAGTTTAACAAGACTCGTGGCCACTCATTAAAATTAGAAGACAAGAGGTTTAACCTTAAACTACGTGGAGGGTTCTTTACTGTAAGAGCGGCAAGGATGTGGAATTCCCTTCCACAGACGGTGGTCTCAGAGGGGGGCATTGATAGTTTCAAGAAACTATTAGATAAGCACCTGAACGACCGCAACATACAGGGATATACAATGCAATACTGACATAATCACACACAAAGGTTGGACTTGATAGACTTGTGTCTTTTTTTTCAACCTCACCTACTATGTAACTAAAAGTAGAGCAATACCTAAAGGAGGCAAAACTCCCTGTGATATCAGAATAAAGTGCTAAACTAATTTAGATAGGGAAGTCTCTAAAGAAGAAATAGAATTGGCAATCAACAGCACCAAAGTTGGAAAGAGCCTATGCCCAGATGGGTATACATCTTTATACTTTAAAAAAGTTTTGATTCTAATACCTCATTTCCAGACATACAAACGGATATAAAAAGTATACACACCCTGTTAAAATGTCAGGTTTCTGTGATGTAAAAAAATGAGACAAAGATAAATCATTTCAGAACTATTCCCACCTTTAGGTCTCATACACACGTACGTTTTTACAGCAGCGCTTTTGAGCTTTTTTTGCAGCTTAAAAACGCCATTCCATGTTATTCAATGGCCCCATACACACCATGGCGTTTTTGAGCTGTAACAGGCATTGGCGTTTTTAACTACTTAAGCCCCAGGCCATTTTGCTGGCCAAAGACCAGAGCACTTTTTGCGATTTGTCACTGCGTCGCTTTAACTGACAATTGTGCGGTCGTGCGACGTGGCTCCCAAACAAAATTGA
Organism: Lithobates sylvaticus; assembly: GCA_028564925.1. NCBI lineage: Eukaryota > Metazoa > Chordata > Amphibia > Anura > Ranidae > Lithobates > Lithobates sylvaticus. The sequence goes on from CM053038.1 coordinate 149,825,186, forward strand.
CGTCCTTTTTTTCTAATAAATAGAGCTTTCTTTTGGTGGTATTTGATCACCTCTGCGGTTTTTAGTTTTTGCGCTATAAACAAAAATAGAGCAACGATTTTGAAAAGAAAAAAAACGCATTATTTTTTACTTTTTGCTATAATAAATATCCCCAAATATATATAAGAAATGTTTTTTTCCCTCAGTTTAGGCCAATACGCATACTTCTACATATTTTTGGTAAAAAAAAAAAAATAAATTGCAATAAGTGTTTATTGATTGGTTTGCGTTAAAAGTTATAGCGTCTACAAAATAGATGTTAGTTTTATGGCATTTTTATTAATATTTTTTGTTTTTACTAGTAGTGGCAGCGATCTGCGATTTTTATCATAACTGCGACAGTATGGCAGACATCAGACAATTTTGACACATTTTTGGGACCATTGTAATTTTTACAGCGATTGGTGCTATAAAATTGCACTGATTACTGTAAAAATGACACTGGCAGTGAAGGGGTTAACCACTAGGGGCGGGGAGGGGTTAAGTGTGTTCTGGGGAGTGATTTTAACTGTTAGTGGGCATGGCTACGAATGACACTTCACTGATCATAGCTCCCGATCACAGGGAGCTATGATCAGTGACAGTGTCACTAGGCAGAACAGGTAGATGCTTGTTGGGGTGATGACGTCACAGGGGGCGTGGTCTCCAAATTGCATCATCGGGTGGCACCGCCCCATGCCAATATAAGTCATTGCACACGGCGGAACCAGCATTACACCGGGAGATCGCATTGAGTCAACATCAGAAGAAGAACAGAGGGAGAAGACCCAGCAAATGAGAGAGAAGACAGAGCAGAGAGGAGGAGAAGAACCAGAGATCCCTTAAGATCCATACCAGGTGGAAGGGTCTGGTATCGTCTTGGGGGAAAACCTCACACATAAAAAAATATAAAATAATTCAAAATTTTGGTGGGGTTCCCCTTCAAGATTTTCAGCACACAAGTCGCTCCGCAAGTCGGATCATCTTGATCCGACTTCTGTTACGACTTCCTTTCAAATCAATGGGCTCCCATAGGAAACGAATGATTTTGAATAGAGACAGAGAAACGCGGCTGAAAGGTATGTACTTATTTGGAAGTACATACCTGTGTCTTCGAGTCACGCTGCACGTCTTGACTGTGTCCAGGGAACTGTGTGTTTCCCAAAACAAAAACAGGGGGGGGGGGGGGTTGGGGTTTAGACGACGGGCATCTGGGGACGACGGGTTGGGGACGACGGGCATCTGCGGCTAGCTATTCCCGGAAGTGGGTGCAGATACCTGGATTATACAGGTATCTGCACCCCCTTCCCCCTGAAAGGTGCCAATTGTGGCACCGGGGGGGGGGGGGATCCTATGAACGGAAGTTCCACTTTAGGGTGGAACTCCGCTTTAAACTCCACCAAAAAAAAATTACATGTCCACCTCTCAAAATTTCATCTTTTCAGCATCAACTTTTCTTTTACATTTAACGGGCATGATTATGGCGTATTACAAGGTCAGAGAAGACTGTCCACTTCCAGATGTAATTTGTGCAATACAAGCTAAGGATATAATTAAAAAGAGAAACATATGTCAGTAATCACTGTGTGTCATATGTTATTACACAATGAGGTTGATTTACTAAAGGCAAATACACTACAAGTGCACTGCAAGTGCAATTGTAAGTGCAGTCGCTGTAGATCTGAGAGAAAGCTCTGAAATGAGGGGAAGCTCTGCTGATTTTATCATCCAATCATGTGCAAGCTAAAATGCTGTTTTTTATTTTCCTTGCATATCAATCAAAAATTTCTAATTGAAATTCTTCTACCACGGATTTAAAATAATGTTTATCAGGTTTTCTCTTGGTACTATGCAAGTGCCTGATTGTGCACACCTTTGTACATATATACGAACATTTTTCTGTGTGTCCCTTGCCTATCCTCTTATACATATGTACACTAGCCCCTTTAGCTATAGGTATGTATATGAAAATCATATATACAAATCATAGTAATAATATTTATATATATATATATATATATATATTTATTTATATTTTTTTTTTTTTTTTTTTTTTTTTTTGTATATTTAACTTGGACTTTGTCTTTGTAAATACATGTGTGTACATGTGTGCGCATGATGTCACATGCAAGTACATGTTTTTTTCCTCCATTCGTTTTTCTTTTTCTTTTCCCCTTCCCTCTTTTCTGATGGTCCGCTCATTTTTGTGGATCTAGTAAACTGGCACCCTTTCTAATGTTATTTTTGAAGTCTGAATGACTATGGAGGCGGGGCGATCATATTGGCGCACTTGTCCGCCTTTTACCTCTACAGCTTACCTCCAGTATAATGGTGTATTTTGTTTACTATAGCCAATGTCAATCCCGTGCGACAGCAGGCACACAGGAAATGATGTCAGAACTGCACTTCCGCCCTGTGGAATGCAACCCGGAAGAGACCGTACGGCTTGCGTTCCACCCGCCGCTATAGGACATCTTAATGTGCGATTTGAGGCACAAATGTCTGCCACGGGTATCCAGAGTAAGAGGGGATAGTAAATAGCAAATGAGAGGATCGCTGTGCCCTCTGATTCATTTTAGTCCCTGCCAAGATGGGTCTTCTGGATGGAGGTGATGGTACCATAGCTGTCCAATGTTGTTCCCTATATAGCGCTCTGTGATTTTTGTGATGCCTAGTTCAGTGATGTATACGGACATATCTATTTATAGAAGCGGGCCAGTTTATGCACTACCAGTGTGTATACACATGTATGATATACAAGGGATATATAGGTGGCTACAACACATATGGGTGGTAATTACTGTAGTAAATGTATGTATTAATAATAAAATAAACAAATATATATGTTCAGTTACAACTATTCAGCAAAGGTCCGCCTTTGTAAGACCACCCACTATTTGGGGGAGGGGCTCTAGAGTAGATCAGGGATGTGGTCCCCAGGTGAACACATGTAGAAGTAGCTGCAAGGGAGCAACACTGGCAAGGCTCTGAGGAAGAAGGGATACCTTCGAAACACGTCAGCCAGCAGCGGTTCATATGTCCTCTCTCTAGGACCTGGAAACTGCCATCAGCGGATAGACTGCCATATGATTGCTATAAGCGTGATTTTCTTTCTACTTTTGTGAGTAGTTTCTAACTATGTTTTTTGAATAAATATACTAAAGGATAATGCACTAGGCTGGTGCGCCCTCTCTTTTTTCTCTGTTTGACTATTAGGATATCCCTATCCTGGAGGGCAGCAAGGCCGAAATGTATTGTCCATTCTGTACTTTTGGATCATCTAGCTAACACACCCGTGCGCAAGAGTATTTGTTTTTGCCGTGTGTATATTTGTGTGCTGAGCTTACAGTTCCCCTTCTGAGAATGATTAACCCCAGTACTGGTGTCAGTGAACACGTTACTGAACCCAGCACTGGTGTCAGCAAACGCAATATTAACCCCAGCACTGGTGTCAGCAAAACGCATTATTAACCCCTAGCACTAGTGTCAGCAAACGCATTATTAAACCCAGCTGGTGTCAGCAAACGCATTATTAAACCCAGCTGGTATCAGCAAACGCATTATTAAACCCAGCATTACCCCCCACACTGCACAAACACCCCCCACACTGCACAAATAAAATTTCTATCCCAGTCACCCCACTAAGGACTTGCCTCAGTGTGATGGCTCACACACCTCTCCTCATGTCCGCTCCTGGCTTCAGCACAGGCCTAGTGACAGGGCACCCAGAGAAGGACACAATCTCCCACCCTGTGGTGGTAGCAGGACCCTGGATCCGGGGGTCTGGTCGATCATCAGTTCCTAGGTGAACCTAGCGGTTTCTCCACTCTGTTCTCTCTCTGGGCTGCTGCAGCAGCATGCAGCAGTGAGGACACAGGAGATGGAGACATAAAGCTCTTCAGCGCCTACCCCTCTGCGGTGCCTGGGTGCAGTGCAAACCCATCCAGGATTGGCCCTGCCTGCGGGACATTTGTAACCAGTCCGCAGGCCGGTACTTTGAAATCACTGCTCTACATAAAGATGGCCTAGGCTATAAGATTGCCAAGACCCTGAAACTGAGCTGCAGCATGGTGGCCAAGACCATACAGCGGTTTGACAAGACAGGTTCCACTCAGAACAGGCCTCGCCATGGTCGACCAAAGCAGTTGAGTGCATGTGCTCAGCGTCATATCCAGAGGTTGTCTTTGGGAAATAGACCTCTGAGTGCTGCCAGCATTTCTGCAGAGGTTGAAGGGGTGGGGGGGGGGGGGTCAGCCTGTCAGTGCTCAGACCATACGCCGGACACTGCATTAAATTGGATTGCATGGCTGTCATCCCAGAAGGAAGCCTCTTCTAAAGATGATGCACAAGAAAGCCAGCAAACAGTTTTCTAAAGACAAGCAGACTAAGGACATGGATTACTGGAACCATGTCCTGTGGTCTGATGAGACCAAGATAAACGTATTTGGTTCAGATGGTGTCAACCATGTGTGGCGGCAACCAGGTGAGGAGTACAAAGACAAGTATGTCTTGCCTACAGTCAAGCATGGTGGTGGGAGTGTCATGGTCTGGGGCTGCATGAGTGCTGCCGGGACTGGGGAGCTACAGTTCATTGAGAGAACCATGAATACCAACATGTACTGTGACATACTGAAGCAGAGCAGGATCCCCTCCCTTCGAAGACTGGGCCGCAGGGCAGTATTCCAGCATGATAACGAACCCAAACACACCTCCAAGGTGACCACTGCCTTGCTAAAAGCTGAGGGTAAAGGTGATAGACTGGCAGTGGAAGATTGAGCATCTGTGGGGCATCCTGAAACGGAAGGTGGAGGAGCGCAAGGTCATCCACCAGCTCCGTGATGTCGTCATGGAGGAGTGGAAGAGGACTCCAGTGGCAACCTGTGAACTCTGGTGAACTCCATGCCCAAGAGGGTTAAGGCAGTGTGGGAAAATAATGGTGGCCACACAAAATATTGACATTATCGGCCAATTTGGACATGTTCCACTTATGGGTGTACTCACTTTTGTTGCCAGCAGTTTAGACATTAATGGCTGTGTGCTGAGGTTATTTTGAGGGGACAGCAAATTTACACTGTTATACAAGCTGTACACTCACTTCTTTACATTGTAGCAAAGCGTAATTTCTTCAGTAACATGAAAAGATTTACAGATCTAGTGGAACCAACACAAATATTGGACCTATGCCCCCTCTTTTTCCCTTTCCTAACTCCCTACATACAGAACTATCAAAATAATACATTCAACTGTTTGAACTGGGCAAATGCTGGTCACATCCTTTACTGCAGAGCTGTGCAATTTTCTGAAGAATGACATAGAATGCAGTGACATTTTCCTTGTGCTTGGTAACATTATTTCTATTGCTACATGAGAAAGCACAGGCCGTGCACAGGGAATCATCCCAAGACTCTGTCATCCCACAGGAGCTTTTCTGTGCAGCGCAGCAATGAAGGATGTGATCTGCTCACACACATTACCTGTCCTAGGGTAGCCCTAAATAGCTCAATCTTTACCCAAGCATTGTACTGGGCATCAAACTGCAGACAGTATCAACTATTTTGGCTACCCAAAGCAAAATACTCCTCCTGGCATACCTGCCAATATCTGGCTTTACCAAGTAGCGTAGATAAAAAAGGTTTGGACCTCAGTGCAACTCTGGTCCAGACTCATGCCTCCATGTACATACCCTATTTAATGCCCCATTTACAACAATTATAAAGAGGTCCTTCTAAAAATGCTCTATAGAAGAGCTTTAGGCCCCTTTCACACGGCAAGCCCGCTCAGATCCGCCTGTCTATTTTACAGGTGGATCCGAGCGGGCCATCTATTGACTCCCATGGAGAGACGGGAGTCAGAGGAGATGTGTCCGCTTACACTTGTCTGCCATCCGATCCAATAAAATCAGACGTATGGCAATACGTTGGCAATCAGTCTTGTCGGATTGGATCGGCTGAGATATGATGAAAACCGATCTCCTGCTGAGCTGGCGGACTCTGCTGAGCGGATCCGTCTCGTGTGAATGATGCCTTACAGGAAAGCTGCTGAGGGACAATGTGAAGCACAGCCACGTTTCTTCCTTTGTCCGTTGTAATTGGCTCAATTTAACCACTTGCCACCCAGGACAATTCTGACATTTCTCTCATACATGTAAAAAAAAATTTCTTTGCTAGAAAATTACTTAGAACTCCCAAGCATTATATATTTTTAAGCAGAAGCCCTAGAAAATAAAATGGTGGGTGTTGCAATTTTTTTATTTTTCACACGGTATTCACACAGCAGTTTCAAAAGCAATTTTCTTTTAAATGCACTTTAGTAAAGACAAAAACACAATGGGGGTTATTTACTAAAGGACAATCCACTTTGCACTGCCAGTGGACTTGAAAGTGCACTTGGAAGTAAAGTCGCTGTATATCAGAGGGGGACATGCAAGGAAAATAAAAAAACTGCATTTTAGCTTGCACATGATTGGTTGATAAAATCAGCAGAGCTTCCACTCATTTCAGATCTACCCCTGAGATTTAGAGTGACTGCACTTCCACTTTGCACTTGCAGTGCACTTGAATTTGCCTTTCGTAAATAACCCCCAATATCCAATATTTTTTATGGTAAAATATAAAAGATCTCATTCCGAGTAACTAGATACCCAACATGTCAAGCTTTAAAATTGCATACGCCCCATGGAACTACGGTACCTTAAAATCAATTTTTTTTATTAAAAAAAATATTTTATTTCATCTTGGATGAAAATAAAGTTTTCTTTTAACACCATTTAAAAAAAAAAAAAAATATTATCAACTTTATTGCTATAACAAAATGATAAATAACAGGCAGTGACGGGTCCTCTTTATGGAGAGGTCTGGGGTCTTTTAGACCCCAGATATCTCCTCTGGCCTCCATAGCATCTGGTCAAACTGAGATCGGTTTGATCAAATGCTGTACTAGCTGGTAACGGCTTGTCAACAAACAAACCAAAACCAGGCGAGACAAAAACCTTAGCTCTTCCGGTCGCAGATAAGGTGCGGGAACTTCCATTCACTCTTCCTAGTCGTGTCATTTTAGAACACCCCACTCGGAAGGGAGAGCCCAGTAAAAGGTGGAAATGGTGGGAGTGGACCCCCCTTCTACTGTTTGTAGAAGTGATCAAGTGGATGAATAGCCACTCGAATCACTTCAACATTAAAGAGAATCGCCTCCTAAAAATTTTGATACCAGGATGATGCCTGCAGCAAATAACCACTCAATTGACACCCTACAGGCATAAATTGGTTAATCACTAACCACCTGAACAAGTGTAAGGCCCCTTTCACACCAGTGGACCGTTTTTCAGGCAGAGCCGATCAGACCACCCATTTTTCTCTATGGAGAGGGGGGTGTAAATGGACATGTGTCCGTTTACACCCACCTGCATGTGATCTGACCTGCAGTCTAGCAGTACTAGGCAAGAGCAAACCAAAAAAACTAAAACAAAAAAAAAAACCCTTATTATTTTAAAAAAATATCAAAAAAAATAAAAAAAATATATAGTGCATATCATTGCAACACTAATCATATTGTAACTAAATGTTATTAAAAATGACATTTCCTTTTCAATCTGCAGCCGCTACCTGGAGTTGTTCTGTACACAGAATGTATAATGACCACCCCCCAGAAAACATAATTTCCTGCTTGTGCGATTGGCTCACCAATTTTACCAGGAGTCTGCCTAAGATACAAGTCAGATTTCAGGCATCCCCTGAATTCTTGGACAGATACTTTCAATAGGGACACATCTAAAGGGATGCAAGCCCAGCAGATTTCTTCATTTGTGCTCTGCAGCTGAACATCTGACACTTAATTATGAAACCACTCCCATTAGACCTACTCAGAACAGAGGCACAGAGAAACAGAGGGATTTCTTCAAAATAACAAAAAGATAGGAATCTGTAACAAAGTTTGCTATAATCCTTGTAATGTACATAGATCACCCAGAGTGGAATGATTTATTCCTCGACAAAGGGGAAGTTTCGCTTTAATTAACACTAAAGTAGAACTCCAGAAAATTTAGACAGATAGTGAGAAAGGACTAAAACCTCTGTTAGGCATTTGTTGTTGTCCACTGTATATTCACAACTGGAAAAATGTTGCTTACCTCCTGTTGTGTCATCAGGGTGGAAATAGAAGCAAGTATTTCCCATGATGACACAGTTACATATAGATAGTCAGGTTGAAAAAAAAAAAAAAAAAAAACAGACTAGTCCATCTCAACCCAAAAAACAAAACAAAGAGACATGGAGCAATAAAGCACTGAAGTGCAAGCAAGTAGTGTTGGCAAGGGTTAGAACCACCATCAAGTTTGTGTTGCTGCCTCTGTTCTGTCAAAATGTTCTTACTTCTTGCTGCACCACCAAGTGGAAAGAAATCTCCCCATTGGGAACACAGACAGCAACAAATCTATGGCTAAAGCCCTAAACCTTCCCCACTCTGGAATTCTACTTTATGTGAACATAAAAGGACAGATGATTGCTTTAATTGTCCATTACAACTAATTAAAGTTCCCTGTAATAGTGGCGTTATTAAGTGGTATTATATTCACCTCATTCACAATTTGAGATTTTCACTCGCTTGCTCTGATGAAGCAAGTGGATTCCCCTTCACTTTCTGTCACAGTGACAATGGTCCACAGGCTAGATAGAGGGGTAAATCTCCCCAGTGAGTGGACAATTTGTCTGTACATACACTATGCCCAACAAATGAAGGGCATCCCATAACTAATAACATGGCATTTTGTTGGCACTTACCCTCCTTCACTCTCCACATCTGTATGTGTAGCCCCAGAACTAGTAGTAAAATAAATAGAACTGGAACCAGTAGAATCTGTCCTCTCTCTATGGACAAAGACTCTCCGTCGCCGACTGGTCTTCTGGTTCTCTTCCAGGTGTGACCTGCGGAAGACATACAAAGTTGAATTTCACTGTTGTGCATTTCTTCTTCTGCCAATTATTTACACTGTATTTCATTATAACAGTGGTCACATGCTGAATCAGTATAACAAAACAGAAAGCAAAATAAAAATAAATTTTAGAACAATCTTCATATATCATCTTAAAAAGTGACGGTCTTTATAGTTGCAGTTAACACGGTCTTGTTTAATCACTTGTTGACTGAAATATGTACATATATGTTGTAGCTTGCAAGTGGTTTACCAGGGTTATGCCGGTATTTGTTTTTCAGCCAGCGATTGGCTTTCTCATAAAAGCATTTGAGCAGCTAATTAGCTGCTGGATCGCTTTCAGAAGCAGCGGGTTCCCCCCCCCCCCACCTCTCTCCGGTGTTTCTCGGGCTTACCGCTTTCACCATCAAGCCCAGGAAACAATTCAACGGTGTGCGCAGCCTCCCCAATGTCCGATTGCCTCTATGATCCTGGGAGGACTGGAGCGACGTCATGATGTCACTTCTGGTCTAGGGCAGAAGTCAACTAAAAGATTATTTTTTTTTTTTTTATCTTTTGCTTTTAAAGGTAGAAGAGAGATTTGGGGTATTATACCAGTCATCCCTTATTTTTACTACAAGAGAGGTTTACATCCCATGGGGTGGCCTGAGGGCCCGATATTCTCTAGTGGCCCTGTGCTCAATGCCCAACACTGTGGAACTCGAGTAGCATTTGCCATTGACCAGATGAGAGAAGGTTCACCCTGAGCACATGTGACAGAAGCAAAGGGATCTGGAGAGAATGTGATGCTGCCTGTAACATCGTTCAGCATGACCAGTTTAGTGGTGGGTCAGTGGTGGTCTGGGAGGCATATTCATGGAGGGATGCACAGACCTCTACAGGCTAGACAACGGCACCCTGACTGCCATTAGTTATTGGTATGAAATCCTTGGACCCATTGTCAGAACCTACATTGGTGCAGCGTGTCCTGGGTTCCTCCTGATGCACGAAAATGCCCGGGCCTCATGTGGCGAGAGTATTCAGCCAGTTCATGGAGAATGAAGGAATTTATACCATTGAATGGCCCCCCACACTTGCCAATAGAACACCTCTGGGACATTATGTTTCAGCCCATCCATTCGGGAGTAATGGATTTTCTTTCCCTGCAAATAAAATCCTTCACATCTCTTCGTAAAAGCACCACACAAAGTACACAAAAACACTGGCTAGGCACATAGTTAACCCTTTGATCTCCCTAGATGTTTAATTCCTTACCAGCCAGTGTTACTGGTACAGTTACAGTGCATATTTTTAGCACTGATCACTGTATTATCACTGTCAGAATGTCTGCTGCAATGTTACAGTCCTCGCTGATCACCACCATTACTAGAATGAAAATTAAACAAATAATTAAAGTTTCAGTATATATCCCATAGTTTGTAGATGCTATAAAACTTTTGCGCAAACCAATTAACCACTTCAACCCCGGAAGATTTTACCCCCTTCCTGACCAGAGCACTTTTTGTGATTCAGCACTGCGTCGCTTAAACTGACAATTGCGCAGGAATGCAATGCTGTACACAAACAAAATTTGTGTCCTCTTTTTCCCCACAAATAGAGCTTTCTTTTGGTGGTATTTGATCACCGTCGGTTTTTATTTTTTGCGCTATAAAACAAAATATTTTTGCATATTTTATATTTTTTTTTTACCAAAATCGCAAATCGACATATTGATTGTAGACGCTAGAACTTTTGCCGCAAACCAAACTATGGGAAAGATTTATGGCATTTTTATGATTATTTTTTTACTAGTAATGGTAGTGATCTGCGATTTTTAGCAGTACTGCAACATTGTGACAGACAGATCAGACACTTGACAAATTTTTGGGACCATTGACATTTATACAGCGATCAGTGCTATAAATACGCAATGATTACTGTGTAAATCTCACTGGTAGGGAAGGAGTTTACACTAGGGGACGATCAAGGGGTTAAATGTGTGTTGCCTAGATGTGACCTATTGTTCCTACTTAAGAACAAACACACAAATCGCACACACAAATCCCTGTGCTGGCTCTCATGCACGCAATCACGCCCTCCGGCCACGCGCATTGGGTCCCCCGCCATGCGCCGGCGTTCCCCTCTGGCAGCTCCTAAAGGGGAAGATGTACCTGTACGGGTTTTGCCCAGCCATGCCATTCTGCCGACGTATATCAGCGTAAATAACAAAAGAGAATGGGACTTGGACTTTTCAGGCACAGTCAACAATTATTTTCTACAAAAATAGTTTATTTTAATATGAACACATAAAAATACATGATCTCTAAAAATCCACATTGATAAAACGATACACAGTAATACTACCTCTACTGATAGAACCAATGAAATCTACAAGGAGACAAGAGGATGAGTAGAAATCATTCCATAATGCGTAAAAATCCAGGGAGGTGGTTCAAAGACAAGTAGACAGTATATCGGCGTGAGCCGGTCGGCAAGTGGTCAATATGCGCTTATTGGGAGGGGGGGGGGGCCCACTCAATTTTTTTAAATTTTTCATTGCTGCCGTTTTTTGTTTTTTTAACATTTCAGCTGTCAGTGGGCAAACCCACTGACCGCTAATGGGTCATCAGTTGTTAAAGCGTAAGTTCACCTTTACAGAAAATCTGTAAGGTGAACTTACACTGGACCCTGTCCCCATTGTCCCCCCACCCCCGGTCCCGCTAACCTGGAGTCCCGCAATTGGATAGCCGCTTTACCAGTCAGGAGATTTGAAAATCCTGCGGCTTTCCCAACAGAATGGGCTACACGAGTTCTGACTGGTCACATGGGCGGCACCGTCCAATTAGAATGCTCCTAAACGTAACTCCTGATAAAGTACGTTTTGGAGATTAAGCCAAGGGGTTTTCTAGGCCCCAAACCGGTGTAGCGGTGACCCGGTGTGTCGGTGCGGGTCATCGCAGCGTTCAAGGTCAGCAGGACACCGGGGGGGGGGGGGGGATGGGGCCCTGTGTAAGTTCACCTTACAGATTGTTCTGTAAAGGTGAACTTACCCTTTAAGGATGTGGCGGCTGGCTTCCCAGCCCACACATTAACAACCAGCTATTCTTCAAACAGAATTTGAATCGGTCAATTCTCAACCAATGTGAGTTCAATGTGAATTCAAATCGTTCTAAAATTTTTAAATTGGTTAGAAAAGAAACAAAAAAAAAAAACGGAACAAATTTTTCCATTCTGCACATGTCCATCATCTTTTTTTAAGCACAAAACAATCACATTGGTCAAAGCCAAAGTCGTAACAAAGTCGTACTCATCCAAAGTCTCTTGAAGTTGCAGGGTAAAGTCGCAATGAAAAATAAAATAAAAAAAATGAAAAACGCACGATTTTAGCACTTCCTTTGAAAAAGCCAAATGGACGCTACGCCTCAGATGGGAAGTGGGCGGGGCTGGACGCCACCTTAGAGAGCAGTGTTTTGCCTGCATTAATTTTTTTAATATATGACTTTGCTAGGGCTGCAACTAACGATTATTTTCATAATCGATTAGTTGGCCGATTATTGTTTCGATTAATCGAATAATCGGTTAATAACCTTAAAGTGGAAGTAAACCCCCCTATCGTTTTCAGCCAAGGAAGCTGCCATCTTTGCCTCTGTTTAATCTTCAACTGCCACGGTGCTGCACATGTGATCCGTTATGACACCAGCCATTGGATGGTTTGACTGTTTGGTTGAGAGCACAGCCAATGTGCAGTTAGCATTCCCGGCATGCCTTTTTTTTTTAAACTGTTAAATCGATGGGTTTACTTCCGCTTTAAAATAAAAGTGTGGTGTATAATTTAGTTAATGTGTAAAGTTTTTTTAAAAAAAAAAAGGCAATTTATTCTTAAATATCTATATGCAGTGGTAAATATAAAATGACCAACTATATGGTTAGGGAGCAAAATTTCTAATTCACTCTGAGAATAACAGACAGAAGAGATATACTGTATATACTATTAGAGGATATATACTATTAAAGGGTGAATCTGGTAAATATCATCAGACTCAGAGATCAAATTTTTATTTAAAAAAACAAACAAACAATGTCTTCCTTTAATTTTAAGAACGTTCGTTCAAACCGACGTTCATTTTCAACCACAGTGACAATTTTTTTTTTTAAATTTATGTTTATTGGTTTTTCATTAAACAGAGAAAAAGAAAATTACAGAACATATCAACATACACGCTTACACATTATAGTCTTGTATTCAGTAACCAATTACCAGTATTACACCGTGAAGCGGCAGTATAAACAATATAATACCGAAATAACATTCAAGCCTAATAAGGCTTACAGCTTGTGGCCACATGGCCACATAAGTGTCCCAGTTCCTCAACGGAGGAAAAAACTAATACAAAAAGTGTATCGAGAGTATTTGACTGCGATTTTCACAGGACTCATTCGGTTATCAATACTCAGTAATACCTAGGTGCTTGAAATCACTCACACAACACTCATACCCATTCACCCGTCACTTCCATCCATTTCCCCAGCCGAAGCTACAGCTGGGGGGGGTACTCCTCCCACTCCCCCCTACATTTACTTGTGATCTATTTTGTGTCCCCTGCTTCTTCATTTAGGATAGTAGGTAGCTCTTCCCCCCCGGCAAAACAAGAGGGGATGAATTAGGTCCCACTACTGCTGAGACAGAGGGGTATCCTTCCAAAAGGAGCTGTCTATATCCAGCCAAGGCTGCCAGATCTTGTAGAATTTCTTTATACAGGCCCTTCCCTTATAGATTAGTTTAAAGATTGGAAGATTGGTATGACTTTGTTTATCATGCGATACAACAGTTGGATATTGGGAGCAGATACACTCTTCCATTGTAGTAATATCAGTTTTCTGGCATAAAAGAGTATCAAGCGGACTAGGGTCCGTTTGTGGGTTCTGGGTATGTGGTCATTAAGGATGCCCAGGAGCCCCACCTCAACAGTGCGGGGGGTCACTAGGCATAGCTTGTTTTCAACAAAAGAAAATAGGCCCACCCAGAACCCCAAGAGGGCCGGGCAGGACCAAAACATGTGTACATAACCAGCATTAGTGCAATTACATCTAGGGCAGGAGGCCCCTGAATCATAACCCATGCGAGCCAGACGCGCCGGCGTGTAATGGAGTTGATGAATAAATTTGAACTGTACATATTGGTCGTTGGACCCAACAAATGTGGGCGGCGTGGGTAATGCCCAGCCGTGTCCACCACAATGCATCAGGGTGACCCATGAGCTCCAGAAGATTGGGGTTATGCCATAGGGGGGGTTTTCGGTGAGACCCCCCCCCCATTTCTGAAATTATCTTGTTCCCTTCGTGCCAGGCCAACCAACTTACTTCTATCGGGGAACCGCGGGAGCATCGTTTTGGTAAAGATCTATGCACAATGTCTACAAGTGGGGTCCCCAGGCCTGCGAGTGCCTGCAGTAGGTAGGTAGGTAGGTAGGTAGAGCAGGATGTAGAGGCCTCCTGGAACCATTCATAGACATAAGTTAGTTGGGCTGCTATAAAATAGTGTCGCAAGTTCGGGCAGGCCAGTCCCCCATCCCCCTTAGGGGCCTGGAGGGAAGCCTTCGCTATTCTGGGGTTAGTCCCCTGCCAGAGGAAAGAGGATACTAACGAGTCTATTCTTTTGAAGAGTTTTTTGTAGAGAAAAATAGGGGATGCCCTAAAGGCATATAAAAATTTAGGTAGGTATATCATTTTAAATATGTTCACCCGCCCTATCAAATTCAAAGGTAATGAGGCCCAAGTTTGCCACCTGGTCTCCATGTGTGTAACAATTGGGGCAATGTTAAGAGATTCAAAAAGGGACAAGTCTGCATTAATGTAAATGCCCAAATATTTAAACGTGGGTCTGACTGACAGTTTAGAGTGAGATAAGTAAATATAATCCTGTTTGGGGCCTATGGGAAAAGCAACAGACTTGTCCCAGCCCACCTTTAGTCCCGAGACCTTCCCGAACTCCTCCACCACTTCCATTAAAGATTTAAAGGACTGTTCCGTGCCATCAAGGTATATTAGCGCGTCATCAGCATATAGTGATATTTTCTCTGTAAGATTACCATAACAGATGCCGCCCACCGACGCCGTCTGCCGCACTGCCAGAGCCAAAGGCTCTATGGCAAGTGCGAACAGGAGTGGCGAGAGTGGGCAGCCCTGCCGTGTTCCCCTTGTGTAAAGAGAAGACATCCGACACATCTTTGTTAGTACATATTCTTGCCCTGGGATTGGTGTACAGCAGGCAAACCCATTTAATAAATTGGTGACTAAAGCCCATTCGGTGCATGACTTCCCACAAAAAGGTCCAGTTCACAGTATCAAAGGCCTTCATTACGTCAAGTGATAACACTTTTATGCTCAGTGTCAGCTCTATGGATATGTATGAACAATCGTCTAATGTTGTCGTATGTACTCTTTCCAGGCATGAATCCAGTCTGGTCCCTATGGATAAGATGTAGGATAACCTTTTGCAGTCTGACTACCAGTACTTTGGCCAATATCTTAACATCGCTATTGAGTAAGGAGATTGGACGGTATGAGCCGCATTGCAATGGATCTTTGTCAGGCTTGGGAATTACCACAATCAGGGCCTCGCACATGGAGGAGGGGAGAGCGCCCCCCTCCACTGCCTGCCTGAACTGAGAGTGTAATTTCTGTGCCAAGTCTTTAGCATAGTGTGTGTACCATTCTGCGGGCAAGCCGTCCAATCCAGGAGTTTTGTTCGGGGGAGTGAGTATATGGCAGTGGTAATTTCGTCTACTGTCAAAGGTTCATTTAAAATAGATTTATGCGAGTCCTCCAGTACAGGGAGCTGGAGAGATTCAAAGAAACCCAGAGCTTCCCATTCAGGTGGAGAGGGCTGGGATGAATATAGATCCTCATAGAAGGATTTAAAAGTTAGATTAATGGTCATAGGGTCTGAAGCGATGGAGCCGTCCCGCACCTGGATTTGCGGAATAGTCCTATCAACATAGTCCATGCGGGAGAGATATGCTAACATCTTACCATTTTTCCCACTGTGTTCAAGCAGCCTGGCCATCAGATATCTCTGTTGTTTCTGCGTTACATCCACCCTGTGGAGATCCAGGGCCCTGTGCGCCCCCACCAGGACCCCGTGGGAGTCCGGGGTGGGGGACGCAGAGCACTGGGCCCTAGCAGTCTCCAAGGAGGACTCTAGGGCTGAAAGAGTGGCCTGGAGATTTTTTTTTTTTTTTATTTTATGTCTGGTAGTGTTAGAGATGTATGACCCCCTCACAGTCGCCTTAAAGGCGTCCCATGTGGGGCCTGGGGAGGCGGATCCTTCATTATCCACCCAAAAGTGGGACATGTCCTGTCCAACCGGGTCCTGTACTTCGGGGGTGGAGATCCAGCAGGGGCTGAGTCTCCACTGCCGAAATGAGGGTCGATGGCCCACCACTAAATCTATCCTAAGGGCTGAATGGTCTGAGATTGTCTGTGAAAGGTATGCGACCGACTTAACATAGGGGACCATATCAGAGGTTCCCAGGGCATAATCCAGCCTAGAAAGAGTACCATACGTTCTGGATTGACAGGAGTATTCTTTTGCCAGTGGATGGCCACGCCGCCAAAGGTCAACGTAACCAAAGGAGGCACACCATTGACTAAATAGCTTGGATTCATATTGAAGGGGCCTCAATCTGTCCAGACTGGGGTCCAGTACAGAGTTGAAATCCCCCAACACAAGGGTAGGTAGACCCGGCAACTTAGAAAACTGTAAACTTAAATCAGTGAAGACTGCAGCCGTGACGGGGGGGGGGGGGGGGGGGTATACTACCACTAAAAGCAATGGGGTGGCGTGGATTTTACACAGTAAAAAAAACATACCGACCCTTTGGGTCAATAACTACCTGGTCAAAGGAGAAAGGGAGTCCCTTCCTTATGAGGACAGAGACTCCCCTAGCATAATTAGAGTACGTGGAATGATACCCTTGTGACACCCAGTGTTTTTTCAAAGCAAGTATTTTGGAGCCTAGGAGATGTGTCTCCTGCAGGCATAGTATCTGTGGCTTATGTGGTTTGAGAAATTCAAATAAGGATGCTCTTTTAAATTTAGAATTTAACCCCCGGACATTCCAGGAGATGCATGTGATCATAGACATGGCGGGGGGTTAAAAAGGGGCCCATATATGATGGCACAAATCAGACCCTTGTCACCGGCACGGCTGCAGTCCAACACTGGGGGGGAGCAGGAGAAAAAGAGTACCCATGCACACAAACACACGACCACCATCCATGCAAACACACATACCATTACACATACATTACCAGTTGAAATCCACATTGATTTCGTTACTACCCCTGCCGTGCCCCAAGAACAAGGGGCCAGCTTTGTCCCGAAACTTCTAGTAGACACTAGGAACATGGCCAATACAGGCAAGTCAGCAAACAACTTCGATCAGGGAACAAAAAAGAAAACTGCAGCAACTCAATCTTCCACATGAAGATCCGTAGCCTCTTGTCGAGGTGTAGAATAAGGTACCTGCCATAGGCACAAAGAACCCCCGAGTGGGGCGAGGAAAAAAGAATGAAGTGGCATTGTAGCCAGTGCGGGGGGATACCCCGATCAGGTTGCAGGTGGTCGGTCAGATGCGCGGCCTGGTTGGTACAGGGATTCATACCAGGAAAGTGCAGTAGCAGGGTTCTGGAAAAAGTGCACTTGGCCCTGGTGGACGACTCTCAGCGTCGCAGGAAATTGCATGGAGTATTGTATGGTCTGTTCTCTCAACTTCTGTTTAACATGCTGATACTTGGCTCTCGCAGCACGGACTGCTGGGGAGTAATCTGGGAAGAGAGAGACCGATGCGTTGTTGATTTTCAGGCTTCCCTTTATGCGGGCGGCCCTCAGGATAGCGTCCCTGTCCCTATAATTTAGGAGACGGATAACCATGGTGCGAGGGGGGTTGCCAGCAGGGAGCGGTCTTCCAGGGACCCTGTGGGCCCGCTCAATCACAAAGCATGGGGACAGGCAGTCTTTGCCAAATTCCTGGGTAAACCAGCATTCTAAGAAGAAGGATACCGGGTCCGCACCCTCGAGCCGTTCTGGGAGGCCCACCAGGCGCAGGTTGTTCCTGCGTAGATGATTTTCCAAATCGTCGATCTTATCCGCCAACGATTGAATTCTGGTGCCATGGGTTTTCAGTACAGGCAGGGCCGGGCCTACAGTGTCTTCCAGGTCACTAATGCGGCGTTCCGTCTCAGCGACCCGGTCCCTGACCTTATGCATGTCCTGGCGCATTATGGTAATGTCTAGCTTTAGTTCCTCCACCTTCCCCATAATATCAGAATGGTTTACCTTCAGGATTTTGAGAACATCAAGCAGGGTAGGCTCCGGTTCTGGCCCTTCCTCGAGACCATCATCGCTAGGAGCGGGGTGGGCCGAGGGTGCTGAAGGGGCTGAAGTCCCAGGGGATGGTGGTAGTGAGGTGTCCGGATCATCACCGAAGAGCTCCGGTGTAGAGGAGAGAGGTGTTTGTAGCATGGTGGAGCGGCTGCAATCTTGGGAGGAACGTGTGTTAATGTTCATCCTGACCGGGGGCTGTTTTCTCCCTTTTCTTCCTCCCATCCACCAAAATTCTTCCGTGGATGGGTAGCAGGGTCTCCCTTGGGTGTCTGGAGAAAGTTTTGGGCCGATTGGCTTGGCAGGTTAGCAGGATTGCAAAGGATTGTGCAGAGGGATCCAGGAGCTGCAGAGAGAAACATCTGCTCACATGCTGCGTCAGGCCACGCCCCCACCACAGTGACAATTTAGAAATAATAGAAAACTTCTTGGTCAAAGGAATTTTCAGACAGTGTATGTGGTTTTCATTCAGAAATTACAATTATTTTAAAAACAGAATGTTAAAAACAAGTGAAAATTTCAAACAACATTCTTTCATTCAGCAAATTACCCCTTTATAATACAAAAAAAGCAGATTTAAAAAAAAAAAAAAAAAAAAAAAAAAAAAAAAAAAAAAAAGCAGACTACTGTAAGGGGTTCATTTTTTTTTTTTTACTGTAGAACTGTGAAAGTAATATTTACAGTAACAATTATTTGCTCTTTGTACTATAAAGGGCTCATTTTATTTATTTTTTTAACCCCATTATATTACTGGCCGATTAATCGATTATGAAAATAGTAATCGATTAATTTCATAATCGATTAGTTGTTTCAGCCCTAGACTTTTCAAAAACTCATGTTGTGTTTCTACTCACTTATTTGGTGAAAAAAAATGCTGAGGCATAGCCCCTCCCCCCCCCCCCCCCTCATGCTCGGATAAGGCATGTCTGATTTATCTGGTGAGTGGCCATTGCACTAGGCGGTGAAGTCACGTTTAATGGTGGATATAGAAGCACTTAACATTGAGAATAAAAAATTTACCATTGCACAAAAGTGATCACTCACTGAGGACATGCTACACAATAATGCAGTGCATTCCACTCCCCTGCCTCAGCGTCACCCCGGGTATATAAAAAGGGGGAGATCGCAACCTTCCGCATGCTGCACGGCCTTGGCAGCTTCCTGCATGGCTCAGGCTGGAGCCGGAGGCTCTGCTGACACCACAGCCCACATGGCGACTGAAGAGTTTACTCTGGTCCCAGCTTCAGCGGCGGACCTATCGGCCATTATGCAGGTCATTACCAGACCACCCTGACAGACAAAATAGATCACCTGTAGACAAATATAGAAGTCATCCAGAGAGATCTTGATTCGTTCCACGGCTGCGTGACAGGGGTGGAGTAGAGGGTTTCCAAAGCTGAAGACACCACCAGTGAGCAGAACATGGATCTCCACACCTGAAGGTAAAATCTTTAGAGACTCGGGTTGAGGACGCTGAAAACCGCAACAGGCAGAATAACCGGAGAATTCTGGGCCTGCCTGAAGGTGCTGAGGGGGCCAATACTACTGCATTTACTGAACAGCTTCTGAAACAGCTATTTCCCAAGGCACGCTTTTCTCCCTTTTTTACAGTTGAAAGGGCCCATCGCATACCTTCTACTAGGGGCCTCCCCCCTGTATACCCATGTTTAAATTCCTGCATTTTTGGGACCGGGACCTGGTGTTGCGGGAGTCCAGGGCCCTGGGTGATATCTGGGTATTAAAACACCAAACTCCTAATCTTTCCCGATTACTCAGTGGAGACGCAGCGGCGGCGATAGTGCTTTGATTCAGTCAGAGCCAGACTGTGTGAAAGGTATCAAATACAGCATGTTGTTTCCGGACAGATTGCGGGTAGAGGACAGGGAGACAGTATGGTTCTTTACATCCCCTGATGAGGCCTCTAGCTAGGTAGATACTTTACCTCTGCTGTGAATCTAGCTGCAGTGGAATCTGAAAACTGACCCACCACTACTTCACAATGCCTGCTGGCCTTGATCCCTGGATATGCCAATTGAAAATGTTACTGTTTTTTCTACTTACTAAGTTTGGCTGACTGCTTCTACAGCCAGCGTTTGAGCTGGGAGTTCCTCTTTTCGGCTTTTACTCAGTCACCCGCCAGTCAACGCTCTCCTTCATGACTCCTTATGTTGCCTAGTTGATCATTTTAAATTTCCTTATATGCGGATGACACCCTCCTGTTCTCACAGGATATCACCTCTTCCCTACCGGTGGCGTTGGAAATCTTTGATATCTCTGGGTCGTACTCATTAATTGGGGCAAATCCCTCCTATTTTCCATACATCCCTCTGGTCCTCATCTGAATTTTAATGCTCTTTTGGCCTAGGTTACAGAATTTAAGTATTTGGGAATTGGGTTGGGGGTTCCCTGACCCCTTTACCTTGATTTGAATCTGCTCCATTTGCTTAAATCCTTTTTGCAGCAAAGCCAAGCCTGGAGATACCTACCCCTGACTCCTGTGGTTTGGGTGAATCTCATAAAGATGGTGTATCTGACAAAGTTTTTAAATATTTTTTTTAAATTGTCCCCTCTTGCTCCCAGCTTCCTTCTTTGTTAAATTAAATGTGATTATTTCCTCTTTTGTATGGGCTAGGAAACAGCCGCATTTAGCCCTCTCTAACTTCAATTGCCCCTTACACAGGATGGGCTATCCTTACCGAATTTTCAAGAATATTTTTGGGCAGCTATTATGGGTCTTTAATATGCTAGACAACCCTGCAGTTACACTAGAGGCAGTCATTGTGGGTTCCTACTCCACGCTTAGTAACCTGGGAGGTGTGAGGTCTCATACTGGGATCACTGCTTTAATGCAAACTACTATTTTAGTATGGCACAGGGCCAGGGCTCATTGCCGCTCCCCCGGTACCATTTCCCCCTGTGGGGCAATCCAGCTCTTCCGCATACGAGAACCATTCTGGATCCTTAGGTCTGGCCGGGACTAAAGCATATTGTAGTGGATGGCAAGTTACATACCTTTTCTGATCTTAAAGCTGCATTTAACCTACCATACCGGATGTTATTCAGATACTTACAGCTACGGCAGGCTTTCCGGCAACAATTCCCTACTACTCGCACCTTAGATTCTGATCCAGTGGAAGGTTTGCTTACCTCCAGACTGTTAGACAAGCCCCTGTTATCTATTTCCGCCTGTCCAGAGTATCCAATGATAAACTGGCTCAAATCCATATGAAGTGGCAGGCAGATCGCCCTGATTTGATAGAAGAGGAGTGGGAGGATTGCTTATCCTCATATGTGACCACAATGATCTCTGCTAGAGACCATTTCCTCCTATTTAAGTTCCTACATTATTTTATTATTTCACTCCAAAAAGGTTGATGGCTATTTTCCCCTCTACTCCAGTGTCTTGCCCTAGATGTGATCCTCCAGGAGCACCCCTTCTACATATGGTTTGATCCTGCCTGTCCCTCCGCTCCTTTTGGGCAGTGGTGCCCCGATAGTAATAAAGGTTGGTAACTTAACCCTCGGGTCAGATCCCAAACTGCTGCTGTTAAATGTTTTTGGTGTCCAACCCAGGAGTCGTTATGCCAAACTGTTTATTTGTTTTGCCACATTTTATGCTCGTAGGGAGATATTTCTCCATTGAAAAGCTACTGCTCCACCGTTAGTTTCTACCTGGTGCACAGTGTTGAATTCTGTTCTTCCACTATATATACGCTTACTTATCTTAACAGACACTGCCCAAGAAAGTTTGACAAAATATGGTCAGACTAGATAGATGCTTGGGGCTCTATGGAAGATGTTGGTTCTCCTCCTAGATGAGATGATTCTCTCACTGTCGACTGTGCTATGTATGCCTCATTTCCTGGGGTTTTATGAGTTTTCCCCCTTTCCCTACCTTCTTCCCTTCCCGTCTATCCTATTTTTCCCCTTCTGCGCCCCCCATTTCTTCTTATTCTCCTCATTAATAAGCACAGTGTGCCTAATCTACACATTATATATATATATATATATAAAGTGAATAGTTTGAGCTAAGCGATTACCAGATTTCTTGGAATGTTTTGCAATATGGTATTACCCTGTACTGTTCATTGTATGGATCTAATGTCCTTGACCTTTGTTTAATCTGAATAAGCTTTTCTTGTTAAAAATAAATAAAAAAGGGACAAATACTCTTCCACCATGCTGCGTGTGAATGGATCACTCACCAGATGATGTTGACCTCTAATCAAAAAAAAAAAAAAAAGTTAATACAGGCTCAGTCTCTTTAAATCTCTGTGTTCTCCTCACACTACACTGACTCAGATATGGGTAAACGATTCTTCAACTGAGTTGAGTGGGTTAACCACTGTGTGTGACCGGATGGTAAGAGTAAATATCATTGGGACTGGTGAACTGCTGCTGTGGGGATTTACTATCTGCTGCTGGAGAGTCTGAGCCCTTTAGGAATACACCGTACAGCCATTTAGTGCCCTTACTGCTGCCTGCAGGCTTGACTAGGTCTATTCTCACATGTACCAATGGTACAACTGGGCCCAAACGCTAGCCAGCTGAAGAGTTAGGAATATAGGCTGTACTTTTACAACTGCTACGTAGAGACCTTCACCTATTGCTTATGCTAATATCCCAGCCACTCTCCTAGGAGTGCGCTCTAGACTAGATATACTATTATTATTCACATTGCAGTTAATGCCTATTACGCACCATTTATTGCTGACTTTGCCGATTCCTAGTCTAGTGGTACAGAACTCTATTCGAATTTACCTTGCCATACTGATTAAACTGTAAAGCAGACTGTCTGAACCTACCTTCTGTGCGTTCATATATGCTCAAACCACCATTTATTCTAACCCATACCCATGCCATGAGTTAATTTACCACTAAACAGTCTTGTGTCTATTTCCTGGTAGTAATTGACAGCCAAGTTAAAGTTAAAAGGTGTCTATACTCGTGTTCTTATAAGTGCTTGCAGTAACTTTCACTCAACCAGGTGTGTCAGAGGGATTGATTGTGTTTTGGAGTTAAGGCCCATAAGAGAGAACCCAAATTAACAAATGGTTCCCTCAGAGTAGTACAAAGTTAATGCCGAGGAAAAGCAGCTGTCAGATGCTTTATTGAAAGCTATATAGGGAGATTGTGGCCTATAACTGCCCCCCACCGCCCATCTGTGAGGCTAAGCGCCCCCCCCCCCCCACTATGCGGAGGATGCCAGGCACAGTACAACAGAGCTGGCTGTACGGGCCTATCAGCGGCCCTGGCTGCGGGTATCGGATTAAGCATTGGAGCTTTTGCAGGATTACAAGTACTCCTGCAAATGCTTGTTATTCGTACCCATACTAGTATCGGTATAACCCTATTTAAAAGTCAAGAGCATTACTGTCAGAGACATCATAACTTTGCATTGTGAGAAAGACAATACTCACCGAATTTCTCCTACAATATCTTCAGCTAAACCATGAAGACTGTTCCGCAAAGATTCAACCTCCTGCTTCACTTCTGTAATGCTGCCAAGAACATAGTCCAGGCGGTTCAACAGCTCCATCTGTTCCCCATGAGATACAACCACAACATCTGCCCTTCCTGATAGTGCTAAAATTGAGCACAAAATACAATAATATAAATGACACAGCAATAATGTAATTAATCTTTTTCAGTAGCTTTCAACTGTGGTGTAAAGAAAAGGGACAATATAAAATAGATACCTTGTGAATAATTTGATGATGTAGCAACATTATCATGCTCAGATAGTGTGTGTATACGGTATCCATTTTGCTTTGACAAAACCTTTTTATTCTCCTGCCGATGTCTCCGATACACCACGTAAACTACAACTCCAGCAGCGACACCAGCAATCAATCCTAGTCCAATTCGGTATGTAAAAATACGTTTATACATACTGTCTTCCTGAAAAGAAAATATAATGGCTACAAATGATTACAGTAGTACACAATTAGATACATACAACAGCAAGAAACAGAAATGCTGTACACCTTTTTTCGCTAGATGGTGCCAGATTACTAAAAGCAGGATATATTTTATTTCTAGTTTGCTAAACTTTTCCTTCTGCATGATAGCACACTATGGCTATTCTTCAGCAGGGACCACAGTCATCTCTTAAATGGAGTGCTACAGGGGGACCTCTGCTGGATACCTGCTGTAATACAGTCAGAGACACTGACTTATGGTTAGTTCTGGGTTTTCCAGCCACATAAATGCATCTAAACTCAAAATCTAATTGAAGAATGCTTCCTTTCAATATACCCGCTGGGTGCCTTCCTTTTGTTGTTGTGTCTTTTAGAGTTTGCAATTTCAACTGGTGATTCTGACAGAAATAGCCTTCAGCCCTCGTTCACATTGAATGAGGCTTTGAAACCATGCAACTTCATCTGAAATTGCACAGATGTCTTTTCAAGTCACACCCAAAATAACCAAAAGTAGTGCAGGAATTACGCTTTCAAAGCACTGCACAGTCAGCGTTGCATCAATTTGAACATGGCCATTGCCGACAATAGGGTGCAACCTGTCATGAGATTGACATGTCACTCCAATGTGAATGATGGCTCAAAGGTCTGTGTGTATGAAACAGCTGCCGGCTGTCATGTAAAAAATATCCTTCAAATAATAATAAATCTTCCTAATATGGATAACCATGTTTAACTTAAAGTAATTGTAAAGTCTTGTTATTATTTTAGTTAAAAATAAAAACATGTTAGTTATACTTGCTACCCTGAGCAGTGGTTTTGCACAGAGCAGCCCAGATCCTCCTCATCTCAGGTCCCTCCTTGTTGAGTGTCCCCACAGCAAGCAGCTTGCTATGGGGGCACCAGAGCCGAGCCACAGCTCGCTTTGTCCATTCAGACATGAAGCCCAGCCCTGCCCCCTTTCACTCCTCATTGGCTGACTGATTGCCAGCTGTGGGAGCCAATGGCGCCGCGCTGCTGTCTCAGCCAATAAGGAGGGGTGTTACGGGCAGCCGAGACACACCTGCAACTTTGCTGGCTCTAGAGGGACCTCAGGTAAGTATTAGGGGGGGGGCTGCTGCAAACAGAAGGCTTTTTTATCTTAATGCACAGAATGCATTAAGATTAAAAAAACCTTCTGCCTTTACAATCACTTTAAACAAATCTCTAATGTTCCTTACACACAGAACTGATGTATAAACAGACAGAAAGTTCTTGTGCAAAAACACGAGTATGGCTGTATAGTGAGCGCATTTACACACACACACACACACACACACACACACACACACACACACACACACACACACACACACACACACACACACACACACACACACACACACACACACACATATTTGCCTGCATTTGTGCTTAAAAATTCTTCCAGAATGCCAATTATTCAAATACTATTACTTAAGTGGGGAGGTGTAATTTATGTGTGTACACATGTAAAATACTGACTAGTAACACCGAATTGTTTATTTTTTTTTATTTTTTTACTGATCTAAATATAAATTTACATAGTTAGTAAGGTTGAATAAAGACACCAGTCCATCCAATTTAACCTGTGTGTGTGTGTGTGTGAGTTTTTGTCAGTAATAATTCCCATATCCCTGTATATTGGGAATAAAGACACTTATTAACCACTTCCCGACCGCCCCCTGTATATTTACGTCGGCAGAATGGCACGTACAGGCAGAATCACGTACCTGTACGTGACATTCTTCCGGCGGTTGGGGGGTCCGATCGGACCCCCCTCCGCCGGCGGGGACGGTCGGGATCGCTTCAGGAGCGATCCGGGACGAGGGGACGGCCAGTGGTTTCTGGCCACCCCCTCGCGATCGCTCCTGGCCAATGAAAAACTT
Organism: Lithobates sylvaticus; assembly: GCA_028564925.1. Lineage (NCBI taxonomy): Eukaryota > Metazoa > Chordata > Amphibia > Anura > Ranidae > Lithobates > Lithobates sylvaticus. The sequence goes on from CM053038.1 coordinate 149,851,319, forward strand.
CCCCTTCCTGTCTATTGTATAGACAGGAAGGCGGAAGTGATGTCACGCTCGGTGCGCGGTCTATGTGACCGGAGACGCCGAGCGGCGAACATGTACAGGTTAGTGCACAACACTACACTGACACCAGTACAGTTAGGCACATATTCCACCCCCTGTCACCCCCTGATCACCCCCCAGATCACCCCCTCCCCCCCAGTCACAGTGTCACTAATTGCAGTGATCATTTATTTACTGATCACTGCATTTAGTGTCAGTGTGACTGTAATAACTGTCAGGGCAGTTAGTTTTAGGTCCAAGGTAGCCCCCTACCCCCCCCTAATAAAGGTTTAACCCCTTGATTGCCCCCCCAGGTAACCCTTTCACCCCCTTTTGCCAGTGTCACTAAGCGATCGTTTTTCTGATCGCTGTATTAGTGTCACTGCTGTCGCTAGGTAACCATTTTTTTTTTTAGGTAACCGCCATGTTTATATAGGTTCATAAATAGGTTTATAGGTCAGGTACCCCATATTACAACCTAAATAAAGGTTTTAACCCCCTGATTGCCCCTAGAGTTAACCCTTTCACCAGTGATCACTGTATAACTGTCACTGGTGACGCTGGTTAGCCAGTTAGTTATTTTGTTATTTAGGTTCCCCGTCAGGTTTTTATATAGCGTCAGGTACCCCCATATATTACCTAATAAAGGTTTTAACCCCCTGATTGCCCCTAGTTAACCCTTTCACCCCCTTTTGCCAGTGTCACTAAGCGATCGTTTTTCTGATCGCTGCATTAGTGTCGCTAGGTAACCATTTTTTTTTTTTTTTAGGTAACCGCCATGTTTATATAGGTTCATAAATAGGTTTATAGGTCAGGTACCCCCATATTACAACCTAAATAAAGGTTTTAACCCCCTGATTGCCCCTAGAGTTAACCCTTTCACCAGTGATCACTGTATAACTGTCACTGGTGACGCTGGTTAGCCAGTTAGTTATTTCGTTATTTAGGTTCCCCGTCAGGTTTTTATATAGCGTCAGGTACCCCCATATATTACCTAATAAAGGTTTAACCCCCTGATTGCCCCTAGTTAACCCTTTCACCCCCTTTTGCCAGTGTCACTAAGCGATCGTTTTTCTGATCGCTGCATTAGTGTCGCTAGGTAACCAGTTTTTTTTTGTATTACTGTTACGGGTGACGCTGGTTAGTTAGCTTGTTTTTTATACTGTCAGGGCACCCGCCATTTATTACCCAATAACGGTTTAACCCCCTGATCGCCCGGCGGGTGATATCAATTAGGTTTTAGGGTCAAATAAGGTCTGCGTCGCCCCAGGTTAGTGCCAGTACCGCAAACACCCACGCGCAAAGCATACACCTCCCTTAGTGGCACAGTATCTGAACAGATCGATATCTGATCTGATCAGATCTATACTAGCGTCCCAGCAGTTTAGGGTTCCAAAAAAAACCGCATTGTTAGCGGGATCAGCCCAGATACCTGCTAGCACCTGCGTTTTCCCCCTCCGCCCCCCCCCCCCCCCCCAACTGCAGTATCGATCGATCACTGTCACTTACAAAACACTAAGCACACATAACTGCAGCGTTCGCAGAGTCAGGCCTGATCCCTGCGATCGCTAACAGTTTTTTTGTGGTAGCGTTTTGATTCAGTCGCTTCAGTCAGGAGCTTTTTTACCTGTGAATCTCAAAAAAATAAAAAAAAATAAAATAGTTGTCGTTTTATTGTTCTCTCTCTCACTCTATTCTCTCTCTATCGTTGCTCTTTTTTTTACTCCATTCTATTCTGCAATGTTTTATTATGTTTTATTATGTTTTATCATGCTTGCTTTTCAGGTATGTAATTTTGTTTACTGTGTTTTAGTGTTGAGCATTTTTTTGTTTTCAGGTGCGCCATTCAGTTGCAACGCGGATTTATTTATCTTGACAGCAACAGCGTTTGCTCCCACGATACATAAAGCCGCGACTCCAACGCTGTAGGAGGTGATTTCACCACCACAGTTAAAAAAAAGAGCATATATGCCGAAGCATGGGGGCAGCAGGGGGGGGAGGAGCGATTGGCTCCTAATGCCACGTACATACGGTCGAAATTCCGACCGTGTGTACACGGCATAACTTTTGCGGGAGGATGCCCCCATGCATCGGCATATATAAATGGTGCATGTATGCCCATCATTAGAAGTGGGTGGATGAAGGGAGGTATTCTAATGGTGGGCATACCCACCAATCAATCTCTTTTTTTCGTTCAGCCAAGAGGCTGCATGAAAAAAAAAAGATTACAATATATGTCCAGTATGTTGCTGGACTTTGAATGGTTATACCAGAATGATGCCTGCAGGTTTAGGTATCATCTTGGTATCATTCTTTTCAGCCAGTGATCGGCTTTCATGTAAAAGCAATTCTAGCGGGTAATTAGCCTCTAGACTGCTTTTACAAGCAGTGGGAGGGAATGTCCCCCCTCCCGGATATAAACCGCGCCATTGGGAAATTGGGAAAGCATTTTATCACACCAATCTTGGTGTGGTCAGATGCTTTGAGGGCAGAGGAAAGATCTAGGGTCTAATAGACCCCAATTTTTTCAAAAAAAAGTACCTGTCACTGCCTATTGCTATCATAGGGGATATTTACATTCCCTGAGATAACAATAAAAATCATAAAAAAGAAAAAAAATGGAAGGAACATTTTAAAAATAAAATAAAAAAGCTAAATAAAAAAAAAAAAAAACAAAAAAAAAAAAAAAAAAAGCACCCCTGCCCCCCCTTCTCTTGCGCAAAGGCGTACACAAGCGTTGGTCTGGCGTCATATGTAAACAGCAATTGCACCATGCATGTGAGGTATCACCGCGAAGGTCAGATCGAGGGCAGTAATTTTAGCAGTAGACCTCCTCCGTGAATCTAATGTGGTATCATGTAAAGGCTTTTAAAGGCTTTTAAAAATGTATGTAGTTTGTCGCCACTGCGTGTTTGTGCGCAATTTTAAAGCATGTCGTGTTTGGTATCCATGTACTCGGCCTAAGATCATATTTTTTATTTCATCAAAAATTTGAGCAATATAGTGTGTTTTAGTGCATTAAAATAAAAAAAAGTGTATTTTTTTCCACAAAAAATGCGTTTGAAAAATCGCTGCGCAAATACTGTGTGGAAAAAAAAAATGCAACACCCACCATTTTAATCTGTAGGGCCTTTGCTTTAACAATATATATAGTGTTTGGGGGTTCAACGTAATTTTCTTGCAAAAAAAAAAATATGTTTTCATGTAAACAAAAAGTGTCAGAAAGGGCTTTGTCTACAAGTGGTTAGAAGAGTGGGTGACGTGTGACATAGGCTTCTAAATGTTGTGCATAAAATGCCAGGACAGTTCAAACCCCCCCAAATGACCCCATTTTGGAAAGTAGACACCCCAAGCTATTTGATGAGAGCAATGTTGAGCCCATTAAATATTTTTTTTTTTTGTCCCAAGAGATTGAATAATGAAAAAAAAAAAAAATATATATTTTTTTTACAAAAAGTTGTCACTAAATGATATATTGCTCAAACATGTCATGGGCATATGTGGAAATACACCCCAAAATACATTCTGTTGCTTCTCCTGAGTACGGGGATACCACATGTGTGGGACTTTTTGGGAGCCTAGCTGCGTACGGAACCCCAAAAACCAATCACCGCCTTCAGGCTTTCTAAGGGTGTAATTTTTTTATTTCACTTCTCACTGCCAATCACAGTTTCGGAGGCCATGGAATGCCCAGATGGCATAAAACCCCCCAAAATGACCCCATTTTGGAAAGTAGACACCCCAAGCTATTTGCTGAGAGGTATTGTGAGTATTTTGCAGATGTCGCTTTTTGTCACAAAGTTTTGAAAATTGAAAAAAGAAAAAAAATTTTTTTTTTTTTAACTTTACTTTCTTCATTTTCAAAAACAAATGAGAGCTGTAAAATACTCACCATGCCTCTCAACAAATAGCTTGGGGTGTCTACTTTCCAAAATGGGGTCATTTGGGGGGGTTTTGTGCTATTTTGGCATTTTATGGCCTTCGAAACGGTGATAGGTAGTGAGGAGTGAAATCAAAAATTTGCACCCTTAGAAATCCTGAAGGCGGTGCTTGGGTTTCGGGGCCCCGTACGCGGCTAGGCTCCCAAAAAGTCCCACACATGTGGTATCCCCATACTCAGGAGAAGCAGCAAAATGTATTTTGGGGTGCAATTCCACATATAACTATGGCATGTGTGAGCAATATATCATTTAGTGACAACTTTTTGAAAAAAAAAAAAATCTTTTTTATTTTTGTCTTTATTCAATCACTTGGGACTAAAAAAAAAAATATTCAATGGGCTCAACATGCCTCTCAGCAAATAGCTTGGGGTGTCTACTTTCCAAAATGGGGTCATTTGGGGGGGTTTTGTACTTCTCTGCCATTTTAGCACCTCAAGAAATGAAATAGGCAGTCATAAATTAAAAGCGGTGTAAATTCCAGAAAATGTACTCTAGTTTGTAGACGCTATAACTTTTGCGCAAACCAATAAATATACGCTTATTGGCATTTTTTTTACTAAAGACATGTGGCTGAATACATTTTGGCCCAAATGTTTGACTAAAATTGAGTTTATTAGATTTTTTTTATAACAAAAAGTAGAAAATCTCTTTTTTTTTCAAAATTTTCGCTCTTTTTCCGTTTATATCTCAAAAAATAAAAATCACAGAGGCAATCAAATACCATCAAAAGAAAGCTCTATTTGTGGGAAGAAAAGGACGCAAATTTCGTTTGGTTACAAAATTGCATGACCGCGCAATTACCAGTTAAAGTAGTGCAGTGCGAAATTGAAAAAAGACCTCTGGTCCTTTGGCTGCCAAATGGTCCGGGGCTGAAGTGGTTAAGATGCTATTGCTAATCTAATTGATTTTTTGTGGTAGTAAACCCTGGATTTGTATATTTACCTACAGGTAAGCTTATAATAAAGCTTACCAGTAAGTAAAATGAAGATCTCCTAAACGTGCACTGTTTGGGAGATATTCTTGCGAGCAGCAACCAGTGATGCCTAGCAATGCCGTTCCTTCAGAGCTGTGTGCTGCAGCCGAGACTTCCGCACGCATTTGATGTCATCGCGGCTCAGCCAGACACCCGCAGTCCCCGAACTTGGAATCAAGACTGGGTGAAGATAAAAGCCTCTGCGGCAGAGACAGTGTGCCACTGGAGGGCTTCGCTTTGAAGCAAGTCTTTCACAAATGTGCTAGTATGCAGTGCGTACTAGCATACGATGCCTTTACCTTGCAGGTGGAATTTTTTTCCTTTCTTACAGAGTTCACTTTAAACTATCAACACTCTCCGCTGACACCACCAATTATAGTAGGGAGTTCCACATCCTTACAATTCTTACAGTAAAGAAGCATCTACGCAGTTTTAAGGTTAAACAGTTTCTCCTCTAGTTTCTTTGAAGGACCGGGGGTCTTTTTTAAACTCCCTGCAACTGAATCGTTTTTTTTCCCTATGCCAGAGTCACCATTGAGATATTTGTATATCACCATCATATCTCCTCTCAAGAGGCTCTTCTCCAGGGAGAATAGGTTTAATGGAAAAATTGAAAAAAAAGAAACTGCGCTAAGGTTCCAAACCCAGGTGTATCCACACCTGAACAAAAGAAGGTCTTTTGAAGGACAGATGGGCAGCAGCAACTAAACTGTGTTATATAAACAATATGAGCAAATCAAAAAGCTGCGCTTAACCAATTTATTGTGAAAGGATGGCGAATGCACTGAGCAACAAGACGGAAACTCAGGTTAATTCACCAATCTACCTACATCCCAATAGAATTACCTATTCGAGTGCTAACAGTGATGACAATCAATTGAAAAAAAATCACCATGGAGAATATGTAAACAAGAAAAACAGATACATAATAAATCCCAACAGTGTACATTGAAAATACAAAATTAATAAAGTGATATCCATTAATGAAAGGAGCGTATAGACTTATGTTGCAATGATTGGAATCCAATACTTTGTATGATCAATGCAAAACACCCGTGCAATAAAGTGAGTGTCCCAATTGGGTCCTAACTGGGAAGAGAAACAGAAGGCGCCACTCTAAGTGCAATAAATAGTGGAAATCTTCAATGTAAAGGGTTAAAAATAGCTGTACTCACAAAAGTACTATGTCCAAGGGCGTGTGAAACTGAGATGGTGAGCCGGATGTCCATGGAGGGTGTAGAACAAGCGATTTCCGTATCCTGGAGGTGCTGTCTTGTTGCTAAAAAAGAGCTGGGGCATCCACTGCTGACACTTCCTGGTGAGTGGAGCGCACACCAGCAACCAGGTGGATCGGTTTACTTCCGGGGGCAGGAGCCGGTCTCGTCAAATAGGCAAACGTTTTCAGAGCATGCGCTCTTTCCTCAGGCCTAACAGGGGCAGTGATTGTGCTTGGTTTATGTGGGAGATGGTCTGCTGTGATTGGATACTAGTTTTTGTATTGGGATGGTGGCCAGCAGAGGACACATCGAGTCAGTCACATGACTGAGGCTGGCTCTAAAATGCAAAAGAGCAAACAGTAATGGCGATGGGATAGTGCTACACCGGATGGGGGACATCATATTTTTTGTGTATACTAGACGGCGCTGCAGCATGCTGGTGCCGCTGTCTGTGTAAAAAAAAATTTTTATTAAATTAAATTGCTATTATTATGGCAAATGTGTGAATTAATAAAAGGCTGATGTTGACATAATGCTGAAAGGAGTGTACTGCATCATTGGTCACGGAAGAAAAAATATTCTACTAATGTCTGATATGATAGAGAGTAATGGAAGACAACTAGTGTGACAAAGATGTATAGTGAAAAATTAAATTACTTAATCATTTATATTATATATATATATATATATATATATATATATATATATATATATATATATATATATATATATATATACACACATATACATATACATAAACATGTGTACATACAGTGGGGCCAAGTTTTAAAGGGGGTCTGTATGGCGGATGCAGGGCTCGACAATCTCCAGGCGCCAGGGCGCCATGGCGACTAGAATTAGTGACCTGGCGCCCGGGGCAGCCCATCTGGGTATCCTGTCTCGGTGCGGACCCCGCTCCCCGGCCCGCGATTGCGTCGAGCCGCGCCGGCCGGTAATTGAGGCCGCGGCTTTGCGGCCTAATGCAAGCCTATGCTTCCTTCTAAGATCTTGGCGCCATCTAGTGGTGGCCGTTGGTATGACATCCAGCAATGCTAATGGAGCCCTGCCTGCTGCCTCCATTTACACAGGCGAATAGAACCAAAATACACACACATATTTTTATATATATATATATATTTATATATATATATCTATTTAGTAATATGTGTATGTATGCTTTGGTTCTAGTCGTCTGTGTAAATTTTAAGATCGCTTTTTTTCAATATAAAAATTAACCATTGTCGGTCGTTATTGATCGGCTTTTTTTTTTCTCCTCGTGCTGTCAGGGCGAGGAAAACAAAAATAGCCGATTACCGGCTGTGTTGACATCACGTTATCAGCTGTCATTGGCTGACAGCTGATCACGTGGTAAGAGGTCGGGATTGACCCCCTACTCGGATCGGTGATCCAGCGAGTCTCACAGACTCGCTGATCACAGAGCAGGGGGCACGCAGGCCGCTCGTACAGGGGACAACGTCATAGGTCGTGGTCCCGGCAAAGCAGAACGACGGCTACAGCGCGGATCTCAAGAAGTTAAAAAAAAAAAAAAAAAAAAACTGGCTCCTAACTTTTTTAGCTGGCTCCTAGATTCCAAGCAAATTTGTCAAGCCCTGGGCGGATGTGTGTGTACTGGAACCCTGTGTTCATTTCTCTTTATACCTATATGTGCATATATGCAGCTGGAAAGTCATAAGAAATATATAGGAGTATACAAAATATATATAAATATGTATATGTAAAAAAGTATAAAATAAAAATATATATGTGTGTGAGATGTTTAAAAATTGGACGAATTTATTTTAATTATATATTCATTAAAAAAAAAAAAAAAAAAATGCATGTAAAATGCATATAAAAATGCATGTATAAAACTAATTAATTACATATAAAAAATTGTGTGTAAAGGGATGCACATGAAGAACTATTATATGTAAAAAATTAAATATATAAAATAAAAATGTATAAAAAAATATAAAATATATATATATATATATAAAAAAAAAAAAAATGTTGTATACTTTCTCTTGCGGCTACATATATGCACATATGCACTGTGCTTATATATATATATATATATATATATATATATATATATATATATACACATACATACATACATACAGTATGCACAATAAAAACAATTAAAACAATTAGATTGAGGCGTCTGTATGGGGTCTAAAAAAAACACATACTATGGTCCTATACATGCATAGGCATTTCCCATAAGAAACCTTTCCGCAAGGTCATCTCTCTGTACAAACAGGTTTATAAGCAGTTATCCTTGTGTGGAGTGGGTAAAAAAAAACAAAAAAAAAAAACAAAAGGAGGGGGGGGGGGGGAAGACTAGTTAAAAATGATTAAATGAGGCTACTGATTTCAATGCTCTCATTCAGGCCCCCAGGGGCCAGTGAGTCCAAAATGTAAATCCAGTACGTTTCCCTCTGGCAAAGACGTTTAATTCGCTCTGCCAGAGGGAACGTACCGGGAATGGACTCTATTATCCACACCTTTAGTCCTGTGGATGATTGTGCGTGTTTTCGCAGGAAATGGAGTGGAACACTGTGGGTGTCATCCCCTGCTTCAACAAGGCGACGGTGTTCCCCAAACCTCTTTCTTAGGGTCCGAATTTTCCTCCCCACATAGTGTAAACCACATGGGCAACTGAGGCAATAGATGACAAACTCAGTCGAGCAGTTATAGAAGCTGTTGATCTGGAAAGTCTTCCCATTTTTTGAAAAGTCTTTTTGGCCATGATTGACGTGTTTGCAAGTCAGACAGAGTTTTTTGTGACATTGATACATCCCGACTAGGGGGATAAGACAAGGGGTTGTGGAAGTGCTAACCATGGGGTCATGGGAAGCAAATTACATCTGGCTAAATAACCCTTACACCTCCCATATCATTTTTTATGGAAGATATATTGATGACGTCATTGTCATTTGGGATGGTTCAGATTCCCTGTTTTTAGAATTTTTAAAACATTGTAACAGTAACACCTATGGTCTAACATTCACTTCTGAACATGATTCCACACAACTGGCCTTTTTAGATCTAACCTTGTTTCATTCAGATGGCAAAATTTTAGCAAAAAATTACACCAAACCAACAGCTGGTAACTCCTTTTTGCATCATCGCAGTTGCCACCACCCCAGGTGGATTTCGAATATTCCCAAAAGCCAGTTCTGTAGGTTGCGCAGAAACTGCACCAGACAATCTGATTATATTACAGAAGGGTCCCTTCTAAAACAAAAATTTCTGGAGAAATCATTTCCAGCCAATCTCATTGAAGAGGCCTTCAATTTCTACCTGTCAGGGCACACATCCACTGCCAACAACCCAAATGAGCCTGCGACACAACCAGTCAGGTTCATCACTCAGTTTCACACACAGTACAGAGCCATGGAACAGATTTTGCAGAAACACTGGAGCATTTTACTCCAAGACCCCCAGCTAAAACCCAGCATCCCTTTGAAACCAACATTCACATACAGAAAAAACAGAAAATATAAAAAGTCGGGATGTATCAATGTCACAAAAAACTCTGTCTGACTTGCAAACACGTCAATCATGGCCAAAAAGACTTTTCAAAAAATGGGAAGACTTTCCAGATCAACAGCTTCTCGACTGAGTTCGTCATCTATTGCCTCAGTTGCCCATGTGGTTTACACTATGTGGGGAGGACAATTCGGACCCTAAGAAAGAGGTTTGGGGAACACCGTCGCCTTGTTGAAGCAGGGGATGACACCCACAGTGTTCCACTCCATTTCCTGCGAAAACACGCACAATCATCCACAGGACTAAAAGGTGTGGATAATAGAGTCCATTCCCGGTACGTTCCCTCTGGCAGAGCGATTTAAACGTCTTTGCCAGAGGGAAACGTACTGGATTTACATTTTGGACTCTCTGGCCCCTGGGGGCCTGAACGAGAGCATTGAAATCAGTAGCCTCATTTAATCATTTTTAACTAGTCTTCCCCCCCCCCCCCCTCTTTTGTTTTTTTTTTTTTTGTTTTTTTTACCCACTCCACACAAGGATAACTGCTTATAAACCTGTTTGTACAGAGAGATGACCTTGCGGAAAGGTTTCTTATGGGAAATGCCTATGCATGTATAGGACCATAGTATGTGTTTTTTTAGACCCCATACAGACGCCTCAATCTAATTGTTTTAATTGTGCATACTGTGTAATATATATATATATATATATATATATATATATATATATATATATATATATATATATATATATATATATATATATATATATATATAAGCACAGTGCATATATGTAGCCGCAAGAGAAAGTATACAAATTTTTTTTTTTTTTATATATATACAGTGGTGTGAAAAAGTGTTTGCCCCCTTCCTCATTTCCTGTTCCTTTGCATGTTTGTCACACTTAAGTGTTTCGGAACATCAAACCAATTTAAACAATAGTCAAGGACAACACAAGTAAACACAAAATGCAATTTGTAAATGAAGGTGTTTATTATTAAAGGTGAAAAAAAATCCAAACCATCATGGCCCTGTGTGAAAAAGTGATTGCCCCCCTTGTTAAAACATACTATAACTGTGGTTGTCCACACCTGAGTTCAATTTCTCTAGCCACACCCAGGCCTGATTATTGCCACACCTGTTCACAATCAAGGCATCACTTAAATAGGAGCTGCTTGACACAGTAAGGTCCACCAGAAGATCCTTAAAAGCTACACATCATGCCGAGACCCAAAGAAATTCAGGAACAATTGAGAAAGAAAGTAGTTGAGATCTATCAGTCTGGAAAGGGTTATAAAGCCATTTCCAAAGCTTTGGGAATCCAGCGAACCACAGTGAGAGCCATTATCCACAAATGGCGAAGACATGGAACAGTGGTGAACCTTCCCAGGAGTGGCCGACCGCCCAAAATTACCCCAAGAGCGCAGCGACGACTCATCCAAGAGGTCACAAAAGACCCCACAACAACGTCCAAGGAACTGCAGGCCTCACTTGCCTCAGTTAAGGTCAGCGTTCATGCCTCCACCATCAGGAAAAGACTGTGCAAAAATGGCCTGCCTGGCAGAGTTCCAAGGAGAAAACCACTGCTGAGCAAAAAGAACATCAAAGCTCGTCTCAATTTCTCCACAACACATCTTGATGATCCCCAAGACTTTTGGGACAACATTCTGTGGACCGATGAGACAAAAGTGGAACTCTTTGGAAGGTGTGTGTCCAACTATATCTGGCGTAGAAGGAACACTGCATTTCAGAAAAAGAACATTATACCAACAGTAAAATATGGTGGTGGTAGTGTGATGGTCTGGGGCTGTTTTGCTGCTTCAGGACCTGGAAGACTTGCCGTGATAAAAGGAACTATGAATTCTGCTGTCTACCAAGAGATCCTGAAGGAGAATGTCCGACCATCTGTTCGTGTACTCAAGCTGAAACGAACTTGGGTTCTGCAGCAGGACAATGATCCTAAACACACTAGCAAGTCCACCACCGAATGGCTGAAGAAAAACAAAATGAAGACAAAGTCCAGACCTGAATCCTATTGAGATGTTGTGGTATGACTTTAAAAAGGCCGTTCATGCTCGGAAACCCTCTAATGTAACTGAATTAGGACAATTCTGCAAAGATGAGTGGGCCAAAATTCCTCCAGGACGCTGTAAAAGCCTCATTGCACGTTATCGCAAACGCTTGGTTGCAGTTGTTGCTGCTAAGGGTGGCCCAACCAGTTATTAGGTTTAGGGGGCAATCACTTTTTCACACAGGGCCATGATGGTTTGGATTTTTTTTCACCTTTAATAATAAACACCTTCATTTACAAATTGCATTTTGTGTTTACTTGTGTTGTCCTTGACTATTGTTTAAATTGGTTTGATGTTCCGAAACACTTAAGTGTGACAAACATGCAAAGGAACAGGAAATGAGGAAGGGGGCAAACACTTTTTCACACCACTGTATATATATATATATATATATATATATATATATATATATATATATATATATATATATATATACACACACACACACACACACACACACACATTTTTATTTTATATAATTTAATTTTTTACATATTTTTACATATAATAGTTCTTCATGTGCATCCCTTTACACACAATTTTTTATATGTAATTAATTAGTTTTATACATGCATTTTTTTATATGCATTTTACATGCATTTTTAAATGCATTTTTTTTTTTTTTTTTTTTAATGAATATATAATTAAAATAATTTCGTCCAATTTTTAAACATCTCACACACATATATTATTTTTATTTTATACTTTTTTACATATACATATATATTTTGTATACTCCTATATATTTCTTATGACTTTCCAGCTGCATATATGCACATATAGGTATAAAGAGAAATGAACACAGGGTTCCAGTACACACACATCCGCCATACAGACCCCCTTTAAAACTTGGCCCCACTGTGTGTGTGTGTGTATATATATATATATATATATATATATATATATATATATATATATATATATATATATATATATATATATAATGATTAAGTAATTTAATTTTTCACTATACATCTTTGTCACACTAGTTGTCTTCCATTACTCTCTATCATATCAGACATTAGTAGAATATTTTTTTCCGTGACCAATGATGCAGTACACTCCTTTCAGCATTATGTCAACATCAGCCTTTTATTAATTCACACATTTGCCATAATAATAGCAATTTAATTTAATAAAAAATTTTTTTTTACACAGACAGCGGCGCCAGCATGCTGCAGCGCCGTCTAGTATACACAAAAAATATGATGTCCCCCATCCGGTGTAGCACTATCCCATCGCCATTACTGTTTGCTCTTTTGCATTTTAGAGCCAGCCTCAGTCATGTGACTGACTCGATGTGTCCTCTGCTGGCCACCATCCCAATACAAAAACTAGTATCCAATCACAGCAGACCATCTCCCACATAAACCAAGCACAATCACTGCCCCTGTTAGGCCTGAGGAAAGAGCGCATGCTCTGAAAACGTTTGCCTATTTTTTTTTTTTTTTTTTTTCCACTTCAGAAAGAGTATTCTTGGGTGAGTGTCAGCTATGCCCGCATCTCCATCCCTCTAATTGTCTTAGCATCATTAGTGGATTGTTTCATTCTCCCCCCTTTTTTTTTTTTTTTTTCCCCCTGGAGTTGGGGGGGATGGGGGTCCTGAGTCGGGCATCCATGAAATTTACAGAGCCCAAAAAAAAAAAAAAATACATATATACATCCGAGATCCCACCCAGCCTCCACTCCCCCTCCGCTTCCTTTATTCTAGATCCCATTCCATCACTCTTCCAGTTAACCCCCCCTGGGGTTTTTTTTTTTTTCCCCTCCCCCCCTCCCCCCTGTCCCCCCCGAGCCCCCGCCCTCCCCGTCCCCGTCCGCTGTTTTGTTGTTGTAAGGTGGCCCTTTCTCCCCAGTACCTTCTCCTGCCCTTAGGGTCTTCCTTTCCGTGGCTAGATCTCTTTTCGGCTTCACCCCCCAGGGATCATCAGTTGTCACGGCTGCACTCGCAGAGCCTCCCTGTAACTCCAAGACCTCTTGAATTTTCTCCAACTCTCCCATCTAGCCCTCATGGCCTCTCTGTCCTCCTCCCCGGTGTACAGCACACATTCCATCATGTATGTAGACTCCACTGCGTCAACCCATTCCCATAAGGGTGGGCTTTCCTTGTCCTTCCACCTCTTTGGAATTACCTTTTTAGCCGCGTTAAGCAGATGGGGAATCAATGAGCCTTTATATTGTTTAATTTCCTTGGTTGTGGCATGCATGAGTGCCACCCAAGGGTCATTTTTTACCTCGATCGTTGTTATTTCTTTTATGTATTTTAGGATAGTCTCCCAAAATTTTTTGATTTTAGGACACCCCCACCATAGATGACCCATTGTGCCCCTTTGATCACACCCCCTCCAACAGTTCGCAGACGTATCCGCCTGGAAATTGCTGACCCTGTCTGGGGTTCTATACCACCTAGCCATGCACTTAAAGTTTGTTTCTGCAGTTCTCGCGTCTACCGCTGACCCATGTGCTAATTTTAAAATTTTCTTACTTGTGCCTATTTCTAATTGTGTTCCTAGTTCGCTTTCCCATTTGGTAAGGTATGGCGGCATCTCCGGTCTATCTCTTTCTAATAACAGTTTGTATATTCTGGAAATTCTTTTTTTTGAACATTCTGCCGTAAAAATTCTCTAATTTTGTTAGATCCTTAGCCTCCCTTAATGGGCCAGGAAGAGAGCCCACAAAGTGGGTCAGCTGGCGGTGCCGCCATCCGTCTATGGAAAAAGCCTCATTGTTCTGTAACTCGTGCAATGACATAACCTTCCCCTTACTAATAACTTCCCCTAGTCTCGTGCAGTCTTTTCTAATCCAATCACCTCCTATTTCCTTCGACCCTGGCGGGAAAAAAGGATTTTCTATAAGTGGCGAATTATAATTTTTATTAAATATTTTGTAAATTTTGTCCCAAATTTTCAAAGTCGTGATAGTGATTATATGTGTTTTTTCTCCCAGTGTCCGGCTTTTCGGGGGATTCCACACAATTTTCCCCAGCCTAACTTCGCTCAGTGCTTCCTCCAAACTAACCCATCTTTTAGTGTTGCCTATTTTACCCCATTCTGCGATTCTCAAAAGTGCTATAGCATGGTAGTAACTTTCTATGTCTGGGACCGCCAGACCGCCCTGGCTTTTGTCTTGTTTTAGAACTTGGAGGGAGATTCTATGTTTTTTGTAGTTCCATATGAAATTCATTATAATAGCTCTTAGTTTACCGAGGTACTGTTTTGGGAGAGGGAGGGGGAGCATCTGGAGTTTATATGTGATTACTGGTAAGATCATCATTTTTACCGAATTGATCCTGCCTATCCAGGATAGAATTTTTCCCTTCAGCTCTTGGCATTTTTTTTTTATATCTTCTAGAAGTGGGATATAATTTATTTTGTATAATTTCCTCGGGTTGTTGGCCAGTTCTATTCCTAAGTATTTTATCCTTTTTTTCCATACAAAACTAACTGTTTTCTGTAGGTTCTGTTTCTCTATTTTATTGAGGTTGATATTAAGAATAAAAGTTTTAGAGGCATTAATTCTAAAGTTTGTTAGTTCCCCATATTCTTTTAAGGTTTTAAGCAATATGGGGACTGACTTCTGGGGTGAGCTTATGTAAAAGAGGACGTCGTCCGCAAAGGCCGCGAGTTTGTGCTCTTCGCTGCCGACTTTGCAGCCTTCCACCTCTGGGTTTCCACGAATTGTGGCTAACAGCGGTTCCAGGGATAGAACAAAAAGGAGAGGGGAGAGTGGGCAGCCCTGCCTAGTACCATTAAACAGTTCGAACTCCGCGGAGGTTGTTCCATTGACCTTGATGTTGGTTTTCGGATGATTATATAGGGTTTAGATTTTTTGAATAATTCTGGGTCCAAAACCCATCCTCTGTAGAGTGTTGAACATGAACCCCCAGTCTACTCTGTCGAACGCTTTTTCAGCGTCTATCGAGAGGAGTAGACTGGGGGTTCTCGAGTCTCCCATCCTCTGTATGGCTAGCAATGTCCGAATCCCATTGTCCCTCCCCTCTCTGCCCGGGACAAACCCAACCTGGTCCGGATGGATCAGTGTGCCCAAGTGCCCCTTTATTCGATCTGCCAGGATCTTGGCGTATAATTTTGTGTCAAAATTTAATAAGGAGATGGGTCTGTAATTCGAGCACACCGATCCATCCTTCCCATCCTTCCTCAGGAGAGTGATCGTGGCTTTTAGGGCCTCTTCGCTCATATCGTAGTCTATCCCTAGTCCATTCATATATCGCAGCAATCTCGGTATAAGAATCTCTTTGTACGTTTTATAATATGAGGCCGTGAAGCCATCCGGGCCCGGGCTCTTCCCTGTTGGAGAGTTGTTGATGGCTGCTAAGATCTCCTCCTCGGTTATTGGCCTCTCAAGCTCATCTCTCTCCTCCCCCCCTAGGGCCACTAGCCCCGCCCTCTCTAGGAACTCCGATGTTCTCTGGTTGTTTCCCATGCTGTCGTTGTTTCCCTTGGTTTTCACCTCGTAAAGTTCTTTGTAATAGTCTCTGAATGTAGAGGCTATTTCACTAGAGGTGAACTTCATCTCCCCATTTCTTGTTTGGATTTTTTCAATAAAATTTCTGGTTTTCTTTTTTTGTAATTTCCTTGCTAAATATTTCCCTGGCTTGTTGCCCCATATATATTGTTCCCTGGCCAATTTATTGAACTTCTGTCTGACTTCCTGTTCGGCTAAATCTTTCAATTCCTCTCTCTTGTCTGTAAGCTCTATGTATATGCTCTGGCTAAGTGCCCCCCCAGATTTGTGCTTTTGCTCCAGGGTTTTAATCTCGGCCATCAACGCCTGCGTCTTTCTCACCCTCTCCTTTTTTTTCCATGAGGCTTTAGCGATCAGGAGCCCCCTAACGAACGCTTTATGAGCGTCCCATAATTGTGCCTCTGAGACCTCTCCGTTGTCGTTAATTTGAAAGAACCATTCTAGCTCCTTTTTGATATACTCCCTAATTTCTTTGTCATGTAACAATTCAGGATTGAGTTTCCATCCACTAGAGGGTTGTTTGTGTTCGGGGAACCTTAGCCTCATGGATACCGGTGCGTGGTCCGAGAAGGAAGCTATTCCAATTTCGGTTTCTTTGACCCTTTCCAGTATACCATGGTCTATTAAAATATAGTCCAGGCGAGAATACATCTGGTGGACAGGGGAGAAGAACGAGTAATCCCTCAGCTGCGGGTGCTGGATCCTCCACACATCCAACAGTTGGTCCTCCGATAAATTTTTTTTGATACGCTTCAGTTGTATGTTGCCCCTCCCCGAGCCACCAGACGTACTGTCCTTCGCGGGGTCCATCACAAAATTGAGGTCCCCCATCAGGATCAAGTATCCTTTCCTGAAGGCCCTTAGCTTACGCAGAATTGTTTCGAGGAATAAGATAGGTTTGGTGTTGGGGGCATAAACATTAGCCAGTGTAAATTCTACCCCTAGGAGGGAGCCCCTAAGAAACAGGTATCTCCCCTCGGGGTCCGTCATTCTCTCCTCCACCGTAAAGTCAATGTCCCTCGCAATCCCAATAGCCACTCCTCTTGCCCTGCTCGAGATAGTATCTCCATAGAACCATTTTGGGAGAGCTGGAGAAAAAAGTCTAGTATTTGAGGAATGTGCCAGATGAGTCTCTTGCAGGAACACTATACCTGCGCCATATCTCTCTGCTTCCTCCAAAATTTTAGATCGCTTGCCGGGAGAATTTAAGCCTTTCACATTATATGATAAAAATTTGATTTCTATATCCTTCATTTATCTTTTGGTATTTTTTTTTTTTTTTTTTCCCTCTGAAATATTGATGGTGACAACAGCCCCACAGCGGACGTGGTTCCCCTCCCTCTTCCCCTCCCTCCTCCCCCTCCCTTCTTTGTCCCTCCCCCTTTTTCTCCTCCCCTCCCCCCCTCCCCTCACCCTCCTCCCCCCCTCTCCTATCCCAACTGGGGTCCCCGGGTCGTTGGGGGCCATCTTTTGTGGCTTCCCTTAGACTCCGGATTCCTGGTGAGGTGGAGCCTGTTTAGCCCTCCCCACCCCCTCCGCGCCCCGTACTCTGGGCGCAGAGGGGGGGGGGGGCCGGGCTAATTTGAACAAAATTCTCACGCAGCTACATATGGGCATTCGCCCCTCCTCCCCCCCCTCCCCCGCTCCCCCCCCCCCCAGGGTCCCCCAGGCCCTCCATTTCCATCCAACCCTGCAGGTTCGGGACTGCAATTCCGAGTTTTGTGCAAAATCCCTGTGTTTCTTCTGGGTACCTCAACCTAGCAATGCATCCCTCTTTTAACCCTATTAAGCATGAGGGGAAACCCCAGTTATATCTTATGTTTTCCCTTTTCAATATTTCCAACAGGGGTTTCTGGTGTCTCCGTCTTTCCAAGGTTCGGGCCGATAGGTCTGCATATACCTGAATTTCAGCATCCTTA
This sequence comes from Lithobates sylvaticus, assembly GCA_028564925.1. Lineage (NCBI taxonomy): Eukaryota > Metazoa > Chordata > Amphibia > Anura > Ranidae > Lithobates > Lithobates sylvaticus. The sequence goes on from CM053038.1 coordinate 149,869,456, forward strand.
TGCAATATTGGGGACTTATTTTTTATTTTCGCCCATAGGTCCTCTTTTTCTTTAAAGTGGCTGAATCTGACAATTATGTCCCGGATCCGCTCTGTGCCCCCCCTTTCGGGTCTACCTACACGGTGTATCCTTTCTATGTGGGGGAAGTGGTCTAAGTCCTTGCCACTTATAGGGCCCAAAATTTCCCATAGTTTTCTTTCTAGGTCTTCCCCTCTTTGTTCCGGGACAGCTCGCAACCTCAGGTTTAGCCTCCTATCCCTGTTTTCTTGGTCCTCTATCTTGTAAAGGGTCTCTCTCTGGGTGAGGTAGGCACCTTTTAGTTGTATTTTCAGCTTCGCGATTTCCACATCTATAGAGTCCGCTCTCCCTTCCACCACTTCAACCCTGGACAGCAGATGGCCCATATCCTCACGTAGGGAATTGATTTCGAGTTTGATTACATTTTCCAGGCGTAATAACATCGCCTCCATTTCAAATTTGTTGGGGATGTGGGTTCCTGATTGTTGGTCCTCCCCCCTACTGGGCCCAGTCTCGGTCTCCATTGTGAGGTCCGCTCTGGGGTCGTTGATTTCTCCTTCCGCCCCGCCCCTACTCTCCGGAGAAGTTCCGGCCCGAGTTTCTTTTCCCGATGTTTTTGGGCTTGCGCCCTGTCTTAAATAGTGTTTGATTGTACTTGTCTCCCCTTTACTGCCTTTGGTGGTTGCTTTCTTAGGCTGTTTGGCTGTATCTTTGTTCATGTTGACTTTCTTTTTGGGTCTGATTCTCTTCCCCAGTCTTATTGCACACCTGGGCCTCCTGGGCCCTTTTCCACCTGGGTTTGCAAAAAAGCTGGGGGGGGGCCTTTTCTGCTTATAGGGTCTTAGGATAGGGCACAATACACCTACGCAGTGGCTGGGGCTATTAAACGGGGGGGGGGGGTTTGTTCGCCCCTCCTACCCGTTAACTTCAGCAATAGGCAGTTTACGCTTTTCCACAGTCTTACCGGATGGTTCTGCTGGTAAAATCCATCAGTAATTGCGATATGTTGCAGTGGGTCGCTAGTTTCAAAAATGTGGGATACACATGAACATTTGAATTTTGTAGTTAAACCTTTGTTTCCTATTTTAGAAAAAACCTAGGGCTTTAAAAAACATACACGGTCTCGGGTCTTGGTCTTATTCAAGTGTCTGTCTTCCGTCAGAACCCCCGTGGCCAGTAGGTCCTCGTAGGTACCAGTCGGTCCTGTTTTCTAGAGTTTGCTTTTGTGCTCTTGTGAGAATTCTATATAGACAGAGTAGAAGTGGCAGCTTTCTCACAGGTGTAAGCCCCAGGGGCCAGTCTGCAAGATTGACTATCTGGGTGGATAGATATTCATTTAGGGTTAACTAAATGATTTAACCGTTTTCCTAAATGTTCACGGGCGGGGGAGTACATTGTGTAGCATCGGTTCATTATACAGCGATTTTATCAACCAGCTAGATGTACGTATACCGAGAGACCTAGGGTAACTGTTATACTGAAATAGCTACTAAAAGCCTCATACTAGCTTTATTCAAGTACCTCCTCCTCAGGGTGTTGCCAATCTTCTTTTATAGCTACCATTTAGGAAAAAAAGGGCAACCCACAGTGCCATCCCCCAAAGAAAAAACCAAACCAGGGACAGCTGTTGTGTAGTTTTTGAGTTATCCTGGTTGTTTAATCCCGACCATTCCTTTACCCCCTTCTAGTTGTAGGTTTGCATAAACCGTCCAGTAGGAGAGATTTTTATGTAAAATATCTTGCGCTATGTATCATAGTCTGGTGGTTTCTGAAGAAAAGAAAGCACAGCGGAAAATAGGAGATGTGCCCCCAGGAAGGGATTAAACAGCGTGTCATAAGGTCCAATCTCATTTACCTCTGATTTGATGTACCCAGAGCCATTCAAACCCTGAGCCCCTCAACTTGCTGTATTTAAATAAAGATAAAGGAGAAAGGGCCGGCCTCTGGTGAATTCTTAGGTCTCCGTGTAGTAAGGGGTTCAGGCATTACTATTCACTTTTAAGCTGACACTCATAGCTCATTACAGTGCTTACCTCCTCCGGAGGACCGGTTTGAAAGAAAAGCCGCTTTATAGCGTTGTGTTGTACCATACTCACGGTCCGTGCCTTATACCCAGATGGTCTGTGGTCCTGCAGGGGAGAGAGGACGTGGGGGGTCAGCGGCGGGTCGGCGGTGGCGGAAGATGGTGGGTCGGTGGTGGCGGAAGATGGTGGAAAGAGGCTGGCCGTTTTCCGTTCATCGTCTCGCCCCAGGCCGAGACGCTGGTGTTGTTGCCCAGATCGCGCTGCTGCTTCCGGGCTGTTAGCGGGGGGACTCACGGAGCCTCTCACCCTCCATGGATCTTCTATGCCTTCCCTCCTCGCAGCCCGCGCTGCATTCAGAAGCCCGCTAGCTCAGGCTCCTCCCTCCGTGCTGCGCACTACGCCAGCACGTCCTGCCCCGAAAACGTTTGCCTATTTGACGAGACCGGCTCCTGCCCCCGGAAGTAAACCGATCCACCTGGTTGCTGGTGTGCGGTCCACTCACCAGGAAGTGTCAGCAGTGGATGCCCCAGCTCTTTTTTAGCAACAAGACAGCACCTCCAGGATACGGAAATCGCTTGTTCTACACCCTCCATGGACATCCGGCTCACCATCTCAGTTTCACACGCCCTTGGACATAGTACTTTTGTGAGTACAGCTATTTTTAACCCTTTACATTGAAGATTTCCACTATTTATTGCACTTAGAGTGGCGCCTTCTGTTTCTCTTCCCAGTACCTCCAGAGGATTTCTTTGCCGCTTCTTAGATCTTCAAACTGGGCTGCCTTCTAAAAACTGCTGCTATTATTCTCCAAACCATATGACATGGACTGTCACAGAACAATATTTTAAGCTATTGCTTTTTTATTTTGGTGACAATTCACATGCCTTCACCTGTGCTTTTTTCCCTTCCCAAAGTTTTATCTCCCCCGTACCTTCCACTAACCCATTTGTTCCCTTCCCAGTAGCAATTAGATGATAAACAGATATTGCCAGAATTAGCGCAAATCCACTCTACCAAATCTGTATGTCAATTGGGTCCTAAGACTACAGTACCATCCGAGGTTCTCATACAACAATCCTGCTACACGCTCTCTGTGATCCTCTGTGACGGGGGATCATAGCTTTCCGGTAAGCAGTGATTGCACTCAGTTTGGTGGCGGTTTAGACGTTCTACACATCTCTGGATTATTCAAAACTTAGGATCAATTGACTTTTATTTTTATTTTCTTTAATTGGGACACTCACTTTATTGCACGGGTGTTTTGCATTGATCATACCAAGTATTGGATTCCAATCATTGCAACATAAGTCTATACACTCCTTTCATTAACGGATATCACTTTATTAATTTTGTATTTTCAATGTACACTGTTGGGATTTATTATGTATCCGTTTTTCTTGTTTACATATTCTCCATGGTGATTTTTTTTCAATTGATTGTCATCACTGTTAGCACTCAATTAGGTAATTCTATTGGGATGCAGGTAGATTGGTGAATTAACCTGAGTTTCCGCCGTGTTGCTCAGTGCATTCGCCATCCTTTCACAATATATTAGTTAAGTGCAGCTTTTTGATTTTCTCAGAATAGGTTTAATGCTTGTAGTCGTTCCTCATAACTGAGGTCCTCTAGTCCCCTAAAAGCTAGTTTACGGATATTTACGCTCCTTTGTGTACAGGTCCATTGGAAGCCACAGACTGCATTCAGACCTTTAACTGCTTGCCGACCACCGGCTGTCATGACGGCCAGGCAGCGTGGCTCTCGTTGCGGGAGGGCGTCATATGACGTCCTCCCATTTAAACAGGGAATGTGCACGATCGTGTGCACCGCTCGCCACCGAGGGGGGTGAACAGCCATTGGGCATGGCTGTTTACCACGTGATCGGCCGTGATGAAGTCACAGCCGATCACAGATGGTTCCACACCATGGTGCACAGCGCATGATCGTGCTGCACGTGCACATCGATGGTTGCGCGTTCCCGGGAACTCTGCTCGTCACCGACGATGGTAAAAAGCCATTGGCTGGCTGTTTGCCCACGTCATCAGCTGTCATTCTTTCACAGCCGATCACTAAATGCCAACAAACCGTGGTAACGAGATGTTACCGGGTTCTCCTCCTCACACACCAATCGTGTGTGAGGAGCAGATTGCGGTAACATCTCGTTACCGCTTACAGCAGGGCTCGACAAAACCCAGTCGCCCGGGCGCAATTGCGACTAGATTTGGGGTCCTGGCGCCTGGGGCGACACAGCTGCGGTACCCCGTCAACCTGTGGACACCGACCCAGCCGTGCGATCGCATCGGGCCGCGCCGGCCAGAAATTTAAGCCGCGGCTTTGCGGCCTTCTGAAATACTTCCGTAATATGGCGCCATCTTGTGGTGGCCGTTGGTATTGCAACACCTCTAACAATGCTAATGCAATGTTAACCACTGGGCACTTTTCAGCTTTCGGTGCTCTCACACTTTTAATGACAATTTCTCAGTCATGCAACACTGTACCCAAATGAATTTTTTGTCCTTTTTTTCACACAAATAGAGCTTTCTTTTGGTGGTATTTAATCACCGCTGGGTTTTTTATTTTTTGCGCTATAAATCAAAAAATACTGAATATTCGGTAAAAAAAAAAAAAAAAAAAAAAATATTTTTTTCTATTAAAATTTATTGGCAGAGTATTGGGGTGTATTGCACAGTGCTGGCAGAGTATTGCACAGTGCTGGCAGTGTAGCTGTCACTGACCAGCGCTGTGGGCACTACACATCCAGGGCCACAGCGCTGGTCCCATCTCTCCCCATCTCAGCTTCTCCCCTCTCACTGTACCGATCGATACAGAGAGGGGAGGGAACATGTGTACATGTGATCGCACCGTCATTTGACAGAGCGATCATGTGGTAAACGGCCGCTATGTTTACCGCGATGCACCAGGTCCTCGGGACCTGGCGGTCACAGATGTTCCCGAATGGAGCAAGGTTCTGGGAGGACGTCCTACGGTGCCCAGTGCCACCTGTCAGTCGTCGTTAAAAAAAAAAAAAAAAAAAAAAAAAAAAAAACCTGGCTCCTAACTTTTTTAGATGGCTCCTAGATTCCAAGCAAATTTGTCAAGCCCTGGCTTACAGTACACACCAACACACACTGATTCCCCCCCAATAAAGAGGACCTGTCACCAGCCATCAAAGTACCTGTCACTCACAGTTAGCAGCAGACTTGTTTTGGCGATAAGCTTGTGCTGTGAACAAGGCTTATCGCCGAAACTAGTCTGCTGCTAACTGTACTCACTGTGAAGGCTTGAAATTAGTACGCTTGAAGTTATGGAGTTGCCGACTGCTTTTATTCGATGACCGTTTGTCTATTGGTGTGTGGGAGGACACCTCAGCTTGGACACCCTGACTGTGTAAAAAGAAAGTAGAATATTACTGCGCTAGAAAAAATTTTATAAATGAAAAAATATATGGCAAAAGCTGAAGCAAGTAACCATAAATATCTATCAGGCACCCAAACATAAAAATATACAAAATGCTGCGCTAAGGGATCCTAATGTGATGAACCCTCCTAGTGAAGTGAATAAATAGCCAGGTGAGAATCACCGAGTGAAATTAATTAGCTAAATTGCAAAGCTAAGTATAAAGGTTACATGTGACACATTAAGAGCATATATCTGAATACACACAACCCCCACAAATAACCTGGAAATAATGCAACTACAAATGCAAAGAAACAATCTGTGACAAAGTTCCCAGTTTTTGATAAAGAAAAAAAAAAAAAAAACAGGTCTTTTTCTCTAATCCTAATGAGTCCAGAATCCTGAAGATAAGGACAAAATCAAAAATAATGTTCAAACATGAATTCCTTCTGAAAAGTGAATGCTGTATCCCAGAGTGACAGGTTCTCAGTATAGTGAAGGTGAGTGAGGCTCCTTACCCCATCTGTTGGACTCCCTCCCTAATTCAATGTCTACATTAAGGCCAAATGGTTTAAGACTCTTGATCTTATATATCCAACTGGATCAAGAGTCTTAAACCATTTGGCCTTAATGTAGACATTGAAATTAACGCCTTTATAGACAATGCTTGAAGATTACCACCATTTATTTTTTTGTAATAGAAATCCCAAGAGGGGGATATTATTTGTTTGAATACCATCCAAGAGGTTGGGGAGGGTGATAAACCCCCCCCCTCTTTTTCCTTCTTCTCTTTTCCATGTTCTCTGGGGTCAAGTTGTGCTAGTCTTTCTGGTGTGCTGATTTGATATTTTTGCTACGCACAGGAATGAATGGGATGCTATACATCCCTGCTAATAGAGGGAGAAATATTATATATATATAATATATATATATATATATATATATATATATATATATATATATATATATATATATATATATATATATATATATATATATATATATATATATATATATATACACATACATATATATATATATATGGAGAAAGGGTTAACCCCCCCATTTCTTCTACCATTTATGGATTTGGAATTTTTTATTATATACAGGAATTAATGAGACCCTACATGTTCTCACCAATTGAGGGGGGGTGTATATCCGCCTAAAACACAATATTATGTGGGGAAAAGTCTAACCCCCCCCCCCCCCCCGATTTTTTTCTTTCTTTCTATTAATTAGGGAGGGTAGAGGGGGATTCAATTTCCGATATTGGGTGTTTCATAAGGTGAATACCCACTAAGTGATTAACGAGGTAAAATATAAAAGGGATTAACCTGAAAATAAATCACGTCCTGTCTTTATGTGGTCCTTTATAGGATTTAAGAGATCTGTAATTCTAGTTTTGTTTAATAGTCTTTGGTCTTTATACTCCCTTTTTTTAAATGGGAATGATCGAGTAAAGTTATTTAATATAGAAATTATTCGATTTTAATAGGGGAGATCGCTAAGGAAAGTGATCTTTTGATAAAATAGTTTGGTTCATTCCTGGACTACACAAAAATGGTGCCTAGACGAAATCGAGGCTTGGTTTAGACACAATATTGTGAAAAACCAAGAAAAAATGGCGGCTGAACCAAATTGAGGCTTGGTTTGGACCTAGTATTATTTAAGTGATGGATCAACATATCACCTGTGCTCCAGGAAGACGCAAGGTATTGCGAAACATGCCGGGCAGGTTATGTTGATACCATCACGTCCTATAGATTCCCATGCACGGGTGTATATATTTTGTTTTTTAAATCTAACCGTTTTTTTAATTCATTTTTAATGTTTATGTTTTTTTATTAATCCCCCTTTTTTTCTACTGTCAATAAGAAAAAAAGTCTCCTTTTTGCGTATCATTGTGACCTTATGGATTACACCTTAGGTCTTTTTTTATTTCAATAAAATATCCCCCTGTTTATAAACAGTATTTCACTATTGGGGCTCGTTCTTTTCTTTTTTTCAATCTCCACTCATGGCCGAGGGGCCTGAGTGCTGATTTTGTCTGCAGGTGCCATTCCAGAGGGTCCCCCAGTTATTACATCCCTGTTGGGGAGACTCCTTGATGCCGGCGTACACAGACGCTATAAGACCTCTGTGATTGGTTACCTGCCGTGTTCATCTTCGGTCCGCCCGTGTGCAACAGTCGGGAGATCCCTGAGACCGGGAACTGAGTTCCGGATCATATTCGTTCCCCTGGGGGGAAAGAGAGGAATCGAGGAACATCCTGTATCCCTGCAGAGGATCATTTCTGCCTGCACTATTGACTCCGCTCGTTAGGGAGTCAAACAGATGGGGTAAGGAGCCTCACTCACCTTCACTATACTGAGAACCTGTCACTCTGGGATACAGCATTCACTTTTCAGAAGGAATTCATGTTTGAACATTATTTTTGATTTTGTCCTCATCTTCAGGATTCTGGACTCATTAGGATTAGAGAAAAAGACCTGTTTTTTTTTTTTTTTTTCTTTATCAAAAACTGGGAACTTTGTCACAGATTGTTTCTTTGCATTTGTAGTTGCATTATTTCCAGGTTATTTGTGGGGGTTGTGTGTATTCAGATATATGCTCTTAATGTGTCACATGTAACCTTTATACTTAGCTTTGCAATTTAGCTAATTAATTTCACTTGGTGATTCTCACCTGGCTATTTATTCACTTCACTAGGAGGGTTCATCACATTAGGATCCCTTAGCGCAGCATTTTGTATATTTTTATGTTTGGACACCCTGACTGCAAACTTCCAAAATAAGACATTGTTTCCCACTGTTCTGAGCAATACTATCTTTGATCAAACCTGTCACTCACAGTCCATCAGAGTACCTGTCACAGTCCATCAGAGTAGCCGAGTAGCCGTCACAGTCCATCAGAGTACCCAAGTAGTCACAGTCCGTCAGGGTAGCCGAGTACCTGTCACAGTCCGTCAGGGTAGCCGAGTACCTGTCACAGTCCGTCAGGGTAGCCGAGTACCTGTCACAGTCCGTCAGGGTAGCCGAGTACCTGTCACAGTCCGTCAGGGTAGCCGAGTACCTGTCACAGTCCGTCAGGGTAGCCGAGTACCTGTCACAGTCCGTCAGGGTAGCCGAGTACCTGTCACAGTCCGTCAGGGTAGCCGAGTACCTGTCACAGTCCGTCAGGGTAGCCGAGTACCTGTCACAGTCCGTCAGAGTAGCCGAGTACCTGTCACAGTCCGTCAGAGTAGCCGAGTACCTGTCACAGTCCGTCAGAGTAGCCGAGTACCTGTCACAGTCCGTCAGAGTAGCCGAGTACCTGTCACAGTCCGTCAGAGTAGCCGAGTACCTGTCACAGTCCGTCAGAGTAGCCGAGTACCTGTCACAGTCCTTCAGAGTAGCCGAGTACCTGTCACAGTCCATCAGAGTAGCCGAGTACCTGTCACAGTCCATCAGAGTAGCCGAGTACCTGTCACAGTCCATCAGAGTAGCCGAGTACCTGTCACAGTCCATCAGGGTAGCCGAGTACCTGTCACAGTCCATCAGGGTAGCCGAGTACCTGTCACAGTCCATCAGGGTAGCCGAGTACCTGTCACAGTCCATCAGGGTAGCCGAGTACCTGTCACAGTCCATCAGGGTAGCCGAGTACCTGTCACAGTCCATCAGGGTAGCCGAGTACCTGTCACAGTCCATCAGGGTAGCCGAGTACCTGTCACAGTCCATCAGGGTAGCCGAGTACCTGTCACAGTCCATCAGGGTAGCCGAGTACCTGTCACAGTCCATCAGGGTAGCCGAGTACCTGTCACAGTCCATCAGGGTAGCCGAGTACCTGTCACAGTCCATCAGGGTAGCCGAGTACCTGTCACAGTCCATCAGGGTAGCCGAGTACCTGTCACAGTCCATCAGGGTAGCCGAGTACCTGTCACAGTCCATCAGGGTAGCCGAGTACCTGTCACAGTCCATCAGGGTAGCCGAGTACCTGTCACAGTCCATCAGGGTAGCCGAGTACCTGTCACAGTCCATCAGGGTAGCCGAGTACCTGTCACAGTCCATCAGGGTAGCCGAGTACCTGTCACAGTCCATCAGGGTAGCCGAGTACCTGTCACAGTCCATCAGGGTAGCCGAGTACCTGTCACAGTCCATCTGACTACCTGTCACAGTCCGTCAGAGTAGCCGTCACAGTCCATATGAGTACCTGAGTACCTGTCACAGTCCATATGAGTACCCGAGTACCTGTCACTGCCCTTCAGAGTACCCGAATACCAGTCACCAGGCCATCAGAGTACCCGAGTACCTGCCACCAGCCCATCAGAGTAGCCGAGTACCTGTCACCAGCCCATCAGAGTAGCCGAGTACCTGTCACCAGGTCATCAGAGTAGCCGAGTACCTGTCACCAGGTCATCAGAGTAGCCGAGTACCTGTCACCAGGTCATCAGAGTAGCCGAGTACCTGTCACCAGGTCATCAGAGTAGCCGAGTACCTGTCACCAGGTCATCAGAGTAGCCGAGTACCTGTCACCAGGTCATCAGAGTAGCCGAGTACCTGTCACCAGGTCATCAGAGTAGCCGAGTACCTGTCACCAGGTCATCAGAGTAGCCGAGTACCTGTCACCAGGTCATCAGAGTACCGAGTACCTGTCACCAGGTCATCAGAGTAGCCGAGTACCTGTCACCAGGTCATCAGAGTAGCCGAGTACCTGTCACCAGGTCATCAGAGTAGCCGAGTACCTGTCACCAGGTCATCAGAGTAGCCGAGTACCTGTCACCAGGTCATCAGAGTAGCCGAGTACCTGTCACCAGGTCATCAGAGTAGCCGAGTACCTGTCACCAGGTCATCAGAGTAGCCGAGTACCTGTCACCAGGTCATCAGAGTAGCCGAGTACCTGTCACCAGGTCATCAGAGTAGCCGAGTACCTGTCACCAGAGTAGCCGAGTACCTGTCACCAGGTCATCAGAGTAGCCGAGTACCTGTCACTAGAGTACCCATCTGCAGCCCATGCCTCATAGAATATACGTTGGGGTGTTTGCTTTCCAAAATTGGGTAATTTTGTGGGCAATTCCATTGTCCTGGTGCTCCAGGGCCTTTAAAAGTGTAATAGGTGGTTGAGAAATGAGATGTGTCATTTATGCTCGTAGAACGCCTATAGGTGCTACTTCAATGTTGGTGCTCTGTATGTGGCAAGGCTGTGTAAAAGTTTCACACATGTGGTATCGCCATACTCGGGAAGAGTAGCAGAATGTATTTTGGGGTGTAATTTGATGTATGCATATGCTGTGTGTGAGAAATAACCTGATAATATGACAATGTTGTAAAAAATAAAAAGAAATCTTCATTTTACAAAGAATTGTGGGAAAAAATTACAACTTAAAAAAAAAAAAAAAAAAAAAAAACTCACCACGCTACTTACTTAATAACTTGGAATGTCTTTCTAAAAAGGGGTCATTTGGGGGATACTTTGTACTTTCCTGACTTGTTAGGCCCCTTTCACACGGGACGGATCCGTATTCATCCGCCCCGTGAAGATCCGCTCAGCTGCTCCCCACTGAGCCGGCTGATGACAGGGCGGTCCCTGCACACTGTGCAGGGACCGCCCTGTCAGTTCTCCGCTCTCCCCTCTGGGGGATCGGATGAACACCGTCTGTCTGCCTGTGTTCATCCGATCCACTCTGCAGACGGATGGAAAAATAGGGTTTTCCTCCGTCTGCAGAATCGGACAATAGCGGGTGTCAGCGGATGCTCATCCGCTGACACCGCTATCCCATAGGGATGCATGTATGTCCGTTTTTCATCCAAAAACGGATGGATGAAAAACGGACATACGGTCCGCATGTGTGAAAGGGGCCGTAGTGTCTCAAGAAATGAGATACACCTGATGTACTGAAGGCCTGAAAATACCTGAAGGCAGGGTATGGCCGGGTATTGGCAGGGTATGTGATCAATTTTCCGTGATTGACACCATAGTTTGTAGACTCTATAACTTTCACAAAGACCAAATAATATACACTAATTTGAGTTATTTTTACCAAAGATATGTAGCAGTAAAAATGTTGGCCAAAATTTATGAAGAAAAATTACTAATTAGCAAAATTTGATGACAGAAACAAAGAAAAAGGCATTTTTTTTCACAAAATTTTAGTTTTTTGTTTATTTATAGCACAAAAAAATAAAAAAAACTAGTGATTAAAGTGGAAGTAAACCCTTCTATCATTTTCAGTCAAGGAAGCTGCCATCTTGGCCTCTTATAATTCTTCAACTGCCATAATGCTGCACATGTGATCAGTTATGACACCAGCCATTGGATGGTTAGAAAGTTTGGTTGAGAGCACAACCAATGTGAAAGTTAGCATTTCTGGCATGCCGGGAATGCAAGTGTTTTTTTAAACTGGGTTTACTCCCGCTTTAAATACCACCAAGCTCTATTTGTGTGAAAAAAAGGGTGCAAGTTTCATATGGGTACAGTGTTGCATGACTGAGTAATTGTCATTCAAACTGTGAGAGCGCTGAAAGCTGAAAATTGGGCTGGGCAGGAAGGGGGTGTAAGTGCACTGTATTGATGTGGTTAAAATAAAAAAGCTTTCTTTTAAACAACACTGTGCATACAGGAATATTTTGGTCTTTGCATCATTGCAAAGATGCATTAACCCAGCCAGCTGCAGTCACACAAGCTCTGTGCAATGGTAATGCACAGAATGGCCATACATCTGCTTTTCCTACCTATGGGAGTGCATCTGCGGGCTCACTTCCGACCCCGGTTGTGTGATTCTATTGACACACACAGTGTGGCACAGCCCCACCCCCTTCTCCCACCGCTGCCTGTCAGTCCCTACATGAAGAGGGTGAGGGTGGAGAAGACTGCAGACGGGCACCCATGGGTCAGGCAAGTGTGGGATGGGGGCACAGCACATCCTAAAACATTTTTTTATCTTAATGCAGGGAATGCTTGCAAAATTGTGTGCAAATGCTGCATGTTTTCATGAGCACCAAATCAAATGGTGATGAGGCGGCGATTCTAAAAAGGGGACTTTTTTCCCTGTATTTCTGTGGGTAGGACAGCCCACTGAAATAAATGTTCTGCCTACATGCAAAGAGCAGGGCACAGTGTGCGAACCTTGCCTTACTTTTTGCAAACGCACAAAACCACCCGCGTTCTGATGTGGACTGTTGTCCTGACCTCTGACCTCCTCCTGTCTAGGACATGCTGCATTGGGAAGTGATGGAAGGACTTTCGTGCTCTGATCACCAGGATTGATATGAATGAGATCAGGAGCTGTGATCAGCACACATTGCACTATGAGGAGGATGAAGGATCAGAGTTCTCTCATAGAAATGTTTCCACACACAGACTGTCACGTGTCTAGTCCCAGGAGCACAAGGACATGGTGTGACCCAGAGCACAGAACATCTATGGAGTCACCTTCCTATCACAGCCTCCTCACAAGCCCAGGATCATGTGTAAGATAACAGGTCACAGCCATGGGCAGCACACCTGTATAATGACAACCACCCGTTCTCCAGCACTGACCTATCCAACGCCGCCTCCTTCTCCTCCTTGGCTGCTGTCCGAAGCTTGCGGAAGTGGAGATCAGAGAAGCCTGGTACACATGCCGGGATACTGCGCATGCGCGGATATGTCGCCTATGCTCCTGGTACACATGTCGATGCACTACGCATGCGCACCTCTCTCTTCCGGGTTGCGAGTCTGCGGTCAGTGACCTGAAACGGATGGACTTTGGTAGTCAGAGATGTGTTAAAAGAAATAGTGTGGCGTCAGTATCAGGAATGGATTTCTGTACATACAAACTGAGCTGAGCCTCGGCTTGTAGCTGCGGTAATTAGGGCTGGAATAGACTTGGGGATGGTGAGCTTTTTTTTTAGCCCTCCAGTCCATGAAGTAGAAGTCCACCCTATTACTAAAATCTCTACATCTACAGACTAAGGATGAGCTCAGGCGTGTTCGCATGGTCCACGTGCAGAGCCCGCCAGGAAGTCGGCGCAGCGCTGCGTTAATCACAGGCAGTGAGACATTACGCGGCTGCAGAGATCGGGCAATGTCTCACTGCCTGTGATTAGCAAAGCACTGCGCCGATTCCTGGCGGGCTCTGCACGTGGACGATGCGAACACGCCTGAGCTCATCCCTACTACAGACATCCATGATCGAACACTAACCTATCTAACCCTGTAAAGAATAAATCGGTATACCATTTTTTTAAGCCAACGCAATCCCACGCTGAGCGGTGAGCTGCAGCTTTGCTGTGGAGGCGGGTGCAGAGGACACAGCCGACAACAGAAGTCCCATAGTAAGTCTATGGGTGACGTGACTCCCCATTCATTTCCCAGCCGTTGTCAGCTGTGTCCTCTGCAGAACTTCCGCCGCTGAAGACTGGATTGGCTTCAAAAAATGTATGTATACCAATTTCTTCTTTACAGGGCTAGATAGGTTAGTGTTAGATCGCGGATGTCTGTAGATGCAGGGATTTTAGTGTTAGGATGGACTCACACTTTAACCGCTTCAGCCCTGGAAGATTTTACCCCCTTCTTGACCAGAGCACTTTTTGCGATTTGGCACTGCGTCGCTTTAACTGACAATTAACTGACAATTGCACGGTCGTGCGACGTTGCACCCAAACAAAATCAACGTCCTTTTTTTCCCCACAAATAGAGCTTTCTTTTGGTGGTATTTTATCACCTCTGCGGTTTTTATTTTTTGCACTATAAAAAAAGCGTACATTTTGAAAAAAATAACTTTTTTTTTTGCTATAATAAATATAAAAATATTTTTTTTTCCTCAGTTTAGGCGGATACATATTCTTCTACATATTTTTGGAATAAGCGTATATTGATTGGTTTGCGCAAAAGTTATAGCGTCTACAAAATAGGGGATAGTTTTATGGCATTTTTATTATTATTTTTTTTTACTAGTAATGGCGGCGATCTGTGATTTTTATTGGGACTGCGACATTATGGCGGACACATCGGACAATTTTGACACATTTTTGGGACCATTGGCATTTATACAGCGATCAGTGCTAAAAAAAATGCATCGATTACTGTAAAAATGTCACTGGCAGGGAAGGGGTTAACACCAGGGGGCGATCAAGGGGTTAACTGTGTTCCCTAGTGTGTGTTCTAACTGAAGGGGGGGGGGACTGTGTAGGGGAGATGACAGATCGCTGTTTATACTCTGTATGAACAGACGATCTCTCGTCTCCCCTCAGAGAACCGTAAACTGCGTGTTTACACACACAGATCACGGTTCTCGGTGGGCCCCGAGCGATCGCGACTGCCGGCCACTCGCATCGGCTCCGTGGACGAGCAGGGGGCGTGCCCCTAGTGTCCACAGGGCAAAGCGACGTTACATAACATAGTTTCGCCCAGCCGTGCCATTCTGCAGCTGGTCGGCAAGTGGTTAAACTGCAAACGCAGCAAACAAGGGTGTTCACATGCTGCGGTTACAATGCTTCATGCCTGTGGCAAAAATGACTCATATGAAGGGAATAGTGAAGAGCCACAAACAGCCCTCAAGCGTATACAATGTACATGGTGTAGCAATTATTGGGTTAATAAAACAGGTGGCAAGGAGCTGTCACATAGCCTCCTCATCACCACCTGTCAGACACTTCTGTAAAGCCACCTGACACAGATCACTTTTCAGAGGAGCGGCGGCTTAGATGCAAGTCTAAACTTAGCAGAACAGAGACCTCCAGGCTTAGGAATACACATGTCTAAAAAGATTTCAGTCTTTGGGTGAAATTTTGTCAGGAAATATAATGGCTGTCGCCACACATGTTGTGATCAGATTGCATATTCTCTTGACAAGCTGTGACAGAGCAAAAATGTAGCATTTTGGTAGCACATTGCATCAGACTGAATGAATGACACTGCAGTGCATCAACACATGTAATGAACATTAGCACTCTTTGCAGTTGCAGTCATGCTACCGCAGCTTGTTGGACTTAAAATTTGCTGCTGAATGCAATTTTGTCATTGCTCATTGCAATTTGTAAATAAAAAAATAAAAAAGAATAGATTACAAATATGGGGTCAATTTTAACGAGTCAGCTGTTCACACGGAGGGTCATAGATACACTTTAGAATTCCGTAGCCCCCTGCAACGTATTCATGTACTTATCAGGAACTGGTACATAAATGTGTTACATGTTGGGGTGGCACTGAGGACGGAGTGTCCATACCGCAGACACTACATCCTCAGTGCATGTTCATCCCCTTGCTATCTATGACACTGTTGTCTGTGCATCAGAAAGCTTCCCGGCAACCAGTAAAGCATCCCCAGTCTCATTCAGCTACCAGGCAAGAGATTTCCCAGCTGAGAATAAAGCAAAAGGCTGGAGAGGCTAGCTGGCATCTTTGTCCAAATATGGGCTCTGCCATGTCTAGGTAATGGTGTCAGACAACTTCCCTGCCCTTTTGTTTACATTCACCTGTCAGCTGGGTGTGCTTTACTGGTTACTATGACACCAGCAGCCACCATCTTCATAGCAACCAGGGAGCCCTGTGCTGGAAGCTTATCTGAGAATTGGCGGGAATTCTTTATGAATCTCAAGCAGCCATAGCAGTTGATTTCTTAAAATGGTGGAAATGTGAACTACCTGAATCTGGCTAACAAAGTTACATAGTTAGTAAGGTTGAAAAAAGACACAAGTCCATCCAGTTCAACCACAAAAAAACATGTCACAGCTTCTTACAAAACTGTAGCAAGACTATTCTGAATTAGGTGTAGTCCATTTTTAAAGGGCTATACTGCCAGAAACATGTTGTAAGTGTATTACTGCAGGTTTTCTCAACCCGTGGTAAGCGTACCCCTGGGGGTATTTGCACCAAGGGCAGGGGGTAAGCCCAGTGCTGTGTCTCCCGAGTCCCGCCTCGCGCACACATACAGTGGCAGTTGCACTGTGGCGTACCAACGGGGGGCACCTCGCCCCATGTGCCACACATTGGTGGGGGGGTTATCAGGCCGGCAGCAGCTGCCCGGTGTCCTGTCATTGTAATTGAGCCCATCGCGCTGCCCACAAGATGTTTCCACAGCCAGGGTTGACCGATCAGGGTCAGTAGGCGGCCCCATGTCCTTCCATTTCCTGGCTCCTCCTGCTCTCCAGCGCACCTCAGGACTCCTGCCATGTGCGAAGAACCTGTCCAGATGATGCCTGCTGCGGCTCCCTGATCTCCTCTCCACTGTGCAATCCTGCACATAGCAAGCACACTGCAGTCAGGAAAAAAAGGTCATGTGAGTCCTGCTTGTCACTTCCCATCTCACTGTGTCTGCTCAGGTACTACACATCCCAGCATGCCCAGCTATCAGTGCAGCCTCATCAGTGCCTCCTATCAGTGCCCCCTATCACTGCCCCCTATCAGTGCCCCCTATCACTGCCCCCTATCAGTGCTGCCTATTAGTGCGGCCTCATCAGTGCAGCCTCATTAGTGTCCATCAGTGCTGCCTATTAATGCAGCCTCATCAGTGCCCATCAGTGCCGCCTATCAGTGCAGCCTCATCAGTAGCAAGGCTATTCTGAATTAGGTGCAGTCCATTTTTTAAAGGGCTATGCTGCCAGAAACGAGTCGTAAGTGCTTTACTGCAGGGTTTCTCAACCAATGGTACACGTACCCCTGGGGATACGTGCACCAAGGGCAGGGGTTATGCCCAGTGCTGTGTCTCTTGAGTCCCGCCTCGTGAAGCCACCTCCCACACACATACAGTCCCCGGCGCCTTGCTGTAGTACTGTGTAATGTGGCGTCCCAATGTACTTGGAAACAAGGCTAAGTGACAGAAAAATGGCAGCAGGTACTGAAGGGCTGGAGAGCGGCACAATAATGAAAACATTGTAAAACATAGTTTTTTTTTTTTTCATATTCTGTTGTAAGGACCCGGGTCTGAACCTGCGACCTCTGTTGTGTCTGGTTAGAGAACACAAAGTACCCCCTGGTACTGACATGCTGGACTTTTTTTTTTCTGCTGTGTATGTGATCGCGGATATGGGCGGGGATATTGCTGCTATTTCGCAATATCCCCTATCCGCACTGTCTCCTGGGAGCTTGTGTCATAGTTCCCAGGAGTCAGTGCGGCGGCCTGGCCCGAGCTATCTCGAGATTTAGAAACCACACGGGACATCATTACGACAGTCACGTTCGGAGGGCGTTTCCAAAACCAGCTAGGTTGCCATCTCAACGGGGCGGGACTTCCGCCGCCGCCGCCTGTTGCGATGGCAACCTGAGCTGTTGTCTGCTCTCCGAATTGAAGTCACTGCGCATGCGCGATATCGGAGATACAGCGCGCAGTGCATGCTGGGACTTAAGTGACACTGTATCCCGGAAGAGGATGCCTGTGGGCTTCACATGCCCACAGGCAAGATGAAAACTAACGAACAGACGCTATATAACTTCATTTATATAGCTAAAATCGATATGGTAAAGACTTATAAAATGGGACAAGTGAGTACTAATTATGATTAATTTAATCAATGTCATTGCATTTAAAAAAAAAAAAAACGATTTAGGCAGTGGAGTGGAGGTTTTATTGTTTAAGCATACTGTTGCAAAAAAAAGTATGTGAACCCTTTTGAAATGATATGGATTTCTGTACAAATTGGTCATAAAATGTGATCTGATCTTCATCTAAGTCACAACAATAGACAATCACAGTCTGCTTAAACTAATAACACATAAAGAATTAAATGTTACTATGTTTTTATTGAACACACCATGTAAACATTCACAGCGCAGGTGGAAAAAGTATGTGAACCCCATAGACTAATGAGATCTACAAGAGCTAATTGGAGTGAGGTGTCAGCCAACTGGAGTCCAATCAATGAGATGAGATTGGAGGTGTTGGTTACAGCTGCCCTGCCTTATAAAAAACACACACCAGTTCTGGGTTTGCTTTTCACAAGAAGCATTGCCTGATGTGAATGATGCCTCGCACAAAAGAGCTCTCAGAAGACCTACGATTAAGAATTGTTGACTTGCATAAAGCTGGAAAGGGTTATAAAAGTATCTCCAAAAGCCTTGCTGTTCATCAGTAGGGATGAGCCGAACACCCCCGGGTTCGGTTCGCACCAGAACCTTCGAACGGACCGAAAGTTTGCGCGATTTTTCGAACCCTATTCATTATAATGGACGCGAACGTTAGAAATCAAAATTGCTAATTACAGTGGCCAATATGCATGTTAATGTCATAAAACAGGTTTTGGGACCCGGGTCCTGCCCCAGGGGACATATATCAATGCAAAAATAACTTTTAAAAACTCTTTCGGGAGCAGTCATTTTAATGATGCATAAAGTGAAAAGAAAAAAAAGTGAAATTTTCCTTTAAATATGGTACCTGGGGGGTGTCTTAAGTATGCCTGTGAAGTGGCATGTGTTTCCCGTGTTTAGAACTGTCCCTGCACAAAATGACATTTGTAAAGGAAAAAAATAAGCCATTTAAAACCACTTGCGGCTTTAATGTCATGTCTTGTCCTGGCCGCCATATGACTGAAAATCCTTGAGAAAAATGGCATGGCTACCCCATCACCCCCCCCCCCCCAGCCCCTTTGGGTCTTGTATGGATATTAAGGGGGACCCCGCACCCAAAATAAAACCCTATACCTACAACCCTATATACTCTGAACATCAGTATATAGGTGGTGCAAACAAGACACGGACTGTAGGTTTGTTCTTAAGTAGAATCTGAACAGGTACATTATGAAGTGTAGCTCCATCCCAAAAAAATCTATTTTTAAGCTTTTTGGAGAACATAGGGAGGGGTTATCACCCCTGTAACATTTGCTGTCTTTGCACATCTGTTCAGAACATTTCACCTCACTTTCCGTCCCAATGACAAATGTTTTTGGAAAAGTGGGGTTTTAATTGAAACAAGGATTAGTGATAAAGCATCAGTAGAGAGGAGATACCTTTTTCCCAAATTAAATGTAACAGGATAGAATTTCCCTTCCTAGGGGTAGATTTCCTCTCACTTCCTGTTTTCTCTTTACGTTTGCAAGTAGGAGTCGTTTGTAATTTGGATGTTTGAAAGTAGGGGCCTGCCGTATATACTCTGCAGAAATTTGCCCTATTAGATGTTGGTGTAGCCACAACACTGTAAGCCCTCACAGTTACTCTTGGTGGGCACAGGAATGGGCCCTGCTGTGAGTTATTAGATCAAGATTTGTACTTGAATGCACCTGTTGAACCGGGCAGAAAAATTGGGCCTTTGGTGGTGGTGGTGGTGGTGAACGGTGTTGCCACAAGACTGTAAGCCCTCACAGTTACTCTTGGTGGGT
The DNA here is from genome assembly GCA_028564925.1 of Lithobates sylvaticus. NCBI lineage: Eukaryota > Metazoa > Chordata > Amphibia > Anura > Ranidae > Lithobates > Lithobates sylvaticus. The sequence goes on from CM053038.1 coordinate 149,889,158, forward strand.
GCAGGAATGGGCCCTGCTGTGAGTTATTAGATCAACATTAGTAATTGCATGCACCTGTTGAACTGGGCAGAAAAATTGGGCCTTTGGTGGTGGTGGTGGTGGTGGACGGTGTTGCCACAAGACTGTAAGCCCTCACAGTTACTCTTGGTGGGTGCAGGAATGGGCCCTGCTGTGAGTTATTAGATCAAGATTTGTAATTGCATGCACCTGTTGAACAGGGCAGAAAAATTGGGCCTTTGGTGGTGGGTGGTGGTGGACGGTGTTGCCACAAGACAGTAAGCCCTCACAGTTACTCTTGGTGGGCGCAGGAATGGGCCCTGCTGTGAGTTATTAGATCAAGATTTGTAATTGCATGCACCTGTTGAACCGGGTAGAAAAATTGGGCCTTTGGTGGTGGTGGTGGTGGTGGTGGACGGTGTTGCCACAAGACAGTAAGCCCTCACAGTTACTCTTGGTGGGCGCAGGAATGGGCCCTGCTGTGAGTTATTAGATCAAGATTTGTAATTGCATGCACCTGTTGAACCGGGCAGAAAAATTGGGCCTTTGGTGGTGGTGGACGGTGTTGCCACAAGACTGTAAGCCCTCACAGTTACTCTTGGTGGGTGCAGGAATGGGCTCTGCTGTGAGTTATTAGATCAAGATTAGTAATTGCATGCACCTGTTGAACTGGGCAGAAAAATTGGGCCTTTGGTGGTGGTGGTGGTGGTGGTGGTGGACGGTGTTGCCACAAGACTGTAAGCCCTCACAGTTACTCTTGGTGGGTGCAGGAATGGGCCCTGCTGTGAGTTATTAGATCAAGATTTGTAATTGCATGCACCTGTTGAACAGGGCAGAAAAATTGGGCCTTTGGTGGTGGTGGTGGTGGTGGACGGTGTTGCCACAAGACTGTAGGCCCTCATAGTTACTCTTGGTGGGCGCAGGAATGGGCCCTGCTGTGAACTATTAGATCAAGATTTGTAATTACACGCCCCTGTTAAACAGGGGCTGAAAAATTGTGCCTTAGGCATTGGTGCTGGTGCCACAGCACTGCAACCCCTCACAGATACTGTACTCTGAGCACAGCAATGAGACCTGTTGCAAAGCATTGCCTAAAAATTGTAATTACACGCCCCAACAGGGGCTGAAAAATTGTGCCTTAGGCACTGGTGCTGGTGCCACAACACTGCAACCCCTCACAGATACTGTACTTGGAGCACAGCAGTCACACCTGTTGCGAAGCATTTTTTTTAAAAATTGTAATTACACGCCGGGGGCTGAAAAATTGTGCCTTAGGCACTGGTGTGGTGGCATGGATCATTGAGGAGGAGGAAGAGGATAGTCAGTGAACATAACAGGACAGTCACTCAGCATCAGCATAGGCAGTCTTGAAGGGATGTGACATTATAAATTATTCAGTTATATCCGCTTCAGGTGCCTGGTAGCTGGTGGTGATCCAAGACTGATTCATTTTTATGAAGGTCAGTCGATCAACCGAGTCGGTGGACAGGCGCACCCTGTGATCGGTGACAAATCCTCCAGCAGCACTGAATGTGCGTTCGGAAAGAACGCTGGATGCAGGACAGGCCAGTAGCTCAATTGCATACTGTGCAAGCTCTGGCCAGTGATCCATCCTCAGGACCTAGTAAGCCAGAGGATTTTCGGTGGGAAAGGTGTCCAAGTCTGACCTTGCCCCTAGGTATTCCTGCACCATGTATATCAGACGCTGGCGATGGTTGCTGGAACCGATCATACCTTGGGGCTGCGGACTGAAAAATTGTCTGAACGCATCGGTCAGACGTCCACCTTCCCCACCGCTCCTTCTGCTACTGACCGAAGCCTCAGCAACTCGTCGTCCAGGACCAGGAGTTTGTAACCTCCCAGTTTCTGGAAACGCGTTGCACAGACCTTTCTGCAAGGCCTCCCTGAGATGTCTCATCCTCTGCTCCCTCTGCGACGGCAAGATAAGGTCCGCAACCTTACCCTTGTACCGTGGATCAAGGAGAGTGGCCAGCCAGTAATGGTCCCTCTCCTTGATCCGAAGAACACGAGGATCCTTCCGCAGGCTTTGCAGGATCAGGGAGGCCATGCTACGTAGGTTAGCTGAGGCATTCGGTCCGGAGTCTTCTGGGTCACTGAGGATGACATGATCGCCAGCCACCTCCTCCCAGCCACGTACAAGTCCACTGGTTTGTTGGGACTGTACATTATCCCTAAAAGACTGCTGCTGCTGATGCTGAGTGCCAGGCTCCACCTCCATGCTCACACAATCCTCCTCCTCCTCCTCCTCATCCTCTTCCTGTGTGATGGGTGGGACAGAAGGAACACTGTCTGGATAAAGGGGGCCTTGAGAGGCAAGGAAGTCCTCCTCTTCCTGCCTCTGTTCTGCCTCAAGTACCCTGTCCATTATCCCACGCAGCGTATGCTCCAACAGGTGGACAAGAGGTACAGTGTCACTGATGCATGCACTGTCACTGCTCACCATCCTCGTGGCCTCCTCAAATGGTGAGAGGACAGTGCATGCATCCCTGATCATGCTCCACTGGCGTGGGGAAAAAAAGCCAAGCTCCCCTGACCCTGTCCTGGTGCCGTAGTCGCAAAGGTACTCATTGATGGCCCTCTGCTGCGTGTGCAGTCGCTGCAGCATGGCCAACGTTGAGTTCCACCTGGTGGGCATTTCACGTATTAGGCGGTTCTTGGGCAGGTTCAGCTCCTTTTGCAGCTCAGTCAGCCGAGCACTGGCATTATAAGATCGGCGGAAATGCACACAGACTTTCCTGGCCTGCCTCAGGACATCCTGTAAGCCTGGGTACCTGCCCAAGAACCGCTGCACCACCAGGTTGAGGACGTGAGCCATACAGGGCACATGGGTGAGCTGCCCCTGTCGCAGGGCGGAGAGGAGGTTGGTGCCATTGTCAGAAACCACCATTCCTGGCTTAAGCTGGCGTGGCGTCCACCACCTCTCGGCCTGCCCCTGCAGAGCTGCCAGAACCTCTGCCCCAGTGTGGCTCCTGTCCCCCAAACACACCAGCGCAAGCACGGCATGGCATCTTTTTGCCTGCGTACTCGCATAGCCCCTTGTACGCCTACGGAGCACCGCTGGTTCCGAGGACAGAGCACTGGAGGAAGAAGAAGAGGAGGGGGTGGAGGAGAGAGGTGTGTCACAACCAGTAGTAGCATTTTGGAGGCGTGGTGGCGGAACAACCTCCAACACTACTGCACCTTGTCCTGCATCCCTCCCAGCTGCCAATAGAGTGACCCAATGGGCCGTGAAAGAAAGATAACGTCCCTGTCCATGCCTGCTGGACCATGAGTCAGCGGTAATATGCACCTTACCGCTGACCACCCTGTCCAGCGAGGCATGGACATTGCCTTCCACATGCCGGTAGAGAGACGGAATCGCCTTCCGTGAGAAAAAGTGCCGTTTGGGAACCTGCCACTGAGGAACCGCACATTGAACAAACTCACGGAAGGGGGCCGAGTCTACCAACTGAAAAGGCAGCAGTTGAAGTGCTAGCAATTTAGCCAAGCTAGCATTCAACCGCTGGGCATGTGGATGGCTGGGAGTATACTTCTTTCGACGGTCCAGCAGCTGGGGCAGGGAAATTTGCCTGCTACAATCGGACTTCGGTGTACTGCAAGTACTTGGTTGTGACACACCTAATTCTACACCTTCAGTCCTCTCAGAGCAGCTTTCAGAGAGGACTGAAGATATTGTGGGGATGGAGATCCCAGCTGATGAGGAGCAAGGAGAGGTCCGCTTTGTTCTTTGGTGTGGGTCTTTTATGTGTGCTTGCCAACGAGCTGCATGGCAGGTCGACATATGTCTGCTCATGCTTGTGGTGCGCAAGCAGCTGATGTTTTGGCCACGCGAGATACGCTTGAGACAAATATTGCAAATAGCAGTGGTGCGATCTGATGCACTCATCTCAAAAAAGGCCCACACCAAAGAACTTTTGTGATAACGTGCAGAGGCAGCGCCCTACACAGGCGGAGCTCTGCGGTGTGATACAGTTGCTGTGCTGGCCTCTAGCTGGCCTCCAGGGGGCATCCTGCCTCGTTGGACATGTGACGCCGCATCCTCCTCCTCCTCCTCCTCTCTCCCTTCAGGCACCCACGTGGAGTCAGTGTCATCCCCTCCCTCTTCACCACTAGAGCAAACCTGGCAGTAAGCTGCAGCTGGTGGAACAGTACTGCCAGATTGCTGTCCTTCATCATCCCCTCTCTCTGCGCGCACACTACTGCCTTCCTCAAGCTGGGTATCATCATCCGAGCCTTCGAATCGTTGGGCATCCTCCTGGAGCATGTACCCAACACTGTGCTCAAACAGTTCTGGGGACTCCTCAGGAGGACATGGTGGGTCTAGGGAAGGGGTGGCTGATGATGCCATTGAGTATGCGTTGGCAGCTGCTCTGCCAGTACCCTGAGCCTGGGTGAGAGAGGATGAGGAGGATGAGGAGGGCTTAGTCATCCATTCTACCAAGCCTTCGGCATGATGCGGCTCAACATGTCCAGCTGCCAAAAACGAAGACAAGCGTGTCCCATGGCCACGTGCTGATGACGATGCACGACCACGTCCACGACCAGCACTGTTGTCTCTAGAAACAGAGTCTGCTTGCCCTGTGTTCTTGCCTCGGCATGGTCTGCCTCTCCTTGGCGGTCTTCCAGCCATTGTAGTCGGTAGTGTATATAGTATAAAAAATAGAGCTCCTATGTGTGCTCACAACACACTGTAGGTCCTATGGGTGCTGACACTAATACTATGTGTGCTGCTGTCAAGAAAATATAGGAGCTCTGTGTGCTGCCACTAACACACTAGAAGTCCTATGGGTGCTGCTGACACAAAGACACTATAGGTACTATTGGTGTCTGTGCTGCTGACAAGAAAATATAGGACCTCTGTGTGCTGCCACTAACACACTAGAAGTCCTATGGGTGCTGCTGACACTAAGACACTATAGGTACTATTGGTGTCTGTGCTGATGACAAGAAAATATAGGAGCTCTGTGTGCTGCCACTAACACACTAGAAGTCCTATGGGTGCTGCTGACACAAAGACACTATAGGTACTATTGGTGTCTGTGCTGCTGACAAGAAAATATAGGAGCTCTGTGTGCTGCCACTAACACACTAGAAGTCCTATGGGTGCTGCTGACACTAAGACACTATAGGTACTATTGGTGTCTGTGCTGCTGACAAGAAAATATAGGAGCTCTGTGTGCTGCCACTAACACACTAGAAGTCCTATGGGTGCTGCTGACACAAAGACACTATAGGTACTATTGGTGTCTGTGCTGCTGACAAGAAAATATAGGAGCTCTGTGTGCTGCCACTAACACACTAGAAGTCCTATGGGTGCTGCTGACACTAAGACACTATAGGTACTATTGGTGTCTGTGCTGCTGACAAGAAAATATAGGAGCTCTGTGGGCTGCCACTAACACACTAGAAGTCCTATGGGTGCTGCTGACACAAAGACACTATAGGTACTATTGGTGTCTGTGCTGCTGACAAGAAAATATAGGAGCTCTGTGTGCTGCCACTAACACACTAGAAGTCCTATGGGTGCTGCTGACACAAAGACACTATAGGTACTATTGGTGTCTGTGCTGCTGACAAGAAAATATAGGAGCTCTGTGTGCTGCCACTAACACACAATAAGTCCTATGGGTGCTGCTGACACTAAGACACTATAGGTACTATTGGTGTCTGTGCTGCTGACAAGAAAATATAGGAGCTCTGTGTGCTGCCACTAACACACTAGAAGTCCTATGGGTGCTGCTGACACAAAGACACTATAGGTACTATTGGTGTCTGTGCTGCTGACAAGAAAATATAGGAGCTCTGTGTGCTGCCACTAACACACTAGAAGTCCTATGGGTGCTGCTGACACAAAGACACTATAGGTACTATTGGTGTCTGTGCTGCTGACAAGAAAATATAGGAGCTCTGTGTGCTGCCACTAACACACTAGAAGTCCTATGGGTGCTGCTGACACTAAGACACTATAGGTACTATTGGTGTCTGTGCTGCTGACAAGAAAATATAGGAGCTCTGTGTGCTGCCACTAACACACTAGAAGTCCTATGGGTGCTGCTGACACTAAGACACTATAGGTACTATTGGTGTCTGTGCTGCTGACAAGAAAATATAGGAGCTCTGTGTGCTGCCACTAACACACTAGAAGTCCTATGGGTGCTGCTGACACAAAGACACTATAGGTACTATTGGTGTCTGTGCTGCTGACAAGAAAATATAGGAGCTCTGTGTGCTGCCACTAACACACAAGAAGTCCTATGGGTGCTGCTGACACTAAGACACTATAGGTACTATTGGTGTCTGTGCTGCTGACAAGAAAATATAGGAGCTCTGTGTGCTGCCACTAACACACTAGAAGTCCTATGGGTGCTGCTGACACAAAGACACTATAGGTACTATTGGTGTCTGTGCTGCTGACAAGAAAATATAGGAGCTCTGTGTGCTGCCACTAACACACTAGAAGTCCTATGGGTGCTGCTGACACTAAGACACTATAGGTACTATTGGTGTCTGTGCTGCTGACAAGAAAATATAGGAGCTCTGTGTGCTGCCACTAACACACTAGAAGTCCTATGGGTGCTGCTGACACAAAGACACTAAAGGTACTATTGGTGTCTGTGCTGCTGACAAGAAAATATAGGAGCTCTGTGTGCTGCCACTAACACACTAGAAGTCCTATGGGTGCTGCTGACACTAAGAAACTATAGGTACTATTGGTGTCTGTGCTGCTGACAAGAAAATATAGGAGCTCTGTGTGCTGCCACTAACACACTAGAAGTCCTATGGGTGCTGCTGACACAAAGACACTATAGGTACTATTGGTGTCTGTGCTGCTGACAAGAAAATATAGGAGCTCTGTGTGCTGCCACTAACACACTAGAAGTCCTATGGGTGCTGCTGACACAAGACACTATAGGTACTATTGGTGTCTGTGCTGCTGACACTAAAATATAGGAGCTCTGTGTGCTGCCACTAACACACTAGAAGTCCTATGGGTGCTGCTGACACAAAGACACTATAGATACTATTGGTGTCTGTGCTGCTGACAAGAAAATATAGGAGCTCTGTGTGCTGCCACTAACACACTAGAAGTCCTATGGGTGCTGCTGACACTAAGACACTATAGGTACTATTGGTGTCTGTGCTGCTGACAAGAAAATATAGGAGCTCTGTGTGCTGCCACTAACACACTAGAAGTCCTATGGGTGCTGCTGACACAAAGACACTATAGGTATTATTGGTGTCTGTGCTGCTGACAAGAAAATATAGGAGCTCTGTGTGCTGCCACTAACACACTAGAAGTCCTATGGGTGCTGCTGACACTAAGACACTATAGGTACTATTGGTGTCTGTGCTGCTGACAAGAAAATATAGGAGCTCTGTGGGCTGCCACTAACACACTAGAAGTCCTATGGGTGCTGCTGACACAAAGACACTATAGGTACTATTGGTGTCTGTGCTGCTGACAAGAAAATATAGGAGCTCTGTGTGCTGCCACTAACACACTAGAAGTCCTATGGGTGCTGCTGACACAAAGACACTATAGGTACTATTGGTGTCTGTGCTGCTGACAAGAAAATATAGGAGCTCTGTGTGCTGCCACTAACACACTAGAAGTCCTATGGGTGCTGCTGACACTAAGACATTATAGGTACTATTGGTGTCTGTGCTGCTGACAAGAAAATATAGGAGCTCTGTGTGCTGCCACTAACACACTAGAAGTCCTATGGGTGCTGCTGACACTAAGACACTATAGGTACTATTGGTGTCTGTGCTGCTGACAAGAAAATATAGGAGCTCTGTGTGCTGCCACTAACACACTAGAAGTCCTATGGGTGCTGCTGACACAAAGACACTATAGGTACTATTGGTGTCTGTGCTGCTGACAAGAAAATATAGGAGCTCTGTGTGCTGCCACTAACACACTAGAAGTCCTATGGGTGCTGCTGACACTAAGACACTATAGGTACTATTGGTGTCTGTGCTGCTGACACTAAAATATAGGAGCTCTGTGTGCTGCCACTAACACACTAGAAGTCCTATGGGTGCTGCTGACACAAAGACACTATAGGTTCTATTGGTGTCTGTGCTGCTGACAAGAAAATATAGGAGCTCTGTGTGCTGCCACTAACACACTAGAAGTCCTATGGGTGCTGCTGACACTAAGACACTATAGGTACTATTGGTGTCTGTGCTGCTGACAAGAAAATATAGGAGCTCTGTGTGCTGCCACTAACACACTAGAAGTCCTATGGGTGCTGCTGACACAAAGACACTATAGGTATTATTGGTGTCTGTGCTGCTGACAAGAAAATATAGGAGCTCTGTGTGCTGCCACTAACACACTAGAAGTCCTATGGGTGCTGCTGACACTAAGACACTATAGGTACTATTGGTGTCTGTGCTGCTGACAAGAAAATATAGGAGCTCTGTGTGCTGCCACTAACACACTAGAAGTCCTATGGGTGCTGCTGACACTAAGACACTATAGGTACTATTGGTGTCTGTGCTGCTGACAAGAAAATATAGGAGCTCTGTGTGCTGCCACTAACACACTAGAAGTCCTATGGGTGCTGCTGACACAAAGACACTATAGGTACTATTGGTGTCTGTGCTGCTGACAAGAAAATATAGGAGCTCTGTGTGCTGCCACTAACACACTAGAAGTCCTATGGGTGCTGCTGACACTAAGACACTATAGTTGGGGTGCAATGCTGTGCTAACAGCACTGCGGTTGGTGCTACTGCACTACTGTACTAACAGTACGCACACACCAGACTAATCCCCAGCAGCAGCTAATAACACACTAACTGTGCAATCAGCAGCAATGAATGATCACTAATGATGAATGACTCAGGTAGCAATGGTTTAGCAAAGAAATAGCAATCAAGCAAAGTCAGAATCAGCAGACTGCTCTCTCCTAAAGCCGGAACACATGTGACCGGGGCCGACGGCGTGGCGGCCTTTTAAATGGTGGCACGTGTACTAAAGCCCCTGAGCTTTAATTGGCTACAGGCGTCCTGCCTGTAGCCAATTATTGCTCTCCTAGTTTCCGGCGCTGTGATTGGCCAAGCATGCGTTGTCACAGTGCATGCTTGGCCAATCATCAGCCAGCAATGCACTGCGCCGGCCGCAATGCATTGCGGGGCCGCTCGCATCACACGAATGTGATGCGAACGGCCCAAATAGTTCTGGGCTCGCCGAGCGAGCGAACGCCCGGTGCTCGATTCGAACGTGGGTTCGAATCGAGCACCGGGCCCATCCCTATTCATCAGTCCATGGTAAGACAAATTGTCTATAAATGGAGAAAGTTCAGAACTGCTGCTACTCTCCCTAGGAGTGGGCGTCCTGTAACAATGATGTGGGTGCGTGGGTTTCCTCCGGGTACTCCGGTTTCCTCCCACAATCCAAAGACATGCAGGTAGGTTAATTGGCTTCTGTCCAAAAAATTGGCTCTAGTATATGAATGGGGACCTTGGATTGTGGGCTCCTTGAGGGTAGGGATCGATGTGAGTGTGCAATATGTACAGGGATAGGGACAATTGTAGACACTCACTCAGGTTGAACTGGATGGAATGATGTCTTCATTCAACCTTACTAACTATACAATGACTGAAAGAGCACAGCGCAGAATGCTCAATGAGGTGAAGAAGAATCCTAGAATGTCAGCTAAAGACTTACAAAAGTCTCTGGCATATGCTAACATCCCTGTTAGCGAATCTACGATACGTAAAACACTAAACAAGAATAGATTTCATGGGAGGATACCACAGAGGAAGCCACTGCTGTCCAAAAAAAACATTGCTGCACGTTTACAGTTTGCATAAGAGCACCTGGATGTACCACAGCAGTACTGTCAAAATATTCTGTGGACAGATGAAACCAAAGTTGAGTTGTTTGGAAGAAACACACAACAATATGTGTGGAGAAAAAGAGTCACAGCACACCAACATCAAAACCTCATCCCAACTGTGAAGTATGGTGGTTGGGGCATCATGGTTTGGGGTTGCTTTGCTGCGTCAGGGCCTTGATGGATTGCTTCGAAGGAAAAATTAATTCCCAAGTTTATCAAGACATTTTGCAGGCGAACTTAAGGCCATCTGTCCACCAGCTGAAGCTCAACAGAAGATGGGTGTTGCAACAGGACAACGACCCAAAGCATAGAAGTAAATCAACAACAGAATGGCTTAAACAGAAGAAAATACGCCTTCTGGAGTGGCCCAGTCCTGACCTCAACCTGACTGAGATGCTGTGGCATGACCTCAAGAAAGCAATTCACACCAGACATCCCAAGAATATTGCTGAACTGAAACAGTTCTGTAAAGAGGAATGGTCAAGAATTACGCCTGACTGTTGTGCACGTCTGATATGCAACGACAGGAAACGTTTGGTCGAAGTTATTGCTGCCAAAGGAGGTTCAACCAGTTATTAAATCCAAGGGTTCACATACTTTTTCCACCTGCACTGTGAATGTTTACATGGTGTGTTCAATAAAAACATGGTAACATTTAATTCTTTGTGTGTTATTAGTTTAAGCAGACTGTGATTGTCTATTGTTGTGACTTAGAAGAAGATCAGATCACATTTTATGACCAATTTGTACAGAAATCCATATCATTCCAAAAGGGTTCACATACTTTTTTTTGCAACTGTATATAAAAAAGAGAAAGTGGTGTATAACATCAACAAAACAAGTAAAAACAATACATGTACAGTATCTCACATTTTTGTAAATATTGTATTATATCTTTTCATGTGACAACACTGAAGAAATGACACTTTGCTACAATGTAAAGTAGTGAGTGTACAGCTTGTATAGCAGTGTAAATTTGCTGTCCCCTCAAAATAACTCAACACACAACCATTAATGTCTAAACCTCTGGCAACAAAAGTGAGTACACCCTTAAGTGAAAATGTCCAAATCTTGCCCAGATAGCCATTTTCCCTCCCCGGTGTCATGTGACTCGTTAGTGTTACAAGCTCTCAGTTGTGAATGGGGAGCAGGTGTGTTAAATTTGGTGTTATCACTCTCACGCTCTCATAGTGGTCACTGGAAGTTCAACATGGCACCTCATGCCAAAGAACTCTCTAAGGCACAGGTGTCAAACACAAGGCCCCTGGGCCGAATCCGGCCCTCCAGGCCATTTCATGTGGCCCTCACACCTCTCCTGCAGCTGCAGGAGAGCTACAGCCCTCCTCTGATCCTCCTCCAGACCCCTACTTTCTGCTTTCAAGCAATGCATCCAGCAGTAGCATAAGGAAATGGGGTGCACTGTGATGGGGTGCACTGTGATGTAAGGGAGAGTGGGAGACTCAACTTCTGATGATGGGGTGGCTCTTGACATCTAATGTAAGGGGAGGGGATGCGCTGGACATCTAATCGTACAGATACAACCGGCCCTTTTGAGGACAATCATAATGCTGATACGGCCCACAATGAAATTGAGTTTGACACCCCTGCTCTAAGGGATCTGAAAAAAATAACCATTGCTCTACATAAAGATGGCCTAGACCAGTGATGGCAAACCTTTTTGAGCCCGAGTGCCCAAACTGAAATAAATACATTGGTTTTGTGTTGCAAAGTGCCAACACAGCAATTTGCGAGAGAGGGGGGCTGAGCGAAAGAGAGGGGTTGTGTGTGAGAGGGGTTGTGTGTGAGAGAGGGGGTGTGTGTGAGAGAGAGAGAGAGAGAGAGAGAGAGAGAGAGAGAGAGTGGTGTGTGAGAGATGCTAAGAGGGGTGTGAGAGATATGCTGAGAGAGAGGGGCAACAGAGAGAGAGAGAGACAGAGAGGGGTGTGAGAGAAATGCTGAGAGAGAGGAGGAACAGAGAGAGGGAGGGGGGACAGAGAGATAGAAAGATGGGGCATAGAGAGAGAGGGGTGTGAGAGAAGGGGGACAGAGAGAGAGAAGAGGGGCAGAGAGAGAGGGGTGCAAGAGAGATGCTGAGAGAGGGGTGAGCTCAGAGAGAGGAGGACACAAAGAGGGGGGACGGAAAAAGAGGGGGGGGCTGAAAGAGAAGGAGGGGGGCTGAGAGGAGAAAGAGACCTCTAGCTCTGTCCTGGACCCTCCCGTGTGCCCACAGAGATGGCTCTGCGTGCCAGCTGTGGCACGCGTGCCATAGGTTCGCCATCACTGGCCTAGACCCTTAAACTGAGCTGCAGCACGGTGGCCAAGACCATACAGCGGTTTAACAGGACATGTTCCACTCAGAACAGGGTGCACGTGCTCAGCGTTATATCCAGAGGTTGTCTTTGGTAAATAGACATATCAATGCTGCCAGCATTGCTGCAGAAGTTGAAGGGGTGGGGGGGGTCAGCCTGTCAGTGCTCAGACCATACGCTGCACACTGCATCAAATTGGTCTGCATGGCTGTCGCCCCAGAAGGAAGCCTCTTCTGAAGATGATGCACAAGAAAGCCCGCAAACAGTTTGCTGAAAAAAAACTGACTAAGGACATGGATTACTGGAACCATGTCCTGTGGTCTGATGAGACCAAGATAAACTTATTTGGTTCAGATGGTGTCAAACGTGTGTGGCAGCAACCAGGTGAGGGGTACAAAGACAAGTGTGTCTTGCCTACAGTCAACCATGGTGGTGGGAGTGTCATGGTCTGGGGCTCCATCAGTGCTGCCGGCACTGGGGAGCTACAGTTCATTGAGCGAACCATGAATGCCAACATGTACTGTGACATACTGAAGCAGAGCATGATCCCCTCCCTTCAGAGACTGGGCCGCAGGGGCTGGAAAGATCAGTGTGCTGCTGTTTCTCCACCCCACACCGCATGCAGCTGAGAACAAAGGTAATGTGATCATTTATAAAAAAAATACAAAAACAGTATTTATAACAGTGGCGGCTGGTGAAGTTTTAGGATGGGGGGGCGCCAGACCCCACCCTTCCTCTTTGACCCCTCCCACTTGGTAAAAATGGGCGTGGTTTGAGCGAAATAGTGGGCGTGGCTCTAAGGTGGTGTGAACGAGGGATGGAGGGAGAGGGCGAGAGGAATGAAGGGACAGCAGGCCCAGATCCTACACAACAATAGAAATGTGTATTCTAGAAAGTTTAACAATCAGCAGATAAAGATACTCCAAACACCCGGTGTTAGCACTTCAATCATCCCGGCACCATGGTTGTTATGGTGTCAGGATGATTGAAGCGCATTATTTCTATTATTACATTGTAATATAAAATTAAATCATTCAACTCACCATAATGCAGAATCAGTGAGAAGGTTTGGTTTGGTCAGCTGGTTTGCGCTAACTGGGAAGGTTAGAAATATGTGTGCCGCATCCAATAATAATAGAAGAAAAAGAGGTTTTCCCCTTGGTTTGTGGACTTTTAAGGCACTACCAATCTTACCCAAAGTAACACGATATATAAAGTAACAACAGAGTTTATTTTAAACAAGTTATATACAAAATTGATTGAAATAGATCATTTTAACAAAATTGAATGAATAAAAAATGCATCAATATATTGTGTGACATCAGACCCGACGTGTTTCGGAGTTTATAGAAAGGTATCCTCCTTCTTCAGGGGTCACAGTGTCAGATGTAGAGCTTAGTTCTAAATATAAGAGTTACAGTTTTAGTATGACAGTATACGCATTTACTATGAGGCAGAGAGATTATTCAGTACAATTGGATAGTAGGATAAGGCATAGATCAGGTGTGGACAATCGTGACCTAGACAGCAATATACAATAGCACAATACCGAAAGTATATGACAAAGAACTTACATGTATGGACATGCATTGATTGAAAGTGTTCCATCATGTTTAAAAACAAAGAAGTATTGCACTGGGTTCAATATTTTCCGTGTGGAGATCCAGCATGGGCCAAAAAGTAGACTAGGTCTAAGTCAAATGAGACAGCTATGTCATAAGAGTATTGGGGGCCCTTTCCCAAAATGTAGAATGGTATCGGATGGCCGCAAGCGAGGGATCGGGAGCAAAATCGCAGGGCTGCTGGGGTCAGTAAAAGGTTATGAAGTCCTCTGAGGGAGAGAAAAAGGTAAGGATTATAATAGTATTATAGCTTCATATATATGTATCTCTAGAAGACTCAAGGGGCTGACACATAAAGCAGGGTCTATGAGAAATGGTACCTGTCCCATAGAGATCGCCAAAAACGACATAGGCAGAAATAGCCCTGTAGGTGGATCAGTGTGATCTGCAAAAAAAGGGGGGAGTATAGGTATAATTGATGTCCTGGTTAGGTTTATGGATCTTAAAGGTCTCATAGTAGAGCTCAGGGATCAAAGTGTCATGGCTTAAGGATACATAATGTACTCATATCCAATGCAAGTGCATGGAGTGGTTGAAAAACATTATGTAGATTATATATATAAATTGTTGCAGCAAAGTCATAGTAGGCTTCTAATACTTAAGGATAATTCTCATAATGGGCTTTAAATATTGAAATATAGCCCAAATTATGGAGAGGTGCCGTAACAGCAGCCAGATATCCTTTATTAAATGTTGTGGCAATAATATGGGAACAGCAAAATGTATTCACATGGTTAAAGTATATATAAATAAATAAGCCAGGCCAGAACAGTGTTTTAAAACGACGAGATAAAGACAATGAGAAGGACTAGATATATGAAGCAAATAAACAATACCTTGAATGATTGCAGGAGAGGGAAAAGATCACAGCCAGCTATCAATCCATCAGCGTGCATGTAGCGCCAGTGTGGAAAGCTTAGGCTGTTTAGGCTTTTTAAATCTCCCGCCCCCAATCAGCTGTCCAAAGCACAGCTGTCTTTGATGGGGTGGGAGGACTTCAATTGTACTGGCCCCCCGAGTGGCGTGCGCGTGGTCCAGTCCCCGTGCGACCAATCAGCGGTCGTGGCCAGGCCCAGGTCTCCCGCCGGCACACAAGGCCTCAGGCAGACCGCGCATGTCCGCCGGGAGGAGCAAGATGGATGCCATAGCTCCATCGGCGGACTGCGCATGTCTGCTGGGGGAAGCCGAGCGGGAGGGAAGATGTTGAAGTGACGTCTTTCCCCTCCGAGCGCCGCACCGACCATATGGGCGGGCGGCTGGTGTGCCGGGCTGTCCCGCGATGTAACTCACTTACCGAGCGAGTGGCAAACCAAATGATATCCATTGTAGATCCACATAGGGAAAAAAAAAAAACAGAAAGAAATTTGTAATGGAGAAAGGGGCCTTATTTGTGACATGGAGATATGTAGGCACAATATATATAGAGGTGTATTATATTTTGCCAATAAAATTGGATCTTTAAACAAGGGAAATATTGATCTGTGCATAGAAGTTTACATTACAGTATATCAGTAGCCGTACAAAGATGTAGCAAACATATACATCAATAATAATGTCATACAGGTACAAAGCATGGCCTTAACAAGAATTTGTTTTGTGATTGGGTAGAGACCTTATTCACATGATTTTGACTAGTCACCATTTCGAATGCATTCATTTTCCATACCTCCAGAGGAAAAACCCTCTAGAAATGGTTTAAACCAGATGGATTCATTGAGTCCGGGTGCCTGAGTGGCCCGGAGCCTGTAGATCCACCTGGATTCGAGTTGGAGGAGGGACTTATTCCAGTCTCCTCCTCTAGGGTTTGGATGGACTCGATCCAAAATGAAAAATTTAACTTTGGGGAATTTGCCCATATGCACAGAACTGACGTGCCGACCTAACGGGAGGTCTGGATCGCAGACCTGCATACTGTGTATGTGTCTATATGCACGTCTCCAAAATTCCAGTTTGGTTTTTCCAACATAGAAACAAGAGCAATCACATATAACGAGGTAAATCACTCCTATAGTCCTACAATTGGCGAAAAGTTTGGCTCGAAACTTCTCACCATTTGGTAGGATTTGATTTTTTTCCACAGCCATATATCGGCAGTAGTGGCAAGAGCCACATATGAAAGTTCCTTTATATTTACAGTGTTGCTTGCCACTAGTGTTGAATTCGCTACTGGTAATCTGATCTTTAATGGATGTCGCCCTCCTAAATGTGAAAAGAGGTCTATCAGGAACAAATTGTCCCAACAAAGGATCATACGTTAAAAGGTGCCAGTATTTCTCTACTATCTCTTTCATTTGTTTCTGTTGATTGTTAAACTTTGAAATAATTCTAAGGGGGTTGGTATCCTCTCTGGATTTTTTAGAATAGAGCAGTTGATTTCTACTTTGGAGGCAGGCCTGTTGGTATGACCTCTTGAGGGAGGCATGAGAATACCCCCTTTGAAGAAGTCGGTCTCGCCGTAAGCTGGATCAACTTTATCATCTCTCTGTAGGATGTGTCTAACAGCTGCCTCTCCCCTGGTATGGGGTATGGAACTGTATAGAGTTTCCACGTCCACTGTTACCAACAATGCTTCACTTGGAGTTACAAGGCCATCTATAATTTGGAGAAAATGCGTAGTGTCCTTAACGTATGAGGGGAGTGCTAGAACAAATGGTTTCAGGAAGTCGTCGATCAAACGACTTGCACTTTCGCTGATAGAACCAATTCCCGAAATGATGGGCCTACCAGGAAGGTTATTTTTGTCCTTGTGGACCTTAGGGAGTGCATAGAAGGTAGGCACTTTAGGAAAGTCATTTCGAATATAGGTCCATAGTTGTGTTGTAATAACATTGTAGCGTACGGCTGAGTCAATGAGACGATAAAAGTCGTTGTGGTACTTCTTGACAATGCCAGAAGGCATACGTCGATACCAGTCTTGATTTTTGAGAATTTCATTACACATTTGTAAGTATTGTTTGTTGTCCAAAAGGACTATATTGCCGCCCTTATCGGACGCTTTGATTACTAAGTCTTTATTCTCTGCAAGTTGTCTTATGGCTGTTAGTTCTTTTTTCGTTGAATTGGTTGTTTTTGGTGTGCGGATTTTTAATTTTTCAAGATCCCTATTGACCAAATTTAAGAAGGCTGCTGCATTTGGGTTTGTGCTCGGTGCTGGGCATATGTCCGATTTATTTTTTAATTTAGATTTATTGGGGTCTACAGTTTGATAGACTAAATCAAGGGCTTGTTGAAGATTGACGCGGTCGATAAAGTCGGCCGGGTCATTCTCTTCTAGAAGTGAAACAAGTTGGTCAAGTGCCCGTCTCTCTTGCACAGTGAAGTCAGGGGGAATGTCGTGTTTATGAAACATTTTCCTCAAAATTAATTTGTGTATAAATAATTGTAAGTCTTTATAAAACTCAAATTTGTCTCCGTCCTGATTTGGGCAGAAGTTCAATCCTTTCCTCAACACTGACAGTTCGTCATTCGAGAGTGAGTGTGAGGAGAGGTTGATGATATTATGTTCCATTTTGTCATCAAGGGTGTGGGGATTATTCAAAATGTTATTTGTGTATAAGTATTTGGGTTCGTTGTGGATGGTTGAAGCCCTGCCAGGATTTTTTCTAAAAAAGAGGGGTCAGTAGGGGGAATTTCCATAATGGCTATTCCCCCGGCGGTGTTCTGTGTATTCATTTCTCTAGTCTAGTCTTAACATGACAGGCTTTACAGGCATTGAGTGGGAATCACTCATGGAGGGCTATCTTAAAGAATTCGGCGACAAGGAACAGGTAGACTCAGATTTACTTTTATTATTTTCCAGGCTCTCACAAATTTTGGAGAAAAAATCTATGCTTTTCTGGCACTCTAGATCTTTTGAAAATTACATCAGGGAAGATATTAATCCTTTTGGACTCAGGGTCCAGATCTTCCCCACCTTGGAAGGCCTGGACCCTGACTTCAAAACCAAATGGGAGGAGGCCCTGAGAACATGTTCTCGCACCCTCATGGAAATCCTAATAGTTGAATATAAGAGGAGATCGTCCACACTGGATACGGAAATCATTAATATCTGTGACAAACTCCAAAAACTTAAAAACTATAAGCCCATAACCCTACAGGAAGATAGACTAAAGAATCATTTGGAATCGTTTAATAGAAACATTTTAAAGAAAAAAGGTATACAATTTAGTCGCGATAAAGACGCGTTTAGAGATGGCAGGGCCTATAAATGGACTCAAAACAACCATGTCTATAATAAGGGTAACCCTAACAAAGACATCTCAGATCCAAATAAATTGAAGAAAAGAACTTAAAATACCATCCCTCATTCCACTTTGCCCACACTAGGGATGAGCCGAACACCCCCCCGTTCGGCTCGCACCAGAACCCGCGAACGGACCTAAAGTCCGTGCGAGCTTTAGAACCCTATTAGTTATAATGGATGCGAACGTTCGAAATCAGAAGTGCTAATTTTAAAGGCTAATATGCATGTTAATGTCATAAAAAGTGTTTGGGGACCTGGGTCCTGCCCCAGGGGACATGTATCAATGCAAAAAAATGTTTTAAAAACGGCAGTTTTTTCAGGAGCAGTGATTTTAATAATGCTTAAATTGAAACAATAAAAGTGTAATATTCCTTTAAATTTCGTACCTGGGGGGTGTCTATAGTATGCCTGTAAAGGGGCGCATGTTTCCCGTGTTTAGAACTGTCTCTGCAAAAAGTGTCATTTTTGCAAGTAAAAAAGCTATTTAAAATCACTCGCGGCTAATGTGTTATTGACGGCTCCCGTAATACAGAGAACAGTCATTCATTGAAACTGAAAGTCATTGATAAAAAAAAAGTCATTGATAAAAAATAAAAAAAATGAAAAAAAAAAAAAGCGTGGGGGTCCCCCCAAATTCAATAACCAGGCCCTTCAGGTCTGGGATGGATATTAAGGGGAACCCCAGCCAAAAAAAAAAAAATGGCGTAGGGTCCCCCTCAAAATCCATACCAGACCCTTGAGGTCTGGGATGGATTTTAAGGGGAACCCTAGCCAAAAAAAAAAAAATGGCGTGGGGTCCCCCTCAAAATCCATACCAGACCCTTATCCGAGCACGCAACCTGGCAGGCCGCAGGAAAAGAGGGGGGGACGAGAGCGCCGCCCCTCCCGCCTGAACCGTACCAGGCCACATGCCCTCAACATTGGGAGGATGCTTTGGGGTCCCCCCAAAGCACCCTGTCCCCATGTTGATGAGGACAAGGGCCTCTTCCCCACAACCCTGGCCATTGGTTGTGGGGGTCTGCGGGCGGGGGGCTTATCGGAATCTGGAAGCCCCCTTTAACAAGGGGACCCCCAGATCCCGCCCCCCCCTGTGTGAAATGGTAAGGGGGTACAAAAGTAAGTGTCAAAAATGTTAAAAATGACAGGAGACGGTCTTTGACAATTCCTTTATTAAAATCTTCTTTCTTCTTTCTTCATCCTTCGGTTTCTTCATCTTCTCCTTCCGTCATCTTCTTCCATCTTCTTCTTCCTCTGATCCGCTTCTTCTTGCGCTGGTCTTCTCGTCCTTCTCGTCCGGCATCTTCTTCCGTCGGCGTCGGCGTCGGTGTCGGTGTCTCTTCTTGGGCCGCTCCGCGCAATGGGAGGCTCCCGCTGTGTGAGGCTCCGCTCCGTCTGACAGGTCTTTTATAACGGAGGGCACCTGGTGACCCCGCCCCCCTCTGACATCATGGGGAAAGCCATAGGGAATTCCCCATCACGTCCCCGTGCGTCAGAGGGGGCGGGGTCACCAGGTGCCCTCCATTATAAAAGACCTGTCAGACGGAGCGGAGCCTCACACAGCGGGAGCCTCCCATTGCGCGGAGCGGCCCAAGAAGAGACACCGACACCGACGCCGACGGAAGAAGATGCCGGACGAGAAGGACGAGAAGACCAGCGCAAGAAGAAGCGGATCGGAGGAAGAAGAAGATGGAAGAAGATGGAAGAAGATGACGGAAGGAGAAGATGAAGAAACTGAAGGATGAAGAAAGAAGAAAGAAGATTTTAATAAAGGAATTGTCAAAGACCGTCTCCTGTCATTTTTAACATTTTTGACACTTTTTTGGTGAAATGGTAGGGGTACTTTTGTACCCCCTTACCATTTCACACAGGGGGGGGCCGGGATCTGGGGTTCCCCTTGTTAAAGGGGGCTTCCAGATTCCGATAAGCCCCCCGCCCGCAGACCCCCACAACCAATGGCCAGGGTTGTGGGGAAGAGGCCCTTGTCCTCATCAACATGGGGACAAGGTGCTTTTGGGGGGACCCCAAAGCACCCTCCCAATATTGAGGGCATGTGGCCTGGTACGGTTCAGGCGGGAGGGGGGGCCGCTCTCGTCCCCCCCTCTTTTCCTGCGGCCTGCCAGGTTGCGTGCTCGGATAAGGGTCTGGTATGGATTTTGAGGGGGACCCCACGCCATTTCTTTTGGCTAGGTTTCCCCTTAAAATCCATCCCAGACCTCAAGGGTCTGGTATGGATTTTGAGGGGGACCCTACGCCATTTTTTTTTTTTTTTGGCTGGGGTTCCCCTTAATATCCATCCCAGACCTGAAGGGCCTGGTTATTGAATTTGGGGGGACCCCCACGCTTTTTTTTTTGTTTTTTAATAATGAATGACAGTTCTCTGTGTTACAGGAGCCATCAATTCATTAGCCGCGAGTGCTTTTAAATAGCTTTTTTCCTGCAAAAATGACACTTTTTTGCAGGGAAAGTTCTAAGCACAGGAAACCTGCCCCCCTTCACAGGCCACCTATAGACACCCCCCAGATGTGATACTGCAATGCTGTTCTAACAGCACGCACACACAAATCCCCAGAAATATAGCATATCTTGTCAGCAGTCAGCAACACACTGACACGCTGACACTGTGACTGAAACATAATATGCGAGGCCGCCGCCGCCGCCGCCGCGGCCTCTTATACCGCGGGGCGTGTACTAAAGCCCCTGAGCTATAATTGGCTACAGGCATCCTGCCTGTAGCCAATTATGGCTCTCCTCGCTGCCGGCGCTGTGATTGGCCAAGCATGCGGGGTCACAGTGCATGCTTGGCCAATCATCAGCCAGCATTGCACTGCGACTAGCGCAATGCATTGCGGGGCCGCTCGCATCACACGAATTTGATGCGAGCGGCCCCAATAGTTCTGGGCTCGCCGAGCGAGCGAACGCCCGGTGCTCGATTCGAACATGGGTTCGAATTGAACAACGGGCCCATCCCTAGCCCACACATGTTTCCCAAAAAACGAAATCCAACACGAGCACCAAACGTCAATTTTAGAGTGACTCACCTGAGGGCCATTCTCTGAACTTGCAGAGAATAAAGACTTAGTAATCAAAGCGTCCGATAAGGGCGGCAATATAGTCCTTTTGGACAACAAACAATACTTACAAATGTGTAATGAAATTCTCAAAAATCAAGACTGGTATCGACGTATGCCTTCTGGCATTGTCAAGAAGTACCACAACGACTTTTATCGTCTCATTGACTCAGCCGTACGCTACAATGTTATTACAACACAACTATGGACCTATATTCAAAATGACTTTCCTAAAGTGCCTACCTTCTATGCACTCCCTAAGGTCCACAAGGACAAAAAGAACCCTCCTGGTAGGCCCATCATTTCGGGAATTAGTTCTATCAGCGAAAGTGCAAGTCGTTTGATCGACGACTTCCTGAAACCATTTGTTCTAGCACTCCCCTCATACGTTAAGGACACTACGCATTTTCTCCAAATTATAGATGGCCTTGTAACTCCAAGGGAAGCATTGTTGGTAACAGTGGACGTGAAAACTCTATACAGTTCCATACCCCATACCAGGGGAGTGGCAGCTGTTAGACACATCCTACAGAGAGATGATAAAGTTGATCCAGCTTATGGTGAATTCATTCTCACTTTACTTGAGTTCATTCTTGAACACAACATCTTCACTTTTAATGGCTCCCACTACCTCCAGGTGCAGGGGGTGGCGATGGGGACATGCTGTGCCCCATCTTACGCCAACCTGTACCTGGGGGAGTGGGAGAAGGCCTTCCTAGACGAAGAAGACTTGTCGATGTACACGGACCACATTCTCAGGTGGTACCGGTACATCAACGACATCTTCATCGCCTGGGACGGCTCTATTCCTCTTTTGGAACAAAGCCTCCTGAGAATGAATAGGAACACATTTAACCTAAGTTTTACAATGTCCCATAATGCCGACTGTGTCCTGTTTCTGGATGTAGAAGTATATAAAAATAAAGAGGGACAGTTGTTAACCCGCCTATATAGAAACCCACTGCTGGCAATGCTATCCTGCATGCCAGCAGTTTCCACCCAACACCCCTCCTCAATTCTATACCTTACGGCCAGTATCTACGCATTAGGCGAAACTGTGCAGACAATGCAATTTTTCAAAGTGAAGCAGATAAACTGCGAGACCGACTTCTTCAAAGGGGGTATTCTCATGCCTCCCTCAAGAGGTCATACCAACAGGCCTGCCTCCAAAGTAGAAATCAACTGCTCTATTCTAAAAAATCCAGAGAGGATACCAACCCCCTTAGAATTATTTCAAAGTTTAACAATCAACAGAAACAAATGAAAGAGATAGTAGAGAAATACTGGCACCTTTTAACGTATGATCCTTTGTTGGGACAATTTGTTCCTGATAGACCTCTTTTCACATTTAGGAGGGCGACATCCATTAAAGATCAGATTACCAGTAGCGAATTCAACACTAGTGGCAAGCAACACTGTAAATATAAAGGAACTTTCATATGTGGCTCTTGCCACTACTGCCGATATATGGCTGTGGGAAAAAAATCTAATCCTACCAAATGGTGAGAAGTTTCGAGCCAAACATTTCGCCAATTGTAGGACTATAGGAGTGATTTACCTCGTTATATGTGATTGCTCTTGTTTCTATGTTGGAAAAACCAAACTGGAATTTTGGAGACGTGCATATAGACACATACACAGTATGCAGGTCTGCGATCCAGACCTCCCGTTAGGTCGGCACGTCAGTTCTGTGCATATGGGCAAATTCCGCAAAGTTAAATTTTTAATTTTGGATCGAGTCCATCCAAACCCTAGAGGAGGAGACTGGAATAAGTCCCTCCTCCAGCTCGAATCCAGGTGGCTCTACAGGCTCCGGGCCACTCAGGCACCCGCACTCAATGAATCCATCTGGTTTAAACCATTTCTAGAGGGTTTTTCCTCTGGAGGTATGGAAAAATGAATGCCCCGTACATTCGAAATGGTGACTAGTCAAAATCATGTGAATAAGGTCTCTACCCAATCACAAAACAAATTCTTGTTAAGGCCATGCTTTGTACCTGTATGACATTATTATTGATGTATATGTTTGCTACATCTTTGTACAGCTACTGATATACTGTAATGTAAACTATGCACAGATCAATATTTCCCTTGTTTAAAGATCCAGTTTTATTGGCAAAATATAATACACCTCTATATATATTGTGCCTACATATCTCCATGTCACAAATAAGGCCCCTTTCTCCATTACAAATTTCTTTCTGTTTTTTTTTTCCCATATGTGGATCTACAATGGATATCATTTGGTTTGCCACTCGCTCGGTAAGTGAGTTACATCGCGGGACAGCCCGGCACACCAGCCGCCCGCCCATATGGGCGGTGCGGCGCTCGGAGGGGAAAGACGTCACTTCGACGTCTTCCCTCCCGCTCGGCTTCCCCCAGCAGACATGCGCAGTCCGCCGATGGAGCTATGGCATCCATCCTGCTCCTCCCGGCGGACATGCGCGGTCTGCCTCTGAGGCCTTGTGTGCTGGCGGGAGACCTGGGCGTGGCCACGTCACGCAGCGTGACCGCTGAATGGTCGCGCGGGGACTGGACCGCGCGCACGCCACTCGGGGGGCCAGTACACTTGAAGTCCTCCCACCCCATCAAAAACAGCTGTGCTTTGGACAGCTGATTGGGGGCGGGAGATTTAAAAAGCCTAAACAGCCTAAGCTTTCCACACTGGCGCTACATGCACGCTGATTTATTGATAGCTGGCTGTGATCTTTTCCCTCTCCTGCAATCCTTCAAGGTATTGTTTATTTGCTTCATATATCTAGTCCTTCTCATTGTCTTTATCTCGGTCGTTTTAAAACACTGTTCTGGCCTGGCTTATTTATTTATATATACTTTAACCATGTGAATACATTTTGCTGTTCCCATATTATTGCCGCAACATTTAATAAAGGATATCTGGCTGCTGTTACGGCACCTCTCCATAATTTGGGCTATATTTCAATATTGAAAGCCCATTATGAGAATTATCCTTTGGTATTAGAAGCCTACTATGACTTTGCTGCAACAATTTATATATATAATCTACATAATGTTTTTCAACCACTCCGTGCACTTGCATTGGATATGAGTACATTATGTATCCTTAAGCCATGACACTTTGATCCCTGAGCTCTACTATGAGACCTTTAAGATCCATAAACCTAACCAGGACATCAGATATACCTATACTCCCCCCTTTTTTTGCAGATCACACTGATCCACCTACAGGGCTATTTCTGCCTGTTAGGTACCTGGTAGTGATGAGCCTGGCTTGACGGTTGGAGACCTCTCTTACAACTCTGGTTCAGGGCCTGCTGGATTGGGAACAGCGCAGCCGTGAACACAGCGGGTAGGAGTGTCCATATGGATGCAGGTGACCGATGCTGGGTGGATGCAGGTCTTTGGCCAGATGGTAGGACTGCAGATGGTGGTTCGGCAGACAACAGGATACAGGAGGAAGACCGGCAGCAGGAACAGCAGCAGACGGCAGCAGTAGCAAACAGCAGCAGCAGCAGACAGCAGCAGCAGACGGCAGCAGACAGCAGCAGCAGAGGACCTGTGCAGGAACACTGGGAGCAGGAATGGTCAGGCAAGCCGGGTCACAACAGGCAAGGCAATCAGGCAGAGACAGCAGGCAGAGGAATAGTCAGGAGGCAAGCCAGGGGTTCAGCAACAATAACACAGTCCAAAGCAGGGTCAAACAAGCCGGGGTCAAGGAACGAAGAAGGCAGCAGGGTCAGACAGGCCGGGTCACAGGTAGGATCAGCAGACAGGTTCAGGTTGGGGTCACAGGTGGGAGCTGAGACGGACAGCGCCGCATGCAGGCAGCTGTCCCCTTTAAATAGGGCCACTGGCGCCAAAGCAGCGCCGATCGGGCGCGCGCGCCCGCTATTCGCACACGGGAGCGCGCGCACATGTCCGGCGGGCGCGTGCACGTGCCCGCGGCGTGCGCCGACGCGCGCGCTGAAGCTGGGGGGGCCAGGGTTGCCCAGGTGCCTGCGCACCCTCAGGTTAACGTGCCCAGGGCGGCTAGAGCCCTGACATTGCCCCCTCACAAGGGGCAACCTTCGGGTGTCCACTAGGTGTCGTTTTTCTGGGTGGGAAGAAAGGAAGGTGCGGATTAGTCTTTTGGCATGTAGGTTACAGTCTGGTTCCCATGAATTACTCTCGGGCCCATACCCCTTCCACTTAATCAGGAACTGTCTGTTCTAACAGCACGCACACACAAATCCCCAGAAATATAGCATATCTTGTCAGCAGTCAGCAACACACTGACACGCTGACACTGTGACTGAAACATAATATGCGAGGCCGCCGCCGCGGCGGCCTCTTATACCGCGGGGCGTGTACTAAAGCCCCTGAGCTATAATTGGCTACAGGCATCCTGCCTGTAGCCAATTATGGCTCTCCTCGCTGCCGGCGCTGTGATTGGCCAAGCATGCGGGGTCACAGTGCATGCTTGGCCAATCATCAGCCAGCATTGCACTGTGACTAGCGCAATGCATTGCGGGGCCGCTCGCATCACACGAATTTGATGCGAGCGGCCCCAATAGTTCTGGGCTCGCCGAGCGAGCGAACGCCCGGTGCTCGATTCGAACATGGGTTTGAATTGAACACCGGGCCCATCCCTAGCCCACACATGTTTCCCAAAAAACGAAATCAAACACGAGCACCAAACGTCAATTTTAGAGTGACTCACCTGAGGGCCAGAAGGCCAAAAAATCTTGTTTGAACACTTCTACTGTAAATTCCTCACTTAGTCAGGACAACACCTCTACCACTGCAAATACGACACATGAAACCACCACTTCATTGACTAGAGAAATTAATACACAGAACACCGCCGGGGGAATAGCCATTATGGAAATTCCCCCTACTGACCCCTCTTTTTTAGAAAAAATCCTGGCAGGGCTTCAACCATCCACAACGAACCCAAATACTTGTACACAAATAACATTTTGAATAATCCCCACACCCTTGATGACAAAATGGAACATAATATCATCAACCTCTCCTCACACTCACTCTCGAATGACGAACTGTCAGTGTTGAGGAAAGGATTGAACTTCTGCCCAAATCAGGACGGAGACAAATTTGAGTTTTATAAAGACTTACAATTATTTATACGCAAATTAATTTTGAGGAAAATGTTTCATAAACACGACATTCCACCTGACTTCACTGTGCAAGAGAGTCGGGCACTTGACCAACTTGTTTCACTTCTAGAAGAGAATGACCCGGCCGACTTTATCGACCGCGTCAATCTTCAACAAGCCCTTGATTCAGTCTATCAAACTGTAGACCCCAATAAATCTAGATTAAAAAAGAAATCGGACAGATGCCCAGCACCGAGCACAAACCCAAATGCAGCAGCCTTCTTAAATTTGGTCAATAGGGATCTTGAAAAATTAAAAATCCGCACACCAAAAACAACCAATTCAACGAAAAAAGAACTAACAGCCATAAGACAACTTGCAGAGAATAAAGACTTAGTAATCAAAGCGTCCGATAAGGGCGGCAATATAGTCCTTTTGGACAACAAACAATACTTACAAATGTGTAATGAAATTCTCAAAAATCAAGACTGGTATTGACGTATGCCTTCTGGCATTGTCAAGAAGTACCACGACGACTTTCATCGTCTCATTGACTCAGCCGTACGCTACAATGTTATTACAACACAACTATGGACCTATATTCGAAATGACTTTCCTAAAGTGCCTACCTTCTATGCACTCCCTAAGGTCCACAAGGACAAAAAGAACCCTCCTGATAGGCCCATCATTTCGGGAATTGGTTCTATCAGCGAAAGTGCAAGTCGTTTGATCGACGACTTCCTGAAACCATTTGTTCTAGCACTCCCCTCATACGTTAAGGACACTACGCATTTTCTCCAAATTATAGATGGCCTTGTAACTCCAAGGGAAGCATTGTTGGTAACAGTGGACGTGAAAACTCTATACAGTTCCATACCCCATACCAGGGGAGTGGCAGCTGTTAGACACATCCTACAGAGAGATGATAAAGTTGATCCAGCTTATGGTGAATTCATTCTCACTTTACTTGAGTTCATTCTTGAACACAACATCTTCACTTTTAATGGCTCCCACTACCTCCAGGTGCAGGGGGTGGCGATGGGGACATGCTGTGCCCCATCTTACGCCAACCTGTACCTGGGGGAGTGGGAGCAGGCCTTCCTAGACGATGAAGACTTGTCGATGTACACGGACCACATTCTCGGGTGATACCGGTACATCAACGACATCTTCATCGCCTGGGACGGCTCTATTCCTCTTTTGGAACAATGCCTCCTGAGAATGAATAGGAACACATTTAACCTAAGTTTTACAATGTCCCATAATGCCGACTGTGTCCTGTTTCTGGATGTAGAAGTATATAAAAATAAAGAGGGACAGTTGTTAACCCGCCTATATAGAAAACCCACTGCTGGCAATGCTATCCTGCATGCCAGCAGTTTCCACCCAACACCCCTCCTCAATTCTATACCTTACGGCCAGTATCTACGCATTAGGCGAAACTGTGCAGACAATGCAATTTTTCAAAGTGAAGCAGATAAACTGCGAGACCGACTTCTTCAAAGGGGGTATTCTCATGCCTCCCTCAAGAGGTCATACCAACAGGCCTGCCTCCAAAGTAGAAATCAACTGCTCTATTCTAAAAAATCCAGAGAGGATACCAACCCCCTTAGAATTATTTCAAAGTTTAACAATCAACAGAAACAAATGAAAGAGATAGTAGAGAAATACTGGCACCTTTTAACGTATGATCGTTTGTTGGGACAATTTGTTCCTGATAGATCTCTTTTCACATTTAGGAGGGCGACATCCATTAAAGATCAGATTACCAGTAGCGAATTCAACACTAGTGGCAAGCAACACTGTAAATATAAAGGAACTTTCATATGTGGCTCTTGCCACTACTGCCGATATATGGCTGTGGGAAAAAAATCTAATCCTACCAAATGGTGAGAAGTTTCAAGCCAAACATTTCGCCAATTGTAGGACTATAGGAGTGATTTACCTCGTTATATGTGATTGCTCTTGTTTCTATGTTGGAAAAACCAAACTGGAATTTTGGAGACGTGCATATAGACACATACACAGTATGCAGGTCTGCTATCCAGACCTCCCGTTAGGTCGGCACGTCAGTTCTGTGCATATGGGCAAATTCCCCAAAGTTAAATTTTTCATTTTGGATCGAGTCCATCCAAACCCTAGAGGAGGAGACTGGAATAAGTCCCTCCTCCAACTCGAATCCAGGTGGCTCTACAGGCTCCGGGCCACTCAGGCACCCGCACTCAATGAATCCATCTGGTTTAAACCATTTCTAGAGGGTTTTTCCTCTGGAGGTATGGAAAAATGAATGCCCCGTACATTCGAAATGGTGACTAGTCAAAATCATGTGAATAAGGTCTCTACCCAATCACAAAACAAATTCTTGTTAAGGCCATGCTTTGTACCTGTATGACATTATTATTGATGTATATGTTTGCTACATCTTTGTACGGCTACTGATATACTGTAATGTAAACTATGCACAGATCAATATTTCCCTTGTTTAAAGATCCAGTTTTATTGGCAAAATATAATACACCTCTATATATATTGTGCCTACATATCTCCATGTCACAAATAAGGCCCCTTTCTCCATTACAAATTTCTTTCTGCCACTCGCTCGGTAAGTGAGTTACATCGCGGGACAGCCCGGCACACCAGCCGCCCGCCCATATGGGCGGTGCGGCGCTCGGAGGGGAAAGACGTCACTTCGACGTCTTCCCTCCCGCTCGGCTTCCCCCAGCAGACATGCGCAGTCCGCCGATGGAGCTATGGCATCCATCTTGCTCCTCCCGGCGGACATGCGCGGTCTGCCTCTGAGGCCTTGTGTGCCGGCGGGAGACCTGGGCGTGGCCACCTCACGCAGCGCGACCGCTGAATGGTCGCGCGGGGACTGGACCGCGCGCACGCCACTCGGGGGGCCAGTACACTTGAAGTCCTCCCACCCCATCAAAAACAGCTGTGCTTTGGACAGCTGATTGGGGGCGGGAGATTTAAAAAGCCTAAACAGCCTAAGCTTTCCACACTGGCGCTAAATGCACGCTGATTTATTGATAGCTGGCTGTGATCTTTTCCCTCTCCTGCAATCCTTCAAGGTATTGTTTATTTGCTTCATATATCTAGTCCTTCTCATTGTCTTTATCTCGGTCGTTTTAAAACACTGTTCTGGCCTGGCTTATTTATTTATATATACTTTAACCATGTGAATACATTTTGCTGTTCCCATATTATTGCCGCAACATTTAATAAAGGATATCTGGCTGCTGTTAAGGCACCTCTCCATAATTTGGGCTATATTTCAATATTGAAAGCCCATTATGAGAATTATCCTTTGGTATTAGAAGCCTACTATGACTTTGCTGCAACAATTTATATATATAATCTACATAATGTTTTTCAACCACTCCATGCACTTGCATTGGATATGAGTACATTATGTATCCTTAAGCCATGACACTTTGATCCCTGAGCTCTACTATGAGACCTTTAAGATCCATAAACCTAACCAGGACATCAATTATACCTATACTCCCCTCTTTTTTTGCAGATCACACTGATCCACCTACAGGGCTATTTCTGCCTGTTAGGTACCTGGTAGTGATGAGCCTGGCTTGACGGTTGGAGACCTCTCTTACAACTCTGGTTCAGGGCCTGCTGGATTGGGAACAGCGCAGCCGTGAACACAGCGGGTAGGAGTGTCCATATGGATGCAGGTGACCGATGCTGGGTGGATGCAGGTCTTTGGCCGGATGGTAGGACTGCAGATGGTGGTTCGGCAGACAACAGGATACAGGAGGAAGACCGGCAGCAGGAACAGCAGCAGACGGCAGCAGTAGCAAACAGCAGCAGCAGCAGACGGCAGCAGACAGCAGCAGCAGAGGACCTGTGCAGGAACACTGGGAGCAGGAATGGTCAGGCAAGCCGGGTCACAACAGGCAAGGCAATCAGGCAGAGACGGCAGGCAGAGGAATAGTCAGGAGGCAAGCCAGGGGTTCAGCAACAATAACACAGTCCAAAGCAGGGTCAAACAAGCCGGGGTCAAGGAACGGAGAAGGCAGCAGTGTCAGACAGGCCGGGTCACAGGTAGGATCAGCAGACAGGTTCAGGTTGGGGTCACAGGTGGGAGCTGAGACGGACAGCACGGCATGCAGGCAGCTGTCCCCTTTAAATAGGGCCACTGGCGCCAAAGCAGCGCGATCGCGCACGTGCACGCGCACGCCCGCTATTCGCGCACGGGAGCGCGCGCACATGTCCGGCGGGCGCGTCAACGCGCGCGCTGAAGCTGGGGGGGGGGCAGGGTTGCCCAGGTGCCTGCGCACCCTCAGGTTAACGTGCCCAGGGCGGCTAGAGCCCTGACATTGCCCCCTCACAAGGGGCAACCTCCGGGTGCCCACTAGGTGTCGTTTTTCTGGGTGGGAAGAAAGGAAGGTGCGGATTAGTCTTTTGGCATGTAGGTTACAGTCTGGTTCCCATGAATTACTCTCGGGCCCATACCCCTTCCACTTAATCAGGAACTGTCTCTCCCCCCTCCATTTCCTGCAATCAAGGATGGCCTCCACTTCATATTCCTCGTTGACCTGGACCAGGACAGGCCCGGGCGGGTTTGTTCCCCTATCTGGGAAGGGATCGGGCACAGCGGGTTTTAGCAGGGAGACATGGAAGACTGGGTGGACTCTCATAGAGTCGGGCAGGGACAGCTCGTAGGAGACCTCATTGATCTTCCTCTTCACTGGGAAGGGTCCTAGGAACTTGGGAGCAAGCTTCTTAGAGGGACAGGCAAGTTTAAGGTTAGTTGTAGCTAGCCATACCTGGTCACCCACTTGCAAGTTCAACTCTCCCCTTCTCTTCCGATCGAAGATCTTCTTGCTGTCCTCCTGAGCCTTGGCTATCGCTTCTTGAAGTATCCGGTTGTTGCGGCTGAGGAACGATGCTGTATCCTGGACTGCCGGGACTGGAGATTCTGGGAGAAAGTCGGGGAGAAAAGACAGGTGAAAACCGTAATTGGAAAAAAACGGAGATTGCCCTGTGGCAGAGTGGCTGGCATTATTGTATGAGAATTCCGCTAGGGGTAATAGGGACACCCAATCGTCCTGCACAAAGGACGTGATGCACCTTATGTATTGCTCCAAAGTCTGGTTGGTGCGTTTAGTCTGCCCATTAGTTTGGGGTGGTATGCGGAGGAAAGGGCCAGCTCAATCTTAAGGATCTCGCAAAGGGCTCTCCAAAAACGGGACTTGAACAGGACCCCCCTATCCGAGACTATATTGGCCGGGACCCCGTGCAGCCTGACTATTTCCTTAATAAAAAGGTGAGCTGTCTCTATAGCAGATGGAGTTCCCCTTAAAGGCAGAAAGTGGGCCATTTTGGACAACCGGTCCACCACCACAAAGATGGCAGAGCACCCCTCGGAGCATGGAAGCTCGACTATAAAGTCCATTGTTATCATTCTCCAAGGTCGGTCAGGTGCAGGGAGAGGCTTCAAAAGTCCCCATGTTTGGTTCCTTGACGTCTTGCTGCGGTTGCAGACAGGGCAGGAATTAACGTAGGTTTTGCAGAATTCCTTCAGCCTTGGCCACCAGAAGGTGCGTTGCACCAGCTCCACTGTTTTGCGGCTTCCGAAGTGTCCTGCCAGCGGGTGGTCATGTAGTAGGGCCAGGACCTTCACTCTTACTGCTTCGGGGACAAAGACTTGACTTCCCCTCCAGAGAAGTTGCCTGTTGATAGAATGGTGTCTGGGGTGGTAGAGTCCTTGGGGTTGTCGAACATCCGTGAGAGTGCGTCAGGTTTTACATTCTTGGAACCGGGACGATACGTGATGTGGAAGCAGAACCTTGAGAAGAACAAAGCCCAGCGGGCCTGTCGGGGCTTGAGTCGCTTGGCAGTTCGTAGGTACTCAATTTTCTTATGATCCGTATAAATGAGCACTGGGTGACTTGCTCCCTCCAAGAGGTACCTCCACTCTTCTAGTGCTGACTTGATAGCCAAGAGTTCACGGTCCCCGACATCATAATTCCTCTCGGCTGGAGAAAGTTTCCTGGAGAAAAACCCCACGGGGTGCATGGCGTCTTTATTGCCCTGTCGTTGTGACACAACTGCCCCAACCGCTACTTCTGATGCATCGACCTCTAGGATGTATGGGAGGGCAGGGTCGGGGTGACCGAGGATGGGAGCGGAGGTTAACAGTCTCTTAAGTTGGTCGAAGGCCCCTTGAGCCTCTGGACCCCAGTGGAAACGTGTGCCCTGTTTGGTCAGCTGGGTGATGGGAGTGATGATGGCAGAGAACCCCTTAATAAATTTCCTGTAGAAGTTTGCGAACCCGACAAACCGTTGGATGCCTTTCTTGTCTACAGGTGTTGGCCAGTCAAGGACGGCAGACACTTTTTGAGGGTCCATTCTGATGCCTGCCGGGGAGATCTCAAGTCCCAAGAACTGGATTTCCTGCTGCTCGAATTTACATTTCTCGGCCTTTGCATACAGGCCGTGCCATCGGAGTCGAAGAAGTACCTTGCCTACATGCCCTCGATGCTGTTCCAGGGATTGGGAAAAGATCAAGATATCGTCCAGATAGACAATTACAAAAATGTCCAAGAAGTCCCTGAACACATCATTGATGAGATGCTGGAATGTGGCCGGGGCATTACAGAGCCCAAAGGGCATGACCAGATACTCGTAGTGGCCGAAGCGGTTCTGGAACGCTGTCTTCCACTCATCTCCGGCCCGAATGCGAACCAGGTTGTATGCTCCCCTTAGGTCCAACTTGGTAAAGACTGTTGCTGATCTCAGTTTTTGGAAGAGCTCGGGTATCAAGGGCAGAGGGTACCGGTTCTTGACCGTAATTTTGTTGAGCTCCCAGTAGTCCACGCAGGGCCTCAAGGTCTGATCTTTCTTTCTTGACAAAAAATATTCCTGCGCCAGCGGGAGAAGTAGAATGGCGGATGAACCCTTTTTTCAGGTTTTCCGAAATGTAGATTTTCAAAGCTTCTTGTTCCTTTTCAGAGAGAGGGAATATGCGACCAAACGGAATCTCGGCCCCAGGAAGGAGCTCGATGGGGCAGTCATAGGAGCGGTGGGGCGGAAGGGAGTCTGCTCCCCGCTTGCTGAACACATCCAGGAGATCATGGTAAGGTTGGGGTACAGACAGGCACAGGTCCTGGTCAGAGTCTAGACAAAGCAAGGTAGGAGGTATCCTGGGGCTTGTGGGTAGGCAGTGTTCCTGGCAGTAGTGGGACTGGAACTCAACCTCCCCAGTGGACCAGTGGATCAGCGGGTTATGGGCCTGAAGCCATGGCATGCCCAGGATGACCGGGAACAGGGGAGAGGAGATCACGTCCAAGGTTAGGAGCTCCTGGTGTTGAGGAAAAATAGTAGCGGGTAAGGGCAGAGTCTCTTGAGTCACCTGGCCAGACTTAATGCGGGACCCATCAGCCAGGAACACAGAAAGTCCTTGAATCTTCCTCTGGAGGGGCAGGGCGTGGGTGTTGGCAAAGGTGGCATCCACGAAACAACTGCACGCCCCGGAATCAACGATGGCGTTGGTAAGTATTGTCCTTCCCTGGCACTGTAACGACAGAGGGAGGGTAAGGTGAGTAGTACTGGCTGAACAAGGTGCAGAGGGAGAAGAAACGGATAACAAGCACTTACGTGACTTGACAGGGCAATTGTTCACGAAATGTCCGGAGCCCCCACAGTACAGGCACAGGTTCAATTGGCGGCGTCGGGCCCGTTCCTCGGGCGTCAAAGGAGAGCGCAGGAGACCGATCTGCATCGGTTCGGAGCCATCTGGAGCAGGTCCCATCGGGGTTGCAGAGGGAGCAGGTAGGTAACGAGTGGCAGGAACGGGAGCCCTTGCGACCATCCAGGCTGGGCGATTAGGTAATGCAGAGCGTTCAGCTCGGCATTCCCGAAGGCGGCGGTCTAGCTGAATCGTGAGAGTGATGAGATCCTCAAGATCCTCTGGAACTCCTACACGGGCCAGTTCATCTTTCAAACCCTCTGAGAGGCCCATGCGGAACTGGTGTCTGAGTGCCGCATTATTCCATTGGGTATCCGCGCTCCAGCGCCTGAAGTCCGTGATATAGTCCTCGGCCGTCCTGCGGCCTTGCTGGAGTGCGGATAGGGCGGATTCAGAGGTAGCCGTGCGTTGAGGGTCGTCGTACAGCTGTGCCATCGCCTGGAAGAAGGAGGCTAAAGTCTGGGTCATGATGCTGTTGGCTCCCAGAAGACGGTGGGCCCAGGACTGGGGTTCTCCTTGTAGTAGGGACACCACAAATCCCACCTTGGTGGCCTCCAGGGAGAAGGTCCTGGGTTGCAGGGCAAAGTACAGCTGGCAGGCATCCCGGAAGGCCTGGAACTTGGATCGGTCGCCTGAGAACCTCTCTGGGATAGGAACTCTAGGCTCGGGGGGAAGCATCACCACTGTAGGTTGAGAGGCAGGTTGCACTGGCGGTGGAGGAGGTGCAGCAGCCATGGGGCTGGCGAGTTGTTGCACTTGACCTTCCAGCTTGGTATATCCCTCCTGCAGGGATTTCACCGCTTGTGTAAGGGCTGCCAGGTGGGAGCAGAACTCCTGCATGGCAGAGGCTCCTTCCGCAGGCTCAGTCATATGGGCTGTCCGTACTGTTAGGTACCTGGTAGTGATGAGCCTGGCTTGACGGTTGGAGACCTCTCTTACAACTCTGGTTCAGGGCCTGCTGGATTGGGAACAGCGCAGCCGTGAACACAGCGGGTAGGAGTGTCCGTATGGATGCAGGTGACCGATGCTGGGTGGATGCAGGTCTTTGGCCGGATGGTAGGACTGCAGATGGTGGTTCGGCAGACAACAGGATACAGGAGGAAGACCGGCAGCAGGAACAGCAGCAGGCGGCAGCAGTAGCAAACAGCAGCAGCAGCAGATGGCAGCAGACAGCAGCAGCAGAGGACCTGTGCAGGAACACTGGGAGCAGGAATGGTCAGGCAAGCCGGGTCACAACAGGCAAGGCAATCAGGCAGAGACGGCAGGCAGAGGAATAGTCAGGAGGCAAGCCAGGGGTTCAGCAACAATAACACAGTCCAAAGCAGGGTCAAACAAGCCGGGGTCAAGGAACGGAGAAGGCAGCAGGGTCAGACAGGCCGGGTCACAGGTAGGATCAGCAGACAGGTTCAGGTTGGGGTCACAGGTGGGAGCTGAGACGGACAGCGCCGCATGCAGGCAGCTGTCCCCTTTAAATAGGGCCACTGGCGCCAAAGCAGCGCCGATCACGCACGTGCACGCGCACGGGGGCGCGCGCGCCCGCTATTCGCGCACGGGAGCGCGCGCACATGTCCGGCGGGCGCGTGCACGCGCCCGCGGCGCGCGCCGACGCGCGCGCTCAAGCTCGGGGGGGGCCAGGGTTGCCCAGGTGCCTGCGCACCCTCAGGTTAACGTGCCCAGGGCGGCTAGAGCCCTGACACTGCCTATGTCGTTTTTGGCGATCTCTATGGGACAGGTACCATTTCTCATAGACCCTGCTTTATGTGTCAGCCCCTTGAGTCTTCTAGAGATACATATATATGAAGCTATAATACTATTATAATCCTTACCTTTTTCTCTCCCTCAGAGGACTTCATAACCTTTTACTGACCCCAGCAGCCCTGCGATTTTGCTCCCGATCCCTCGCTTGCGGCCACCCGATACCATTCTACATTTTGGGAAAGGGCCCCCAATACTCTTATGACATAGCTGTCTCATTTGACTTAGACCTAGTCTACTTTTTGGCCCATGCTGGATCTCCACACGGAAAATATTGAACCCAGTGCAATACTTCTTTGTTTTTAAACATGATGGAACACTTTCAATCAATGCATCTCCATACATGTAAGTTCTTTGTCCTATACTTTCGGTATTGTGCTATTGTATATTGCT
Source organism: Lithobates sylvaticus (assembly GCA_028564925.1). Lineage (NCBI taxonomy): Eukaryota > Metazoa > Chordata > Amphibia > Anura > Ranidae > Lithobates > Lithobates sylvaticus. The sequence continues at coordinate 149,925,202 of CM053038.1, forward strand.
GTCTAGGTCACGATTGTCCACACCTGATGTATGCCTTATCCTACTATCCAATTGTACTGAATAATCTCTCTGCCTCATAGTAAATGCGTAGTATACTGTCATACTAAAACTGTAACTCTTATATTTAGAACTAAGCTCTACATCTGACACTGTGACCCCTGAAGAAGGAGGATACCTTTCTATAAACTCCGAAACGCGTCGGGTCTGATGTCACACAATAAATTGATGCATTTTTTATTCTTTCAATTTTGTTAAAATGATCATTTCAATCAATTTTGTATATAACTTGTTTTAAATAAACTCACTGTGTCCATCAAATGCAGCCACTGTGCCCATCAAGTGCAGCCACTGTGCCATCAAACGCAGCCACTCTGCCCATCAAACGCAGCCACTCTGCCCATCAAACGCAGCCACTGTGTCCCCCGCCCACCTGCTGTCTGACCAGCACTTGCCCGATCTTGGTGGTGGGTCAGGCAGCGGCGAGCTGTGTCCCCTGTGTGTCTCATCTTTCTGCTTCTTGCTAGGCGTCCAATAGCAGCGCCTGTCCTTTCAGCCAATCAGGTGATGGGTATCAGACCTGCGCTACCTGATTAGTGCAAAGGGGGTTCAGTGTTAGATTGGCATACAAGGATAAAAACGCACGTTGGCCCACATTATCCGCGGGTGTCTGCATATCAAGGAAGAGCCTCTGTAGGTTCAGGGCAGTGGATTTGTGGGGCATAAACCCTGCCTGGTCTACATGTATAATAGACATAATAACCTCATTGAGACGCATGGCAAGTACCTTGGTTAAGATTTTTAGATCGATCTGCAGCAACGAAATCGGTCTATAGGACCCTGGATCCAATCCTTACCCAGTTTCAGAAGCAGAACAATGTTAGCCCTTGATATAGATTTGGGTAGACATTGGGCTTAATTGGCACAGAGCTGAATACATAATAATGTGTGATACTTTGGCCAGCCCCTCCTTACTTACACTATTGGCAGCCCACTGGACAGGTAGCCACAAGCAAATAGACGGCCAGATCTCTCCCCTATGATAATGAAAATAATGTCTACTTAGCACACTGATATTTGAGGGCATAAATAGGAAAATAAAACATTGCTTAGGAAGTGTTATACAATTGTCTTTTTTAGCAGAGTTCAAAGCTGAAAACATTATTTTTGATCCTTTCTCTAGCTGAAATACTTACCTGTTTTGTGGAAGATACACATATGGAGACACCCCTATAGTATCCACTGGAGCACATGTGTGTGACACCCTAATAAAATGGGACATGAAAAGAAAATGACACAAAAAACAAACACCATTGCGCAGCGCTCTACTGAACAATCAAAGGAGATTCTCTCTTGAGAAAGTCACGTGACCTGTGACGATACGCGTCGGGAGGAGGAGCCCGAGTGATGCTGCAAAGTACAGTGAGGAGGAATAGGGCTGACAGCCCCGTCTTTGAGCCTGACCATTAGCGGTATCTGAATGCGCCAATATACACAGGGTAAATGTGAGTTTACTAGCTGTAGGCAACCCCCTGAGATCTCCTTTTATTTTTCAGTAGAGCGCTGCGCAATGGTGTTTGCTTTTTGTGTCATTTTCTTTTCATGTCACACCGGAGCAAGACACCAGGAGGAATTATAAAGAAGACTAAAAATCCCCACATTCCAGCATTAAGGGAAGTCCTTTTTTATTCACTCCTTATACTTTTAAATGTCTCCCGGATTTTTTACCATTGGTGGATTTGAAGAGTCATCAATGTATTTTGTTTAATTAACTATTATTTTATTTTATTAATTACTCATTGCTATTAATGGATTGGTATTAATTAAGGGATTAACTTATTAATTAATCGGCCACTATATCAGGTCATTTCTGTATTGTTTTTTTGGGATTTACATATCCCCATATGCATCATTAGCATACACTGGATATTTCTTTTGAAACAGTACAGCACATTAAGGATTACTTGTTTTTACTCACACTTTGAAGCACTTTATTTATTTATTTTGATACACATTGTGTATTTTTTCATTTATAAATTGGTTACAACCTCATTGTAACGTTGAAGCATTTATTATTATTTATTATTCTGCACTTGGGATTGTCACGCAAGCACTTATATATTGTATCAGATTTTATCACGACACTTGTCATATTTATTCTTTTAACATCACCTATTGATCTAAATAGATTAAGGTTGATACTGCGCACTATTTATACTCTCTTAGTATTTATTTTCAATAATAATAATATGAACACAGGACAACTACTTACTTTTTTGAAGAACTCTCTTGATCTTTCTGTACTGATCATGCTCCCTCAGTTTCAGGTCTGACCAGCATTTCCTCAGTTGATCCTTGGATCGTCATACCCCCAAAATTCTTCTGAAGACTCTTCACAACTTTAGCCATGATCTTGGCCTTTCTGACATTTGGGTTGGGGTAAGGCCCATACTTCCCATCATAGTCGCTCCTCTTCAATATGTCCACCATCTCCGCTATCTCTACAAAAGACATATTTCAGGCCTTAAATCTTCTCCTGCGGGATCGGGACGTTTTGGGCTCCGGGCTTTCCTCGTCTTACTCGTTACTAGAATAATTAGCACGCACCTGCTGTGTCTCCGCCATGTGCTCTCCCCAATGCGCTGAAAGAGAAGGGGCGGGGAATAGACTAGAAAGAATGTCAGGGGCGGGTGGAGTTGCACGCATGCGCACTGTATATAAAACGTAACACGTGTGTGTCGTACGTACGATCTGTGCGCGGAGGAAGGATTAACGGCAGCACCGATCGTTAGAACGAAGGTACAATTTTAACTTGTTACATCACTGGCCTATACTGCTTCTAGATTGAGGCTTATAGAGACTTATATTATGACAAGATTATGCGAGTTTAGCCTGACATTAGGGTTTGTCTTGTGTTGTGCATAGCATTGTTCTACATATTTTTGGAGTAAAAATGAATGATGTTAACTAGATGTGCTTAATGATCACTAAGGCCCCTTTCACACTGAAGTGTTTTTCAGGAGCTACAGCGCTAAAAATAGCGCCTGTATAGCTCCTGAAAAAAGCGGATCCTTTAACTCCAGTGTGAAAGCCAGAGGGCTTTCACACTGGAGCGGTGCACTAGCAGGACGGTCAAAAAAGTCCTGCTAGCAGCATATTTGGAGCGATGAAGGAGCGGTGTATTCACCGCTCCTACCCATTGAAATCAATGAGACACCGCGGGAATACCGCGGTAATACCGCTGGCAAAGCAGAATGTCAGGTCCCTCCCCTCCACCTTCCAACCAAAAGGGCCAGAAAGGGGGGGATTGTGGATGAGTCTGCGCTCAGGCTGATTGGGGAGGCTTCTGCGGCCCTCAAAACCACCCCCACTCCTCAAGAGGTCTTCGCCGCCTTGGCTGCCTGCAAACGAGAAAATGGGGGAGGAGCAATGCCTCATGTGTGAGGAACTCATTTACCTCACACTAAATAAGGGGGTGAAGGGCCAGATCACCCCAAAAACACACCTGTGTGATTTGGACCATACTCCTCCTCCTCCTGCCACACCTCCAACACCACAGCCACAGCCTGAAAGGAAGCGTGGAAGGAAGACCAGAGAGTGATGACCTGGGTTCAGTCTGGTCTTACAAAAGATGCAGGCTCTTGTATGACCACAGCCTGGGGACATAGATGTCATCTGTTGCTGTTCCTGATCACTTGAACTTCTGGACCAGACTGGACTCCTCAGTCCACCAATTTAGCCTTTAAATAGTTGATGTGTGCCCTAGGGGCCAAAGGCTTCGCCAATTTCAGCAGTTTCTCCAGCGTTGCCTCCCTCTTTATTGGATTATGACACCTAATAAAGGTTTTTTTTTTGGTTAAAGAAATACTTGCCTGTGTTTTACTTCAAAAAGGACAGTTTATTTGTGAGTAGGCAGGTACAATTCAAAAATACAAAGTCAAATTAACAAGGGACACCAACACCAAACAACCTCCTCCAGATAAAAAAATACAAGATAATAAGGTGTTGTGGTAAGTTGGCACACAAAACACACAAAAAAAATTACGAAGATGACCAAAATTGTACAAAAAAAACAGATCTTGCTTAAAAAAGCAACCACAAAATTTTAACATTTTATAAAAAGATAAAAATACAAAATGATTCTGGAGATCTGACGAATAAAAATATTCTATTCATGAAATCAGGAGAAATAATAAAGAAAGAAGTTTGTGAGAACTCTGTGTGAATATGAACTGCAAAACAACTTCATTCTTCTAGCATTATAAAGAAAAAGAGAATGCGCTGCATTAAACAATTTTTAACATTGCAGCGTAATGAATGTGCTATATCCATTACGAACGCTAGTTTTACCAGACTGAGCACTTCCGTCTCGTAATTTATTCTGAGCATGCGTGGCAGTTTGTGCGTCGGACTAGGCTACACACGATCGGAATTGACGCGATCGGATTTTGTTGTCGGAAAATTTGAGATCCAGCTCTCAAACTTAGTGCGTCGGAAATTTTGACGGAAAAAGTCAGATGGAGCCCACACACGGTCGGATTTTCCGACAACATGATCCGATCGCACATTTTCCATCGGAAAATCCAACCGTGTGTACGGGGCATAAGAATGTAAAGTTGTTAAATATGGCTCTGTAATTGTTATTTCTTAACAATTACAACAATAACAATTGCCTTGTCTCTGATGTGGGGTTGTGATTTTTGAGGTGTTTTTGTGCACTCTTTTGACAATTTATTAAACTTTAATCCTTTTGCTGCCAGGTCTGTACGTTGTACAGACCTGACAGTGGGGGGTTTGACACACAATCCGGTGGCTGTGGATGTGTAAAACTGACAGGCAGACTCCTGCCTGTCATGTGAAAAATATTTGGCAGCTGCGCAATTGCCTGATTTCTTACACACACACACCAGTTACTGGCACCCCCTGCCATGTATTCCAGACTCCGCTTGCCCATCTGTGAGCCCGGGACCAACTTGGCAGGTTCCGGAGGGAAGAGGGGAGGGAGTAGCACAGACACACTTAGGCATGTACTGGCCATCGGGACTACCGGGAGTTTCCCGGTGGGCCGATGGCTCAGTGGGCCAGTTTCAGTGACAGTGGACTGCTGACTCCCTCCGCTCCTCTGCCCCCCCCCCCCACAGCGCTTACCTCCTCTCCCTGGCTAGTTATGCAGTGCGACTGAATAATGACATGATTCTCAGGAGTCGGCACACAGAAGCTCATCATACGATCCGGAAGGAGGGCAGCCACACACAGCTCTAACATAACCTTCCTCGGCACTCGTTCTCCAGCTATTTCCTTCCCCTGCTCTCCATCCTGTCTGCTGTTGCAGAGAATCTAGATGGAGAGCAGGGGAAGGAAAGAGCAGGAGAACGAGTGCAGAGGAAGCTTATGTTAAGGCTGTGTGTGGCTGCTCCTTCCGGATTGTATGATGAGCTTCTCGTGCCGACTCCTAAAGATCATGTCATGTCATTATTCAGTCGTACTGCATAACTAGCCAGGGAGAGGAGGTGAGCACTGTGGGGGGGGGGGGGACCAGAGCAGCATGGCTGGGGAAAGAGGAGCATGGGGGGGACCAGAGGAGCACGGGACCAGGGCTGGACTGGGACAAAAATTTGGCCCTGGACTTTACCCAGACCAGCCCACTTTAACAGGTCTCTCCCATGGCGGCCAGACACACCCCCCCCCCCGGGCGGTCAACCCCGATGGCCATCCAAGAACCCCCTCCACTAGCCATTAGCCGTTCTACTTTATTTCTCTTATAGGCAGTACCAGTGGGGAGGGAATTGTATAAAGCTGCGCCAGTAAAAATTAAAAAATATTTAAAAAAATTATAAAAATACATTTTTTAAATTAATAATGTATAGCCAGAAATGACAGTTCTAACAATATAATCTATGGCCACGGAGGAGCACATAGATAATGACCTGAAAAGTAAATTGAATCCAAAACAGTCCACAATGTAGTTAAAATCCAGTGCATATAGTCCTGTTGAATACAAATTTTGTGCTTCCATATACGATATTCCACCCCCGAGATAATGGAGGAAAAAACACCACAGTGACTATCCTTCACTTTGATTGTGACATAAAAGATTATTGTGCCCGACCAGCCGATGAATTGCATGCTTACCGGATGGCCAAGCAGTATAGGCACATACAGGATGGCCAAGCAGTATAGGCACATAAGCTGAACCGGGATCAGCTGATGGAACTAGTGGGGCAGATAGCGATCATCCAAGAAAGAACGGTCCCTCTACTCCAGGGGTACCCAACCTTTTGAGGAGTGAGGGCCACTTTAGCGACTTGGTAACCAGTCGCGGGCCACAATGAGCGTAGCGGGCGGATGGCAGGTCTGTGTCCATTCTGCATATGTAGAGCAGACACAGATGCAGCCCGCTCTACCCTGAGGGCCCTCCGATCTGCCCAGACAGAAGGGGACAGATCCCCTTCTGTTTTTTAAGCAGATCGGATTGCAGATAGGCGGGTGTAAGCAGACATGAGTCTGTTTACATCTGCCGCTCTATAGAGGTGAATGGAGGGTCTGATTGGGTCCGCCTGAAAAACAGACAGGCAGAACCGATCGGACCGATCGTGTGAAAGGGGACTAAGGCTGCTTTCACACTGATACACAGCGGTTTACCTGCTCCTCAACTGACCTCAATCTTCACTTCTTCCTCAGGATTCCTGCAGCTGGTTGCTGCTGTTCCCCAGGTGGTTATAACTGGTGGCTGCTGCTGGCTGTCCTCCAGGGCTGGTACTGCTGGCTGGTACTGCTGTTGGGTACTGCCGGCTGGTACTTCCGGCTGGTACTTCCGGCTGGTACTGCCGGCTGGTACTGGTACTGCTGGCTGGTACTGGTACTGCTGGCTGGTACTGGACTGGTACTGCTGGCTGAAACTGCTTGCAGCTACTGGTACTGCTGACGGGTGCTGGTGGGTACTGGTGCTGCTGGTGGGTACTGGTGCTGCTGGTGGATACTGGTGCTGCTGGCGGGTACTGCTGACTGGTACTGGTACTGCTGACTGGTACTGCTGGCTGGTGCTGGTACTGGTGACTGGAACTGGTGGCTAGTACTGGTGGTTGGTACTGCTCGTGGGTACTGGTACTGCTGGCTGGTACTGATACTGCTGACTGGTACTGCTGGCTGGTACTGCTGGCTGGTGCTGGTGACTGGAACTGGTGGCTAGTACTGGGGGTTGGTACTGCTCGTGGGTACTGGTACTGCTGGCTGGTACTGGTACTGCTGGATGAAACTGCTTGCTGCTACTGCTGGCGGGTGCTGGTGGGTACTGGTACTGCTGGTGGGGGCTGGTGCTGCTGGTGGGGGCTGGTACTGCTGGTGGGGGCTGGTACTGGTACTGCTGGCTGGTGCTGGTACTGGTGACTGGAACTGGTGGCTAGTACTGGTGGTTGGTACTGCTGGTGGGTACTGGTACTGCTGGTGGGTACTGGTACTGCTGGTGGGTACTGGTGACTGGTACTGGTGGCTAGTACTGGTGACTGGTACTGCTGGTGGGTACTGGTACTGCTGGCGGGTACTGCTGGCTGGTACTGATACTGCTGGCGGGTACTGATACTGGTGACTGGTACTGGTGGCTAGTACTGCTGATGGGTACTGGTACTGCTGGCTGGTACTGGTGGCGGGTACTGATACTGCTGGCGGGTACTGGTGACTGGTACTGCTGGTGGGTACTGGTACTGCTGGCTGGTACTGGTACTGCTGGCAGGTACTGCTGGCTGGTACTGCTGGTGGGTACTGGTGACTGGTACTGGTGGCTAGTACTGCTGGCTGGTACTGCTGGCGGGTACTGATACTGCTGGCGGGTACTGATACTGCTGGCGGGTACTGATACTGCTGGCGGGTACTGGTGGCTAGTACTGGTGGTGGGCACTGGTACTGCTGGCTGGTACTGGTGGTGGGTACTGGTACTGCTGGCAGGTACTGGTACTGCTGGCGGGTACTGGTACTGCTGGCAGGTACTGCTGGCTGGTACTGCTGGTGGGTACTGGTACTTCTGGCTGGTACTGCTGGTGGGTACTGGTGACTGGTACTGCTGGTGGGTACTGATACTGCTGGCTGGTACTGCTGATGGGTACTGGTACTGGCACTGCTGGCTCTGGCACTGCTGGCTGCTGTGAGATCTCAGGAAGCATGCAGCTGCAGTACACATTCCTGTCACAGGCGGAGTACATTTGATATCACTCCGCCTGTGAAGGAGCCGGCGCTATACAGGAAGCATCGGCTCTGCTTCCTTTAGCGGCGGCTCCGTTCTCGCTGATGCTCGGAGATGGCGGGTCGGGAACCCGCGATCAGGGCTTCCCGACCCGCCATCTCATGAGCAAGACATGGCGGGCCACCTCGGATGGCGCCGCGGGCCACGGGTTGGGCACCCCTGCTCTACTCTATACACTCCACCAAGAAGATTCCCACTATTGCTCAGAAATAAAAGTGCCGCCCATAGTGTAATACTGGCATAACATGTTTATTTCCAAAAATAGATTTCAAAAAACATACAAGCATAGAAGAATTCGATCACATAGAAAAAAACTGCCGGCCGGACAGTTTAAACCCATCCTCTGCCGGCCGGCAGTTTTTTTCTATGTGATCGAATTCTTCTATGCTTGTAAGTTTTTTTAATCTATTTTTAGAAAAAAAACATGTTATGCCAGTATTACACTATGGGCGGCCCTTTTACTTCTGAGCAATAGAGGGAATCTTCTTGGTGGAGTGTACAGAGTAGAGGGACTGTTCTTTCTTGGATGATCGCTATCTGCCCGACTAGTTCCATCAGCTGATCCCGGTTCAGGAAGCCGCCTATTATACAGCTTATATACAGCTTATGTGCCTATACTGCTTGGCCATCCGGCCATCCGGTATGTGCCTATACTATCAGCGTGTGCCCTAACCAGTCTCGCCAAGAGAGGCGTAGTAGAGAAGGGGGAGAGAAAAACGTGTGAGAAGGTAGAGGGGGGGAATAGGTAAGAGAAATCAGAGAGTCATTCCGGAGTTCAGTGTACCGGGTTGTATTCCAGGGATGAGAGAGATATTGCAGAACGTGGCCCATGGTTCCCATGTAAACTGAAACTTCTCTAGTTTGTCATTAAGTTTGGCTACTGTCTGTTCTTGAACCATGATCCAAGTGACTTTCGTCTTGAACATGTGAAAGGTTCCGTCTAATATCGGCCAGTTTCAATATCAGGGCTGAGCTAGGGTGTGGAGCTACAGTAGTACCAGTTACTTTGCGAATAGTGCAAAATACCTTCCGCCAAAACGGACGGATACGTGGACAGGTCCACCATGTGTGGAGCATGGAGCCCTCCATTGCACAGCCCCTAAAACAGTCTGGTGACGTGCCTGGAAACATTCTGGCAAGCCTGGAGGGAACATAATACCACCTGATCAGTACTTTCAAACTAGCTTCAATAAGGGATACGTTGAGGATACCTTTGAAAGCTCTATTGGCAGCGCGGAACCAAATTGTAGAGTCCCAGTTATTGTCCACGTCTTCTTCCCAGGCTCGGGCATAGGAGGGTTTGGTCTCTTTATGCATAATCGCTGCATAGATCAATGAAATTCCTCCCTTCTGATCCATGAGGTTGACACACCAGTGTTCATATGGGGTTATAGAAGGTGGTAAGGGTTTAGAGAGCCAGATGGAGTGGAGAAAGTGTGAAATCTGTGAGAAGCGTAGAAATTCGGAGTCAGGCATATCTAGTTTCTTCCTACAGTGTGCATGAGTGATGGGGCCCGAAGGGGAGAGAAAGTGCCCGATTCGATATAGGCCCTTATCTGTCCACCATTTAAAAGCTTCGATTTCCATCCCCGGGCTGAAGTCCGGATTGTGGAACAGGTGTGATAGGGGTCTCATGGGTGATATAATGGATTGAATGTTGTATAGTTTGGAGCAGAGAGCAAGGGAGTGTGATAGAGTGGGGGCCATAATGGCCGGTCTGCGATCAGGAGAACAGCCCAACAGATAATCTATGGTGTTCGAGGGTACTGCCTCACGTTCCATAGAAAGCCAGTCCGGCTGAGTATTCCGAGAGTATGCCATAGAGATTTGGGCTAGTTGAGATGCCCTATAGTACCCCCAAAGATTGGGGAGACCAAGGCCACCCTGCGATCTCAAGCGGTAGAGTATCTCAGCCGGGCATCTGTAACCCCTCTTCCCCCAAATAAAGCGGAGGATATCTGATTGCATTTTGTCGAGAAATTGTTTAGGGATCGGGATTGGTAGGGAGCGGAAAAGGTATAGTAACCTCGGGAGGAGAGTCATTTTGACCGCGTGAAGCCTGCCCAGCCAGGATAGACCACATTTAGACCACCCATTCATATCACCTTTACATTTATTTATCATAGCGGGGTAGTTTGCTCTAAACAGACTATTCATATCTGATGTTAGTTGTACGCCTAGATATGGGATCTTCGAAGTGGCCCAGGAGAAGGTAAAATTGGAGGAGGTTTGTTTAAGGAGGTCTGGGGGGACTGTTATGTTTAATGCTATCGACTTGGACATATTGACTCGGAGGCCGGAAACCCTACTAAACTCAGAAAGGGTGCGCAGAATCAGGGGCATAGAAGTCAGGGGAGAGGAGACAAAGAGAAGGAGGTCGTCTGCATAGAGCGCGCATTTATGTTCCTGCGAACCGCAGAAAACCCCCTTGATGTCCGGGTTAGATCTCAGTGCGATTGCCAGCGTTTCGATCGCTATCGCAAAAAGGAGAGGCGATAGTGGGCATCCCTGTCTGGTACCTCTACCTATGGGGAAAGATTCGGAGTATCTGCCCATCAGGCGAACTTGTGCAGAGGGGTTAGAGTAGAGCGAATTGATAATGTTAAGAAAATGTGAACCACATCCCCATCTCTGCAGAATATCAGACAGGTATGCCCAATCGATGGAATCAAACGCTTTGTGTAGGTCGATGGAAAGAAGGAATCCTTTTTGGGGTGGGTTGCCGTCCCATTGCGATTTGAGTAGCGAAACAATGTCAATAGCTCTCCTAATTTGGTCTGTTCCCTGCCTCCCAGGAATGAAGCCCACCTGATCTTTATGGATATACGAGGAGATGAAACCTGACATCCTATTAGCCATAATCTTAGTCATAATTTTTATATCGTTGTTTATAAGCGAGATGGGCCGATAGTTGCAAACCTCACTAGTGTCCTTTCCGGGTTTCGGAATGACCGAAATATATGCTGAATTTAAGTCCGGCTCTAACGGGGCTCCATTCCTGAGAGAGTTGAACAGTTTAGTGAGATGAGGGGCTAGACAGTGTCCAAATTTTTTATAGTACCCAGTGGAGAATCCGTCCGGGCCCGGAGAGGAGCCCAATTTAAGATGCTTAATGGTATCAAGGACTTCAGTTTGGGTGAACGGAGTCTCCAAAAGGTCACTGTGTTCTTTACTTAACAATGGCAAAGGGAGGCCCTTGAGAAACCTTTCCCTGTGAGCAGATGTGGTGTCAGTGTTCTTTTTATATAAATCTGAGTAAAAGTGTAGGAAGGCTTGCATAATTTTGGACGGATTCTGCGAGAGATCCCCAGAAGCTATCTTGAGTTTAGGGAAAGCATACGTACGCTGTTTGGGGTTTAGTTTGGTTGCTAGACGGGACCCAATTTTATCTTTTTGAGCATAAAATTTTGCCCCCGTCCAGTGGAGATGTTGTGCTGCAGCTGTGGTCAGAGATAAGTTCAGAAGGGCGCGGGCCGAGTCAAGCTTTGCTAGGGAGGTAGATGTGGGGTTGCGTTTGTGCGCTTTCGCCTTCATGTGAAAGTCCTCTGAAAGTTTCAATGTGTCCGCTTTGTGGGCCGCTTTAAGTTTAGAAGCCAACTGTATCAATTTCCCCCTAATAACTGATTTATGGGCAGCCCAGATAGTGGAGGGGGTAACTTCCTCAGAAGTATTGAGGAGAAAGTATTCCTTGATATCTGCCTCCAATAATGAACAATGTACAGGGTCAGATAGTAGTGACTCCCGAAGTCGCCAGCGGTGTCGTGTCCCATTCCCTATTGGCCGTTGAGCCAGTAATGTCATCATTGAATGGTCAGAAAGGGAAGAGTCAACAATTTTGGAAGATCTGATCAGGGGGATCGTAGAAGGCTGGGTGAAAATGTGGTCTATCCTTGCATAAGAATTGTGAGGAGCTGAGAAGTGTGTGTAATCCTTCATGTGGGGGTTCATTTCCCTCCAGGTATCTATTAAACCTGCGGTGTTCAGGATCTTTGCTATTTTAACGCTTTGTTTAGAAGGGCGTTTGGGTCTGGTCGTGCCCTTAGAAGACTTGTCGAGCGAAAAATCAAAGGCTACATTTGAATCCCCACCAAAGAAGACAGTACCCTTAAGGTGAGATTGTAATTTACGAATTAGGGATTCAAAAAAAGCCCCCTGGCCCTTGTTGGGTGTATAGTAGGAGACAAAAGTGTAGGTTTCTCCGTCTACACAACCAGAGACTAAAATGTACCTGCCTTGTGGGTCAGCGATCATTTCGGTTTGAGATATGTTAATGTGTCTGGCGAAGCAGATTGCTACCCCTCTCGTTTTGTTGGCCGCCGAAGCCAGAAAGAATTGAGGATAATGTTGATGTAGAAACGTGGGTTTATATGTAGAGGGAAAATGCGTTTCCTGCAATAAAAGGACGTCAGCGTGTAGTGAATGGTACTGTTGAAGGAGTTTTCTACGCTTGATAGGGGAATTGAGTCCTTGTGTGTTGTGTGAGATAATTTTCAATGTGGGTAAAGAAACAGGTGTGTCAGTCATGGATCAGAAGGAGGAGTGCTATAACAAGAGACTGAGACTTACCCCACCAAGAAAGTCGACTGTGAGGGTCACGGTCCGGAAGCCCTGGATGATTGGTCCTGGAGCCTGGGTAAAAATACTGGGACGAGCTGAGGCGCCGGATGACTCGAGGAGAGGTGACCGAAAGGGGGGAAGGAGAAGAGATGAAAGGAAATAAGAGAAAAGGGAGAGAGACAAAAACATTAGACATCATATGTTGTAATCCTGTAATCTTCATAGATATTAAACAATCATGAGGGTCCCCTGACCCTACCCCGCCCTTGGAGCGAAACGGACTCGCCGTATCCGCTGCCAAACCCTGAGTATCCGGAAAAGCCTTCAAAAGGTAGTCCGGGTTAGGATCCAGATGCGCCGGAGAGCCTCTGGTCCAGGTGAGGCACATTGAAACCCCCACGGCCCCCCACCCTAGATCAGTTGAACCTGTAAGTCCCAGGGGGACTTATCATCCTCTGAATACAGAGCGCCTACTAGGCGGTAAGAACGAGAGCTAAAACATAACAGCAAATTGATAGGGACCAACGTTATTATGGAGTGTCAACTTCTAGAGTGATCCCCAGAACTAACTAGCGCTAGAACCTCAGAATATTAGACCAATACATAACAATGCTAATCCAGGCAGGTGCAACATAAAGAGAACCTGTAAGGTAATATAATCGTTCCACTATGTCGCCGACCAGAGCAGGAGTGATCCCGCCCCCCTCGGCGACACATCAGATCCGCTAGGGGAAAGAACAAAAAAATAAAATAAGAAAAAATATATATAAAAAATATATATAAAACAAAAAAAAAAAAAAAATTTTAAAAAAGGGAGAAAGGAGTCCCGTACAAAACTGCGAGTCCAGTAACATCTGATAGACCTACGGTAATCGGATCTCACGTATGAGGCTGAATAAAATAGCCAACTTCTCAATTGGGGTAAGGGGGGGCTGCCCCAATCACTCCCTCAGAACAAAGAGGGGGGAACTGAGAGCCCACAACTGTCACCCTACCCCAAAAGGGTGGGCCAAAGAATAAAAGGAAACAATTAACAGGTGCTGTGCCATCAGGCTTTCAAGGTGGTAAATTTTCTTTAGGTCGCTTCGGTCCTTGCTTCAGCCAGGTGTGTTGCAGAGGGCTTGCTGGCGGAGGACGTTTCGTGGAGGTTGGAGTTCCCCTGGTGGCTTGAGAGGCATGAGGCTCCAGTTGTATCAAACCGAGATGCATCAGGAGACGTTCCCCTTCTGGGAAGGAGGAAAAACCGAAGCTTTTGTTTTTGTATGAAAAGTTCAGGCGTAGAGGGAATGACCAACGGTATGTGATTGCCTTATCCAAAAGGACTTGCAGTAGCGGTTTGAGAGAGCGTCTTTTTTGTACCGTATAAGGTGATAGGTCAGCAAAAATCTGGATTTTGTGGCCCTGGAAAGAGAGATTGTCCGCATATCTGGATTTACGCATGACCTCTTCTTTGGTAGAGTAATAATGAGGTTTAACAATGATGTCGCGGGGCAGACCATCCGAGCGGGGTGCTTGAAGTGCTCTGTGGGCCCTATCCAGCTCCATGCGGTGCTCTGGGATGTCAGGGATTAGGTTTTTTATTAGTGTTTTCACTGCTTTCTGTACCTCCTTTTCGGATTCTGGAATACCTCTGATTCTGAAGTTATACCTGCGTGACCTATTCTCGAGGTCATCGATCTTAGCAAACGCAGTTTCCAGTTGCTCCTGCATTTCTTGTAATCTGTTAGAATTCTGATTAATCTGTGTTGCAGCCTGGTCAGCTTTTTGCTCAATAGTGTCCATCCTCATTCCAATTTGCTGTAGATCAGCATGTAATGAGCTAGTAATCTGTGCAGCATTCATTGCTAGGCCTTTGGACAGCATCTGTGAGAAAGCAGCCATCATAGAGGGAAAGTCAGTGGGGGTTGTGATTTCCTCCTGTGCTTCACTAACTGTGAGAAGTAGGCCTGTGTGGGGATCCAGCTCTGTGTCCTGTGTGCCTCGTGACGCCGCCGCCATTTTGGCATAGCTGAGGGGGCCGGGAGCCGCCGTCATCTGGCGTGATAGGTCCCGCTTGGCTAGCGGGGATGACATCCGCTCGTTCCCTGTGTTCTCCCCTGCCTAGGACACCCGGTGTGCGGGGTGTGTGGGCGCTCTGAAGGCTCCGGTGGCTAGTGGTGGGCCGTGAGGGAGCGGAGCTCTAGATGCCGGCGGCCATCTTGGGAGCTCCGCGCATGCGCACTCTCCGGGCACAATAATCTTTTATGTCACAATCAAAGTGAAGGATAGTCACTGTGGTGTTTTTCCTCCATTATCTCGGGGGTGGAATATCGTATATGGAAGCACAAAATTTGTATTCAACAGGACTATATGCACTGGATTCTAACTACATTGTGGACTGTTTTGGATTCAATTTACTTTTCAGGTCATTATTTATGTGCTCCTCCGTGGCCATAGATTATATTGTTAGAACTGTCATTTCTGGCTATACAATATTCATTTAAAAATTTTTTTTTATAATTTTTTAAAATATTTTTTAATTTTTACTGGCGCAGCTTTATAAAATTCCCTATCTATCTATGTGTGTGTATCCCACTTTTAGCAGCTGCCTTTTATAGATTGGTTCATACTCCTAGCGCAGTTTATCCATTTGCACAGTACCAGTGGGCAGGGCCGGATTAACCTAGGGGCTTTTGGAGCTGCAGCTCCAGGCCCCCATCATAATATAGGCCCAAATTCTCTAGATACATTAAAATCACCGCGGCCCGGCCGCCGGCCATCGGCCGATATATAACTTGACATTGTCCAGGCAGCTGCATTATTTAGGCCCACATATATGTGTCTATCAGCTCAGAAGAGCACAAAGAGAAAGCAGATGTTGCAGTGCGGGCAGTACCAGTGCAGTGTGCCGCCGAGGCTGAGCGTGCTCACACACTGTAGGCGGAGCTTGACGTCCCGGCCGGCGTGATGTCATCTGGAGGCCTTCCTTGGTGTCCCGGGAGGCTTGATTGGGAAAGCACTGAGTGCTGTGTGCGAGCGGTGCTGCGAGCCTGCGAGCCAGAAGGAGGATCTACATTCAGCATTCTGAATCTGCACAAAGTAAGCCATGGTCTCTGAGCTGGCCCGCTTGGGAAGTGAATGTGAGACTCAGGCAGATGAGTTCAATTTGTGAAATTGTGCAGCAGTGTTCAGGTGTGTGTACTGGCTAGTGAAGTGGTTAACTTATTTTTTTTGGGGGGGGGGGGGGCTATATCAGTGCAACTCATCCCATCAGTGCCCATTTAGTGATATGTGGGTTGGTCCCTGGCGCTACTGTGAGTAATAGGGGTCAGTTAGTAGTTAAAAGCTAATAGCAGATAGGTAATTTGCAGCAAAATGAGACGTGTTCACTAAATACACAAATAAGTAATGGAATAGATAGGGAATTTCGCGCAAATTGGAATAAATAATGGTAAAGTGTACTAGTGCAAAGGCTGGCTAATAGTAGCACTTATTAGTGGTCTGGAGGTAATAAATACATAAGATCCTAAATAAATATATAAAATCGCAAATGGATGTGTAAAAATCGCATAAAAAATTAATAGATAAAAAATCGCATAAATCGCATGAGTGATAGAAGTGGGTAAAATCAACAATAGTGACAATTGACTAAAATTGTGAGTGCCCAGTGCTAAAACATGACTTCAGAGTGAATCACATGAATATCATAAATGGTTAATCAATAATAAATAAATAATAAAACAAAGTATCAAAAGGTGGATAAATCAATATGCATATGTCAGACAATAATGCTATTAACAATGGTGAATAATGTGAAATAAAAAAATATGTTGGTCTATCAATCAGGTTTCCCTAATATTCATCTATTTTTGGAGTATCCTTGACTGGTCTCTCTAGCCTCTCACCTCAGGGATAGGTGGGTATCTGGAAATTTGTAAATAAATAAAAATCTGCAGGGTCTAGTGAATAAAACGGTCAGGTAGGGACGTACAATAGTGTAGTAAGTTTAAACCAATGGTTGAATTTAATAAAGTAATAAGGATGTACTCGTACATTAAAACAGCGTTCTCAGCGCCTTCTCGCGTCCTGTTCAGTGTTGGTTTGCCTACGGCCACTCCCTATGCGTTACGACACGTCACGTGTCTTCATCTGGGGCTTGAAGATGAAGACACGTGACGTGTCGTAACGCGTAGGGAGTGGCCGTAGGCAAACCAACACTGAACAGGACGCAAGGAGGCGCTGAGAACGCCATACGCGTTACGACACGTCACGTGTCGTGTCTATTAATTTTTTATGTGATTTTTACACATCCATTTGCGATTTTATATATTTATTTAGGATCTTATGTATTTATTACCTCCAGACCACTAATAAGTGCTACTATTAGCCAGCCTTTGCACTAGTACACTTTACCATTATTTATTCCAATTTGCGCGAAATTCCCTATCTAATCCAGTGCCCATTTAGTGCATCTCGTCAGTGCCACCTATCAGTGCCAGTGCCCTCTATCAGTGCCACCTATCAGTGACAGTGCCACCTATCAGTGCCACCTATCAATGCAGCTCATCAGTGCCATCCAATCAATGCCAGCGCCACCTATCAGTGCAGCTGTGCAGCTCATCAGTGCCATTCAATCAATGCCAGCGCCACCTATCAGTGCAGCTCATCAGTGCCATCCAATCAATGACAGCACCACCTATCAGTGCAGCTCATCAGTGCCATCCAATCAATGTCAGTGCCACCTATCAGTGTAGCTCATCAGTGCAGCTCATCAGTGCCAGTGCCACCTATCAGTGATGCCTAACAGTGCAGCTTCTCAGCGCTGCCTATCAGTGCAGGCCATCAGTGCCGCATAATAGTGCTGCCTCCTTGTCAGTGCCCATAAGTGCTCCATGTCAGTGCCACCTATCAGAGCCCATAAGTGCTGCCCATCAGTGCCCATTAGTACAGCTCATCAGTGCCGCCTATCATTGACCATCCGTGCTGACTGTCAGTGCCGCCTATCAGAGCCCATCAGTGCTGCCCATCAGTGCCCATTAGTGCAGTTCATTCGTGCCCATTAGTGCTGCCCATCAGTGCCCATTAGTGAAGTTCATCAGTGCCACCTATCATTGACCATCAGTGCTGCCTATCAGTGCAGCTCATCAGTGCCACCTATTATTGACCATCAGTGCTGCCTATCAGTGCAGATCATCAATGCCACCTATCAGTGTCAGTGCCACCCATCAGTGCTGCCTATAAGTGCCCATCAGTGCCACATAATAGTGCTGCCTCATCAGTGTCACCTTATCAGAGCCCATCAGTGCTGCTCATCAGTGCCCATCAGTGCTGCTCATCAGTGCCCATTAGTGCAGCTCATCAGTGCCAGTGACAGCTATCATTGCCTATCAGTGCAGCTCATCAGAGCCCATCAGTTCTGTCTATCAATTCTGCATATCTGTGCAGATCATCAGTGCCACATATCAGTGCAGCCTCATCAGCGCCACCTTATCAATGCCCATCAGTGCTGCCTCATTGGTGCCAATCAGTGCCTATTAGTGCTGCCTCATCAGTGCCGTCTATCAGTGTAGCATCATCAGTGCACATCAGTGAAGAAGAAAAAATAAGTATGGCAAAATATTATAACAAACTAAGAAAAAAAACACTTTTTTTTTTTTTTTTTTTTTTAAATGTCTGTCTTTTTTTCATGTTTAGCAAAAAAATAAAAACCCCAGTGGTGTTTAAATACCACCAAAAAAAATATTTGTGTAAAAAAAAATGAGAAAAATTTTGTGTACAGTGTTGCATGACCGTGCAATTGTCATTCAAAAAGTGACAGCGCTGAAAGCTGAAAATTTTGGCCTGGGCAGGAAGGGGGTGAAAGTGCCCGTAGGAAAGTGGTTAAAGGATAAGTTCACCTTTGGGAACATGGAACATGTTCCAACTTCCCACTGCAGCATCTCCCCTATCCACTGAATCTAGTGACAGCAAGAGGAGAATCTTCTCCCTCAACTCGCTGTCACTATTTAAAAAAATACATAGTGGAAATAAATAGTGGAAATAATTGGATATGATGGAATGTTAATCTATGATGCTAGGGGTTATTATTGCTGCTACTGACACCAATGATGTGGGTTGTTATTGTGTAAACTGCCACTGATGTCATGCTGGGGGTTATTATTGCTGCTACTGATACGAATGTTTTTGGTTATTATTATGGAAATTGCCATTTAGGATGGAGGTATTATTTCCTAAACTGGCACTGATGCTGGGTGGATATAATTGCAGAAACTGGTACTAATGCGGTGGGTTATTATTGTGTAGACTGGCACTGATACTGATGGTCCATCATTAATTATAGGTGATGTGTCAAAAAATGTGTTTATGGCAACCATATGAACTGTGCAGTGCTTATACAAAGGGTAAAATAAGTATTTTTCAGTAACAACCCATGTAATCCATAAATACAAAGAAACCAAAACAAATTGGTTCTGAAATGAAGTTCTGTGTAATAAAATGGAAGGACACGGGGAAAAAGTATTGAATCCGCTAACTGAAATGTATTTAATACTTGGTACAAAATCCTTTTTTGGTAATGAAAGCTTCAAGACGCCTCCTGTATGGAGAAACTAGTCGCATGTGTTGCTCAGATCTTCAATTCTTGTCTTCAAACCTTGAAGGTTCTGTGGGCCTCTTCTATGAACTCTGATCTTTAGTTCTTTCCATAGATTTTCTATTGGATTCAAGTCAGGTGATTGGCTGGGCCATTCTAACAGCTTTATTTTCTTTCTTTGAAAGCATTTGAGAGTTTCCTTGGCTTTGTGTTTGGGATCATTGTCTTGCTGAAATGTCCTCCCTTATTTTATCTTCATCACCCTGGTAGATGGCAGAAGATATTTATCAAGAATGTCTTGGTACATTTTTCTATTAATCCTTCCTTCAATGACATGAAGTTTGCCGGTACCGTATGCTGAAGAAAAGCCCCACACCATGATGTTCCTACCAAACCTCACTGTTGGTATGGGGGGTGTTTTTAGGGTGAAGTGACCTCCAAACATGGTGTGTATTATGGCATCCAAAGAGTTCCATTTTGGGCTCCTCTGACCAGACTATATTCTCGCCGTATTTCACAGGCTTTTCTAAATGTTGTGGAGCAAATGTTAACCGAGCTTCAACATGTTTTTTCTTCAGCAATGGAGCGTGCATACAGGCCATGGCGAGGAGTGCATTACTTATTGTTTTCTTTGAAACAATTGTACCTGCTAATTCCAGGTACAATTTTTCATCTTTATTTTATTTATTTCCATAAAAAGGCCCACCGAAAACCTCAGCCCCAGGCCCATGATGCTCTTAATCTGGCCCTGCCAGTGGGGAAGCTAGACATTATTTCACCCGGGGCAAAGAATCAGTTCGGCAGCCCCCCACCCCCCCCCACCCCCCCGTAATGAATGGACAAGATTAGTCAGGAAAGTGAGAAACTCCCAGGCCATAGCTGTTGAGTCAGCTGTCTGTCCCCTCCCCTGTGCTCCTTCTGGTACCCCCCATGCTCCTCTGTCCCCCCCCCGCTTCTCTGGTCCCCCCATGCTCTTCTGATCCCTCACATGCGTATGGGTTCCTCTCCTGCTCCTCTGTTCCCCCATGCTCATCTGGTCCCCCATGCTCATCTGTACCCTTGTGCTTCTCTGCCCCCCCCCAGCTCCTCTGGTACCCCCCTGCTCCTCTGGTCCCCCATGCTCCTCTGGTCCCCCACATACTTCTATGTTCCCCCACATGCTTCTGCGTTCCTCTTCTGCCTCTCTGTTCCCCCATGCTCATCTGGTCCCCCTTGATCCTCTGTATTCTCATGCTCTTCTGGTACCCCCCTGCTCCTCTGTTCCCCCACATGCTTCTCTGTTCCCCCACATGCTTCTGTGTTCCTCTCCTGCTCCTCTTTCCCCCTCATGCTCATCTGGTCCCCCCTGCTCATCTGTACCCTCATGCTTCTCTGGTCCCCCCTGTGCACCTCTGGTCCCCGCGTACTCGTCTGGTCCCCCATGTGCTCCGCTGGTCCTCCCATGCTCCTCTATTCCCCCAACATACTGCTCTGGTCCCCCATATGCTCCGCTGGTCTCCTGCATGCTCCTCTAGTCCCATATGTGCTCCGCCGGTCCCCCGTGTGCTTCTCTGGTCCCCCCATGCTGCTCTGGTCCCCCATGTGCTCTGCTGGTCCCCGCATGCTCTTCTCTTTCCCCCCATGCTTCTCTCTTTCCCCAGCCATACTGCTCTGCCCCCACCCCCCGCAGCGCTCACCTCCTCTCCCTGGCTAGCTATGCAGTGCGACTGAATAATGACATGATCCTCAGGAGTCAGCACCAAGAAGCTCATCATATGATCTGGAAGGAGGGCAGCCACGCACAGCTGTAACATAAGGTTCCTTGGCACTTATTATCCTGCTCTTTCCTTCCCCTGCTCTCCATTTAGATTCTCCCTGACAGCAGACAGGATGGGGAGCGGGGGAAGGAAAGAGCAGGAGAACGAGTGCTGAGGAACCTTATGTTACAGCTAAGCATGGCTGCTCCTTCTTCCAGATCGTATGATGAGCTACTCAGTGCCGACTCCTGAGGATCATGTCATTATTCAGTCACACTGCATATTTAGCGTGGGAGAGGAGATGAGTGCTGCGGGGGGGTGGGGGCAGAGCAGCATGGCTGGGGAAAGAGAGAAGCATGGGGGGAAAGAGAAGAGCATGCGGGGGGCCAGCAGAGCACATGGGGGACCAGAGCAGCATGGGGGACCAGAGAAGCACACAGGGGACCGGCGTGAGCGCTGCGGGGGGGGGGGGGGGGGACCTGTCACCTGTCAAAGTGGGCCGGTTTGGATGTAGTCCAGGGCCAAATTTTTTGTCCCAGTCCAGCCCTGGACACGCCTCTGCTCCCCTTCTTGCTGTGACCACAAAAGTGACATCTATGACATCACTTTTGTGTCACCTGTCACTTTCCCCCGGCTATCATAGCTGGGAAGCAATGTTTTGCAATGCAATCTGCATTGCAAAACATTCAGTGAAACACAGAGAAGACATGCAGGATATTTTAGGCCCTGCATGTCTCATTAAAGTGAACCTGTCACCTAATAATCACCACATGGACTTTTTGTCCCCTATTTGAAGAAAACAAAAAGTTTAAAGCAGAGTTCCCCAAAAAAAAAAAAATTAAAGTCAGCAGCTACAAATACTGCAGCTGCTGACTTTTAAAATAAGGACACTTACCTGTCCAGGGGGCCTGCGATGTTCTCAACCCGAAGCCGACCTGTCCCTCGGCTCCCGGGTGGAGGGGCCGACTTCTTCTGTAAGGGAATCAGGAAGTGAAGCCTTGCGGCTTCACAGCCTGGTTCCCTACTGCGCATGCGCGAGTTGCGATGCGCGTTCTGAGTAGTCTCTGCTGTGTTCTGGGACCTGTGTGTCTCCCAGAAGACAGCAGGGGGGAGCAGAGGAGGGGCCGGACATGGCATAGATCACTGCGGATACTGCAGCGATCTTTCACTGGAAATGGGAGCAAATACCTGTATTAGACAAGTATCTGCTCCCCTCTCCCCCCTCTGAAAGGTGTCAAGTGTGACACCGGGGGGGGGGGGGGGGGGGGGGGAAGAATCCGGACAGCGGAAGTTCCATTTTTGGGTGGAACGCCGCTTTAAGTGAACATTTATTTTTTTTGCAATAAAATAAAGTTACACCCAAGCACATAAACCCCCCCCCCCCCCCCCCCCCCATATATGAAAAATGTTGATTGTGATACACGTTATATATCGCTGCACACGCCAGAGTGAGAGCAATAATGTTAGCACAAGACCTCTGTAACACTAAACTGATAACCTGTAGGGGACTTTTGAAGCACCCCCTATAGAAAATATAGGGTATTGAAGTTTGTTTAAGGTTAGATATATTGGGTATCCATTTACTCGGTGCAACCTCGTTTTTTTATATTTTACCAAAACTTTGGGTAGTCCATTGCGTTTGTTTGTACAAAAATTCACTTTAGTGTGTTTTTTTACTGAAATTTTTCATTTCCTAGACCTTTTTAGCGGTAATAGTGTGATATAAAATTTTTTAAGGGGTTGTAAAGTCAGAAGGTTTTTTATCTTATTGCATTCTATGCATTAAGATAAAGAACCTTCTGTGTGCAGCAGCCACCCTCAGCCATCCTAATGCCGCATACACACGAGCGGAATTTCTGACAGAAAGAGTCCGATGGGAGCTTTTCATCGTATATTCCGACCATGTGTATGCCCCATCGGACTTTTTCCATCCAAAATTCAGACGGACTTAGATAGAGAACATGTTCTATATTTTTCCGACGGAAAAAATTACTATCGGAAAAAACGCTCGTCTGTATGCTGTTTTCCGACGCACCAAAAACAACGCATGCTCTGAAGCAAGTACGAGACGGAAGCTATTGGCTACTGGCTATTGAACTTCCGTTTTCTAGTCCCGTCTTACATGTTGTACGTCACTGCGTTCTTGGCAGTCAGACTTGTGTGACCGTGTGTATGCAAGACAGCTTGAGCGGAATTCCGTCGGAGAAACCTTCAATGCGCGTACACACGAGCGGTTTTGCCATCGGAATAAACTCTGAAGGTTTTTCCGACAGAATTCCGCTCAAGCTTTCTTGCATACACACGGTCATACCAAAGTCTGATCGTCAAGAACGCGGTGACGTACAACACATACGATGGGACTAGAAAATGGAAGGTCAATAGCCAGTAGCCAATAGCTTCTGTCTCGTACTTGCTTCAGAGCATGCGTCGTTTTTGGTGCGTCAGAACAGCATACAGACGAGCAGTTTTTCCGATAGTAATTTTTTCCGTCAGAAAAATATAGAAAATGTTCTCTATCTAAGTCCATCTGAATTTTCGACGGAAAAAGTACTCTTTCTGTCTGAAATTCCGTTCGTGTGTACGCGGCATCAGAGTTTGTTCCGACGGCAAAACCACTTGTGTGCACGCGGCATTACACTTACCTGAGGTCCCTCTCTGTCCAGCGATGTCCACGAATGTCTCAGCCCTCCTGATTTGCAGCAGCGCCATTGGCTCCCGCTGCTGTCAAAGTCAGCTAGCAAATCGGGAGAGAGGTGGGGCCGGAACTCAGTGCCCAAATGGACACAGAGAGCTGTGACTCGGCTCGGGTGCCCCCATAGCATGCTGCTTGCTGTGGGGGCAGTCAACAGGAAGGAGGAGCCAAGGGCCTCTCCACAACCCTGGCCGCTGGTTGTGGTAGTCTGTGGGTGGGGGCTTATCGGAATCTGGAAGTCCCCTATAACAAGGTCTTAGTTCCCAGCCCCCCTATGTAAATGAGTATGTAAATGAGTATGGGGTACATTCATTCACCAAAAAAAGTTAATAAAAACACAACACAAGTCCTTTTTTTAACCGCTAGCCGACCAGCTGTCGCAGTTATACTGCGGCAGGTTGGCTCGGCTACGCAAATTGGCGTAGCTGTTTAAGATGTCACAGCAGGTCCCCCGCGATCGATCGTGACAGAATGAAAACTGGGATGTGTGTGTGTAAACACACAAATCCCGGTTCTCTCAGGGGAGAGGAGACAGATCGTGTGTTCATACTAAGTATGAACACTGATCGGTCTCCTCCCCTAGTCAGTCCCATCCCCCCTACAGTTAGAACACACCTAGGGAATACAGTTAAAGGGGTTGTAAACCTTTGTGTTTTTTTCACCTTAATGCATCCTAAAGTGGTTAAAAAGAAAAAATATATAATTTTTAAATTTCCCCGCTGTAGATCCATCATCAATCACGATGCTTCTCCCCACCGCTGACCCGAAAAAAGAAAAAGGAAAAAACATCCAGTCTCTATGAAGGCTCCTGCATTCTGCAAGCTCTGCCGTCTAACAGCTCTTAAATAACTAAGGAGCGGGGCCACTTGTGACATCACTGGGGGCATGCTGGGTTAGTGATGTCACAAGGAGGCGGTGCCACTGGGTGGCCTCGCACCTTTGTTATTTAAGAGCTATCAGATGGCAGCAGCCTTTATCAGGACCATCGGGACCAGAGCCTCCCTGCCCCAAAGCACCCCCCTATGTTGAGGGCATGTGGCCTGGTATGGTTCTGGAGGGGGGTCCTCGCTCTTCCACCCCCCCTTTCTGGCCTGCCAGGCTGCATGTTAGGATAAGGGTCTGGTATGTATTTTGGGGGGACCCTATTCCATTTTATTTTTTTCAATTTTGACAATTTGGTTCCCCTCAAATTTCAAACCAGACCAAAGGGACTGGTATGGATTGGGGGGACCCCATGCCATTTTTTCCCCATTTTTGTGTAGCGCTACCCCTGAAGGAGCCGCTTGTCAGGGCTGGGCTCTTAGCAGCTCTCTTCTCTGTGCTCAGGCTGCTCAGCTGTCAGATTATTGTTAGCACTCATTGATTCCTTGTGGCTCATCTGGTTATCATTATCTGCTCGTCAGTCCCGCCTACAGCCAGCCCCTTCTGGCTATTTTAACTGCCTTGTTCATTCCTATCCTGCCTGGTCAACATATCTGGAGTTTCTCTGCTGTGTTCCCATGAAAGACTTTGCCCGGCTAATGTCCCTTCTGGTTTCTGATCCTATTCTGCCATCGACCACGCTGATCTCTGGTTTCCAGTTTACTGGCTTGTCTTACTACTCGCAATGGCTTCTGATCCCTTGCTTATGTTTTGACTACGTTTACTGATCTGTACCATTTTTACCATTACAATAAAAGGTGTAATTTTTTTACTGCATTTCTGCCTCAGTCTGATTCATGGTTCCTGTCACTGCTGGTGAATAAGGCACCCCAACCCTGCACAGTCAGGCACACAGGATTTTCCTCAGCACACTGTAGTCATAAAACAGTCCTTGCAGCTTTGTTTTGGGGTTTTTATTAAGGGTATTGAACTTGAATGGGGATAAGGGTATTAAGGGATGCCCACTTGAATTTAGCAGAACTTTCCAGAGACAACCTCTTCTGTACAGACTATTAACACACCTCAGCTACCTCCAGCACAACTCTTGCTTGAAACACTACAACTCCCAGGACCAGCTAGCACAATGTATGTTGATCTGACTATAGGGCTCAGTCAGATTAGTAGCAAATGCCCTTTACAGGCAGGGACCACAGGCCCCTTTAGTAGTGTAGCATAGTCTTAATGCCCAGATGTCCTTCTGTGGCTACTAATCCCAGCACCACCTCTTCAGGCACTGCCAGCTCACCTGGCTGCAGCTGGTTCTTTCACTAACCATCCAGGCTACTCTTCCACAGTCCTCCCAGACTGACTCTGCATCCATCCCAGACTGCTCTCACCCAGTCCTCTCAGGCTGCCTCTCAGACCTCCCGACTGCAACACTCACCAGCCAGCCAGCTGTCTTCCTCCCTGGAGATTTGCCCAGCAGTGTTCTCCTGCTGTCCTCACACCTGCTGCCACTGGTCAGGACACCTCTGTGTGTCATGAAGAGGGTCCCTTCCGCACCCGAGCTCCCAGACCTGAGGTCACACCACCCCACCTGCCAACACTTCATCTTTATCCTCCAAACTTCACTGCCCCAGCAGGGCTAACTGAGTATTTGAGGGGGCCTGCCCCCTGCCAACCCATCTGTTGGGGGTTAGTCAGGGCCCTCATGAATACTCCAGGCAGCTCCTCCTAACCTCCACTCCCATTCTTCTCCAAGTTTTTACAAATGTACCCCTACCATTTCACCAAAAAAGTGACAAAAATGGTAAAAATGAGAGGAGACGGTCTTTGACAATTCCTTTATTAAAATCTTCTTTCTTCTTTCTTCTGGTCTTCCTTTCTTCATCCTAGGGTTTCTTCATCTTCTCCTTCCGGCATCTTCTTCCATCTTCTTCTTCCATCTTCTTCCTCCGATCCGCTTCTTCTTGCTCCGGTCTTCTCGTCTTCTTCCATGGCGTCGATGTCTGTTCTTCTGTCGGGCCGCTCCTCGCAATGGGAGGCTCCCGCTGTGTGAGGCTTCGCTCCGGCTGACAGGTCTTTTATAACGGAGGGCACCTGGTGACCCTGCCCCCCCTCTGACGTCATGGGGAAAGCCATAGGGAGGTCCCCATGACATCCCCGTGTTTCGTACGAAATACGTATTTCTTACGAATTCGAACGGAATTTCGTACACGAATTACAAATTTTTTTTATATACGAAACGGAACGAAACGAAACAAAACAAATTTTTTGACAGTTCCCATGTCTAGTCCGTTCGTAACATTTTACACCCATAACATGGGTGTAACATGTAACATGTTAGGAAAGGTGAACTTATCCTTTAAAGCGATAGTAAACTGCCGGCTTTCTAACCTGCAAGACAAAGTTATAATGTGCTTGTATGTGAAACTTAACCTAAAACGAAGCCCTTCAGCAGTGTTCTGTCACTGCTAACAGGGCTTCCATCTTCACCCGGTCTTACTTCCGGGTTGGCGGGCTCCAGGCCTTAGATTTGACAAGCCGCAACAAAATCAATCCCGCGCATGTGCGCTGAGCTGCTGTTCACGGCGCAGGGCTCTGAAGGAATGGCACGGCTATGCTGTTCCTTCAGAGCGCATGCGTCAGTGATGCCACCAGTGGATTCACAAGTAAGTATCTCCTAAACAGTGCACTTTTAGGAGATATTTACAGTACCTACGTATAGGTAAGCCTTACTATAGGCTTACCTATAGGTAAAAATCATCCATGGGAGTTTACTCCCACTTTTAATCTAAAAAAAGTAAAATGCAAGAGCCTTTGTAAATCAATAGAACCTTATTGGATTGTCCTCATATTACATAAATGTTAATGAGATTGTAAAGGGTTTCGTACAATCGGATTTTAGTATGTAGGGCCTACGAGTGACCATACACTACTGGAATTTTTCATTCAGTTGGCTGACTGAACAAAAAAATCTGATAGATTTCCCCATCTAGATGGAAAAATCCATGTGCTAGTCTATTATATTGTGTCAGAATACCCTAACCGCAGCTGCAACTGATTGGCTACAGTCACTGTTCTGTCCATTTCCTAACATTATTTGTAATCGAAGGATGCCAAACTGGAAAGGGGGGTGGAGGTTGGGGGTGGCAGGGCCACCGACTAAGCGAATTGTTTCCAGAACTTCAGAAACCAGCCGATAAACATGGTCACTGTATGGGCGGCTTTATAACATGTATTTGTTTGCCTATTGTGAGAAGAGAACGGGGATACTTGCTGTTTTGACATTTCATTCAACCCATTGTTTATTCTGAAAATGCTTTCATTTATTAGGTTGATTTATATCACTTTATCGTACTTTTATTTTATTATATGTTGAGCTGCTTATGACGTTTCTGGCTATTGCAAATGTACCTAATGTGAAGATTTTCATCAGATAAAATCCTGCCAAATGAAATCCAATAGGACCTTATACAACAGAACAGCACGGTCACTGAAGAGCAGCTTATTGACAAAAGACAGACTATGCTACAGATCTGAGTAATATTTCTATTAGCGGATATTAAAGATTGTATCTTGGTACAAGCAGAGGTTTATATTATTAGGTAAATTATCAGACTGACTATAATACATCCTGCTAAGGCTTTATCTGTATATATTTTAAAGCTATCTCCAGCCAGATAGTTTATTACACAGTTGGACATATACAGTATGTTAACTGTGTTGCCTGTTAAAATAGTTGAGAATCTGTTCAACCATTTTTGTGACTTATGCACATCTGCCACACTTGATAGTCAGAAGCATAACAGCATTTACCAGCAACAACGATGTTGACAAAACCCTTGTGGCATTCAATAATAATGTACTTTTCCATCTTTCCTGTATATAAATATTTCAGCATCATAACCTAAAACCTAATCCAGGGCTGTACAGTTGTAAGGCAATGTTAAAGAATAAGCATGCATAACAGTAACTAGTTACATATAAAGAAGTGTCCCATGTGTGGCTGGCTGGTCTCTTAATTGAAAGCCAATGTCCTCTCTGCCCGCCCCCCCCCCCTCCATACTGCTGCAGCTGTAATCTTCTGGTGCTGTGGGGGTTAATACAATCTACTGTACTTGTCGTAGGAACTCACCTTGAGCCCTAACTATGCCCACTCTTTCTGACCCCCTTTTTCATTCACAGAACCTGTAAAATAGCTTCATGCAAAGTGCTCTATGAATGAAGGAGATGGACCTTTCATTCATTTGCCCATTCTCTATGCATACAATGCTTTTTATTAACCTCCCTGGCGGTATGATTATGTCAGATTTTTGATGCTGAAAGCGGTATAATTATTTTGCATGGAAATTTGGCGTTTTTATATTGTAGGCCTGTAATTCTTAGGAATAACTTACTTAAATCTGTCCAAACCAGAGTCTAGTAGACAGGGTATGATAAAGTTTGAAACACAAAATCATAAATTATAATATAATAAATAACTAAATAATAACAAATAATAATACATTTAATTCAATAAATTTTAGTCAATAATATAATCATATCAAAAACACAGAATTTTTTTTGGGCAAAACAAGGGTGCAATATTACTAGTCATTTTGCTTCAGTAAACATACCCGGTATGGTAAATTTTGATACATGGGACTGCACAAAGTCCGACGTCACAATCAGGACAATAGAACCTGGTTTCCTTTCGGATTTTCCTTCCAGTGTCATCACGCTTTGAGCAACAAACCACGCACATCCTTGTGGGTGCTGACTGTGACGGAAGCTTCCGTCAGTATACCGCTTCCTAAGTCCTGGAACATGAGTCCAATGGATCTGGCTATAGGAGCCCCCAAGAACTAGACAACACCAGTCTTGGAGTACATCAGGAATAGCTTTTATTTGAGATGTCACACACATATATACAGCCGGATGACTAAAAACCTAACCTAATTAGCATGAGCTAATTATCTAAATCAACACTGGACTCCTTCATTCAATTGCAGGGTTAATTAGCACATACAACAATAAGTGAAATACTCCTTGGAATCTGTGTCAAGCCAGACTACTCATTTGCATTATACAAGACAACAGACAGGTGGCTGGAGTTGATGATATTAGCATCTGACATGTCCAGAGTCTATGTGTCTTGGGGGGCCAGCATGGACCTGAATCCAAGTAAAACCAGCTCAGCGGTCCCCAGGCATACAGCTCACAAACAGCACCGTTCCCCCAAATGCCAGGGCCCATAATCCCAAGGCAAGAGGCTTGCATTACGTCCCCTCCAACAGACTCTGTCCCGGCTAGGTCTGTCACACTGACTTTTTTTCAGTTGGTGGGATGTGGTCCATGAAGTGACAACCAATCAGGCGTTCCGGGTTGACAACACCAGCAGCACGACGTCCACCTCTACTGTATTGACAGCCGTTGGTGTTTGGTTGTTCAGAAAGATCAGTTTGGCAACTTTCCAAACAAAGTCAGCATGAACCACAGGCTTGTCACTCTTTTTTTTAGTAGAATGAAGGCATTCCACACGCATTGCTCAAGAAGATGCCTGAAGATCTTCTTTTAATACTTTTTTTGTTGTTTTCTCATTGCTGGATAAATGTCATTGCCTGGTCAGCTTTGTCAACACCTCCCATGGTGTTGTTGTAGTCTATCACCACTTGTGGTTTCATGATGTCTTTCCCACCTTTTGTGTGTACCATGACAGTGGAGGTGTTATGAATTGTACTCATTAGGCACACATCTTTTTTGTCACGCCATCGCAGTGCCATAATTTTGCCTTTCTGCCAGGCAACCATTTCTCCTGTCTTGAGCTTCTTATTGCCAAAGATTGGCGGCATGTCACGCCGATTAGCCTTAAGTGTTCCATAGGCATCCGTTTTGTTCTGTAGAAGGAACTCAGAGTTCAGAAGATGTGTAAAATTGTCTGTAGTTACACAATAGTCCTGGTTTAGCAATGGCTCAATCAATGAAAGAACTGAAGATGTCGCCATTCTATAATCACTGTATTTTTGGTTGAATTTGGTTCCTTTCCCAGTGTATAGGACAGAATTCCTATACACAAACAAAATGTAACCAGTTTTCGATTCACTTAGCATGAAGGTTTTGATCCCAAACCGTGCATTCTTTGACGCCATATTATGTATCCAGCTTTGCCTTCCCTTATAGGCCATTAGAATTTTGTCTACGCTGATGTCTCTATCTGGCACATAGCTCTGTTGAAAAATTATTCTGAATCATTTGATATACCTCCCCAAATCTTCTTGAGTTTGGGTGCTGGATGACTAGTTTTGGCAAATTCTTCATTATTTTCAAAGTGCAAATACTTTATTATCAGGGAAATGTAGTGGCTAGTAATTTATTGGTTGTCCAATACCACTTCTGCAGGGGTTTCCCCACCACTCCCTGAAGAATTATTAGGCCCAGAAATTTCCAATTGTCCTCTTTGGTCACTGGTTCCCACTTTCTGCTCCTTGAAAACCTCTGATGTGTAATAGCTTGTTGCTCCTGGTACCGGTTTCTCTCCATAAATTTTTTTTCAATAACCTCATCGGTCAAAAATAGTTGGAGGTGTGCCAAGGGGTTGTCATCTTCAACATCCACTTTCATACCAGGTGCTCCAGTAAATGGGAATCTTTGAGGCGCTGCGTGATCCGTACCGCAGTCAATAAAGCACCAAGTACGCACATCACTGAGGTCAGTCGCAGGATCGTCGCTGAAATCACTTTCTGTGTCTGATGACGAACTTCCCCACGAATCGCTATCACTCAATTCTGCAAGTGATTCTGTATCACTATATCTGTTTTACAGCACGTCATACACCGCTTTTGAGGTAGAGGCATGCTTTTTTGATGCCATGGTTGTTCTCCAGCTTCCAGGCAGAAAGTACAGTAAAACTGCAGGCAAGGGCACTGGACAAAGCACTGGGGGGTGAAGTTAAGTGTGACCTCTTGTATAGAAAACAAAGATAAAATGAAAGAACTTGTACCATCATCCAGAAATCATGTGATGTAGAGATTGGGAGCCTAATCCCCAACTAGGCTACCAAGAGATGGGGGCAGTTTGGACTATTGCGGTACAATAAAAGCGGTACAAAAAATAATGTAACAAAAATATATAAATATTCCAGATGATTTTATTGATGCCAGAATACAAATCATCATTTACATGTTAAAAACATAATGGTGGTATATATATGAATCACAAATGAGTAGTTAAAATACAACAATTGATCACAGATGTCAGATGTCATTGGTCTCGACTAGTTTCGCGGTCATTTACCACTTCATCGGGAGATTATCTGTGATTAAATCAAAAAATTCCATATGATGATCAAAATATAAAAACAAAAAACATACAGCATCCTGATAAGGGTAATCTTTAATCATATAGCGGGGAGAAAAAGCAACACAGCTTACCTATGCTCCAGCAGGCTAACAGCTCACAGTGCTACCACCTAATAAATGGTCCCCCGAGTTGCTCGGGTGAGCTATAGTGTGGTGATTGGAATCTGGAGGGATAAATTTAAAGGTAAAAAAAATGGGTATAATATGAGCTTCGAGGGGCAAAATGGTGGACTGTGTAAACAGGTTGTGTGATAAGGTTATGTGAAAGTGGTAAGGAAAGAGTGAAGGGGTGCATAGGTGTGTAAGGGGAGTAGGAGAAAGAAAGCACCAGAATATTGGTGAGAGTGAGAAAATGCAATAAAGTAGCAATGTGCAAATATGAAAAGAGACACAAAGTGAAATAAAAATTAGGAGAATATAAGATTCAGTGTCACTGTATACTAAGGGTGTGAAGTGAGAAGAAAGAAAGAGGGAGCAGATGGAGAAAAAGGGCAAGAAACCAAGGGAGGAAAAAGAATAGGAGGGAGGAGAGACAAGAAAAGGAGGGATGGAGGGGATCAGTGAGGGGGGGAGGGACAGGGGGGAAAGGGGGAGGAGGGCAAGGGGGGACATTGTGCAGATTGAAGGAAAATGGGGAGAAGGGTGAGGGAAATTGGAATGGTCAATTTGAGAGAAAGTGTAGGCTATGCTAGGTGAAACAGTTGTGGAATAAGGTAAATAGGAGAAGCGCAATATACCTGATAATGAAGTTAATATAATAAGGGGTCCCGGGAGTGACAACCCCACTGGGGAGGGTAATGCCATAATGCAGCCCCAGTGTGTATCCATAAATACCGCAGGTCCAGGGTGGAAGCATATTATAGCCTATCCATCCAAGCCTGAGTCCCCTAAGGAGGAAACAGAAGGGTAAAATAATTAAGTTGCCATATCCAGTACTAGCACCTGCAGTTGCAGGATACTGTCTGGACCGTGGTAAAGGTACAGAATTGTTGAAGAGGAACACTTACTGCTGGCTAGCTGGAAATGCACGATCCCCGGAACTCACGTCCAGACCACCACAATACAGGCGATTGCCTGTTATGTATAGCTCCCGACCGGCGCCAGTGCATGATGTCAATGGGCCATGGCTGGCGCACAGCGCACGCGCAGGTGGTAACGCGCATACGTGCGCACCAGCCCCGTGGCATCACGCACATATCACCGCAAGGTCAGAGCTCCAGCATAGCGCATGCGCGAGATGGCTACACGTGCGCATGCGCACTGGCCCTAAGGCCGAGAAGACAAAGTCTCTGCCAGGGCCAGTGCAGGTGAGGAAACCGCCCCCAGAGCGGGACCGGTTCCTGCACAGAGGAGCTCACCGAGCTGCCGCAGAGGGACACAGGTGGGGCACTCCGAGCCCAGCCAGTCATGGAGGGGGGAGAAAGGGAAAACAGGAGGCTCGTTAAAATTAATAAGGGAGGGGTTTGTTAACCATATTGATCAGTAAAAATTGTTTAACATCAGTAAAAGTTTATGCGTCACAAAAATTACATAAAAATAATATTGATGATTGGGATAGACATCCCATGAAGCCAGTGCCAACTATAAATTCAAAAGAGGTCCAGGGTACAAAGGGGCATATAAAGAAAAGAATAATACTGCGCTAGAAAAAATGTGGTAAGTGAAAAACTATAAGGCAAAAGCTGCAGCAAATAACCATAAATATCTATCAGGCACCCAAACATAAAATACAAAATGCTGCGCTAAGGGATCATAATGTGATGACCCCTCCTAGTGAAGTGAATAAATCCCCAGGTGGGAGACACCCAGTGCAATTAATCAGATGAATAGCACAGCTAAATAGGAAGGTTGCATGTGACACTTTAAACACATATATCTGTATACACATAACCCCCACACGTAACCCCAAAATATTACAACTAAAAAATGCAAAAAAAAAAAAAAAAAAACAATCTGTGACAAAGTCCCTGGTTACTGGTAAAGAAAAAGAAAAGCAGGTCTTTTCTCTAATCTAAAGTCCAGAATCCTGAAGATAAGGATAAAATCAAAGTCAAAAAATAATGTTCAAACATGAATTCCTTTTGAAAAGTGAATGTTGTTCCCAACAAGACAGGTTCTCAGTAGGGATGAGCCGAACACCCCCGGGTTCGGTTCGAACCAGAACCTTCGAACGGACCGAAAGTTCGCGCGAATTTTCGAACCCTATACGTTATAATGGACACGAACGTTCGAAATCAAAAGTGCTAATTACAACGGCCAATATGCATGTTAATGTCATAAAACAGGTTTGGGGACCCGGGTCCTGCCCCAGGGGACATATATCAATGCAAAAAGAACTTTTAAAAACTAACGTTTTTTCGGGAGCAGTCATTTTAATGATGCATAAAGTGAAAAAAAAAAAGTGAAATTTTCCTTTAAATATGGTACCTGGGGGGTGTCTAAAGTATGCCTGTGAAGTGGCATGTGTTTCCCGTGTTTAGAACTGTCCTTGCACAAAATGACATTTGTAAAGGAAAAAAAGAAGCCATTTAAAAACACTTGCGGCTTTAGGTTTGTTCTTAAGTAGAATCTGAACAGGTACATTATGAAGTGTAGCTCCATCCCAAAAAAATCTATTTTTAAGCTTTTTGGAGAACATAGGGAGGGGTTATCACCCCTGTAACATTTGCTGTCTTTGCACATCTGTTCAGAACATGTCACCTCACTTTCCGTCCCAATGACAAATGTTTTTGGAAAAGTGGGGTTTTAATTGAAACAAGGATTGGTGATAAAGTATCAGTAGAGAGGAGATACCTTTTTCCCAAATTAAATCTAACAGGATAGAATTTCCCTTCCTAGGGGTAGATTTCCTCTCACTTCCTGTTTTCTCTTTCCATTTGCAAGTAGGAGTCGTTTGTAAGTTGGATGTTTGAAAGTAGGGGCCTGGCGTATATACTCTGCAGAAATTTGCCCTATTAGATGTTGGTGTAGCCACAAGACTGGTGGGCACAGGAATGGGCCCTGCTATGAGTTAATAGATCAAGATTTGTAATTGCATGCACCTGTTGAACAGGGCAGAAAAATTGGGGGTGGTGGTGGTGGTGGACGGTGTTGCCACAAGACTGTAAGCTCTCACAGTTACTCTTGGTGGGCGCAGGAATGGGCCCTGCTGTGAGTTATTAGATCAAGATTTGTAATTGCAAGCACCTGATGAACAGGGCAGAAAAATTGGGCCTTTGGCGGTGGTGGTGGACGGTGTTGCCACAAGACTGTAGGCCCTCACAGTTACTCTTGGTGGGCGCAGGAATGGGCCCTGTTGTGAGTTATTAGATCAAGATTTGTAATTGCAAGCACCTGATGAACAGGGCAGAAAAATTGGGCCTTTGGCGGTGGTGGTGGACGGTGTTGCCACAAGACTGCAGGCCCTCATAGTTACTCTTGGTGGGCGCAGGAATGGGCCCTGCTGTGAACTATTAGATCAAGATTTGTAATTACCCGCCCCTGTTAAACAGGGGCTGAAAAATTGTGCCTTAGGCACTGGTGCTGGTGCCACAACACTGCAACCCGGCCCTCACAGATACTGTACTTGGAGAACAGCAGTCACACGTGTTGCAAAGCATTTTTTTAAAAAATTGTAAGTACCCGCCCCTGTTAAACAGGGGCAGAAAAATTGTGCCTTAGGCACTGGTGCTGGTGCCACAACACTGCAACCCGGCCCTCACAGATACTGTACTTGGAGCACAGCAGTCACACGTGTTGCGAAGCATTTTTTTTTAAAAATTGTAAGTACCCGCCCCTGTTAAACAGGGGCTGAAAAATTGTGCCTTAGGCACTGGTGCTGGTGCCACAACACTGCAACCCGGCCCTCACAGATACTGTACTTGGAGCACAGCAGTCACACGTGTTGCGAAGCATTTTTTTAAAAAAATTGTAAGTACCCGCCCCTGTTAAACAGGGGCTGAAAAATTGTGCCTTAGGCACTGGTGCTGGTGCCACAACACTGCAACCCCTCACAGAGACTGTACTTGGAGCACAGCAGTCACACGTGTTGCGAAGCATTTTTTTAAAAAATTGGAAGTACACGCCCCTGTTAAACAGGGGCTGAAAAATTGTGCCTTAGGCACTGGTGTGGTGGCATGGATCATTGAGGAGGAGGAAGAGGATAGTCAGTGAACATAAGAGGACAGTCACTCAGCATCAGCATAGGCAGTCTTGAAGGGATGTGACATTAAAAATTATTCGGTTATATCCGCCTCAGGTGCCTGGTAGCTGGTGGTGATCCAAGACTGATTCATTTTGATGAATGTCAGTCGATCAACCGAGGCGGTGGACAGGCGCACCCTATGATCAGTCACAAATCCTCCAGCAGCACTGAATGTGCGTTCGGAAAGAACGCTGGAGGCAGGACAGGCCAGTAGCTCAATTGCATACTGTGCAAGCTCTGGCCAGTGATCCATCCTCAGGACCCAGTAAGCCAGAGGATTTTCGGTGGGAAAGGTGTCCAAGTCTGACCTTGCCCCAAGGTATTCCTGCACCATGTATATCAGACGCTGGCGATGGTTGCTGGAACCGATCATACCTTGGGGCTGCGGACTAAAAAATTGTCTGAACGCATCGGTCAGACGTCCACCTTCCCCACCGCTCCTTCTGCCACTGACCGAAGCCTCAGCAACTCGTCGCCCAGGACCAGGAGTTTGTAGCCTCCCAGTTTCTGGGAACGCGTTGCACAGACCTTTCTGCAAGGCCTCCCTGAGATGTCTCATCCTCTGCTCCCTCTGCGACGGCAAGATAAGGTCCGCAACCTTACCCTTGTACCGCGGATCAAGGAGAGTGGCCAGCCAGTAATGGTCCCTCTCCTTGATCCGAAGAACACGAGGATCCTTCCGCAGGCTTTGCAGGATCAGGGAGGCCATGCAGCGTAGGTTAGCTGAGGCATTCGGTCCGGAGTCTTCTGGGTCACTGAGGATGACATGATCGCCAGCCACCTCCTCCCAGCCACGTACAAGTCCACTGGCTTGTTGGGACTGTACATCATCCCTAAAAGACTGCTGCTGCTGATGCTGAGTGCCAGGCTCCACCTCCATGCTCACACAATCCTCCTCCTCCTCCTCCTCCTCCTCCTCCTCATCCTCTTCCTGTGTGATGGGTGGGACAGAAGGAACACTGTCCGGATAAAGGGGGCCTTGAGAGGCAAGGAAGTCCTCCTCTTCCTGCCTCTGTTCTGCCTCAAGTGCCCTGTCCATTATCCCACGCAGCGTATGCTCCAACAGGTGGACAAGAGGGACAGTGTCACTGATGCATGCACTGTCACTGCTCACCATCCTCGTGGCCTCCTCAAATGGTGAGAGGACAGTGCATGCATCCCTGATCATGCTCCACTGACGTGGGGAAAAAAAACCAAGCTCCCCTGACCCTGTCCTGGTGCCGTAGTCGCAAAGGTACTCATTGATGGCCCTCTGCTGCGTGTGCAGTCGCTGCAGCATGGCCAACGTTGAGTTCCACCTGGTGGGCATGTCAGATATTAGGCGGTTCTTGGGCAGGTTCAGCTCCTTTTGCAGCTCAGTCAGCCGAGCACTGGCATTATAAGATCGGCGGAAATGCACACAGACTTTCCTGGCCTGCCTCAGGACATCCTGTAAGCCTGGGAACCTGCCCAAGAACCGCTGCACCACCAGGTTGAGGACGTGAGCCATGCAGGGCACATGGGTGAGCTGCCCCTGTCGCAGGGCGGAGAGGAGGTTGGTGCCATTGTCAGAAACGACCATTCCTGGCTTAAGCTGACGTGGCGTCAACCACCTCTCGGCCTGCCCCTGCAGAGCTGCCAGAACCTCTGGCCCAGTGTGGCTCCTGTCCCCCAAACACACCAGCGCAAGCACGGCATGGCATCTTTTTGCCTGCGTACTTGCGTAGCCCCTTGTACGCCTACGGAGCACCGCTGGTTCCAAGGACAGAGCACTGGAGGAAGAAGAAGAGGAGGGGGTGGAGGAGAGAGGTGTGTCACAACCAGTAGCAGTAGTCGCGTTTTGGAGGCGTGGTGGCGGAACAACCTCCAACACTACTGCACCTTGTCCTGCATCCCTCCCAGCTGCCAATAGAGTGACCCAATGGGCCGTGAAAGAAAGGTACCGTCCCTGTCCATGCCTGCTGGACCATGAGTCAGCGGTAATATGCACCTTACCGCTGACCGCCCTGTCCAGCGAGGCATGGACATTGCCCTCCACATGCCGGTAGAGAGACAGAATCGCCTTCCGCGAGAAAAAGTGGCGTTTGGGAACCTGCCACTGAGGAACCGCACATTGAACAAACTCACGGAAGGGGGCCGAGTCTACCAACTGAAAAGGCAGCAGTTGAAGTGCTAGCAATTTAGCAAGGCTAGCATTCAACCGCTGGGCATGTGGATGGCTGGGAGTGTACTTCTTTCTACGGTCCAGCAGCTGGGGCAGGGAAATTTGCCTGCTGCAATCGGACGTCGGTGTACTGCAAGTACTTGGTTGTGACACACGAATTATACACCTTCAGTCCTCTCAGAGCAGCTTTCAGAGAGGACTGAAGGTGTAGTGGGGATGGAGATCCCAGCTGAGGAGGAGCAAGGAGAGGTCCGCTTAGTTCTTTGGTGTGGGTCTTTTATGTGTGCCTGCCAACGAGCTGCATGGCAGGTCGCCATATGTCTGGTCATGCTTGTCGTGCCCAAGCGGCTGATGTTTTGGCCACGCGAGATACGCTTGAGACAAATATTGCAAATAGCAGTGGTGCGATCTGCTGCACTCGTCTCAAAAAAGGCCCACACCAAAGAACTTTTCTGATAACGTGCAGAGGCAGCGCCCTGCACAGGCGGAGCTCTGCGGTGTTGTACAGTTGCTGTGCTGGCCTCTACCTGGCCTCCAGGGGGCATCCTGCCTCGTTGGACATGTGACGCCGCATCCTCCTCCTCCTCGTCCTCCTCCTCATCCTCTCTCCCTTGAGGCACCCACGTGGAGTCAGTGACCTCATCATCCCCTCCCTCTTCACCACTAGAGCAAACCTGGCAGTAAGCTGCAGCTGGTGGAACAGTACTGCCAGATTCCTCAAGCTGGGTATCGTCATCCGAGCCTTCGAATCGTTGGGCATCCTCCTGGAGCATGTACCCAACACTGTGCTCAAAGAGTTCGGGGGACTCCTCAGGAGGACATGGTGGGTCTAGGGAAGGGGTGGCTGATGATGCTCTGTCAGTACCCTGAGCCTGGGTGAGAGAGGATGAGGAGGATGAGGAGGGCTTGGTCATCCATTCTACCAAGCCTTCAGCATGATGCGGCTCCACATGTCCAGCTGCCGAAAACAAAGACGCGCGTGTCCCATGGCCACGTGCTGATGACGATGCACGACCACGTCCACGTCCACGGCCACGTCCACTAGAAACAGAGCCTGCCTGCCCTGTGTTCTTGGCTCTGCACGCTCTGCCTCCCCTTGGCGGTCTTCCAGCCATTGTAGTCGGTAGTCCTGTGGGTGCTGCTGAGAAGAAAATATAGGAGCTCTGTGTGATGCCACTAACACACTAGAAGTCCTATGGGTGCTTCTGCAAAGAAAATAGAGGAGCTCTGTGTGATGCCACTAACACACTAGAAGTCCTGTGGGTGCTGCTGAGAAGAAAATATAGGAGCTCTGTGTGATGCCACTAACACACTAGAAGTCCTATGGGTGCTTCTGCAAAGAAAATAGAGGAGCTCTGTGTGATGCCACTAACACACTAGAAGTCCTGTGGGTGCTGTTGAGAAGAAAATATAGGAGCTCTGTGTGATGCCACTAACACACTAGAAGTCCTATGGGTGCTTCTGCAAAGAAAATAGAGGAGCTCTGTGTGATGCCACTAACACACTAGAAGTCCTGTGGGTGCTTATGCAAAGAAAATAGAGAAGCTCTGTGTGATGCCACTAACACACTAGAAGTCCTGTGGGTGCTGCTGAGAAGAATATATAGGAGCTCTGTGTGATGCCACTAACACACTAGAAGTCCTATGGGTGCTTCTGCAAAGAAAATAGAGGAGCTCTGTGTGATGCCACTAACACACTAGAAGTCCTGTGGGTGCTGCTGAGAAGAATATATAGGAGCTCTGTGTGATGCCACTAACACACTAGAAGTCCTATGGGTGCTTCTGCAAAGAAAATAGAGGAGCTCTGTGTGATGCCACTAACACACTAGAAGTCCTGTGGATGCTTATGCAAAGAAAATAGAGGAGCTCTGTGTGATGCCACTAACACACAAGAAGTCCTGTGGGTGCTTATGCAAGGAAAATAGAGGAGCTCTGTGTGATGCCACTAACACACTAGAAGTCCTGTGGGTGCTGCTGAGAAGAAAATATAGGAGCTCTGTGTGATGCCACTAACACACTAGAAGTCCTATGGGTGCTTCTGCAAAGAAAATAGAGGAGCTCTGTGTGATGCCACTAACACACTAGAAGTCCTGTGGGTGCTTCTGCAAAGAAAATAGAGGAGCTCTGTGTGATGCCACTAACACACTAGAAGTCCTGTGGGTGCTGTTGAGAAGAAAATATAGGAGCTATGTGTGATGCCACTAACACACTAGAAGTCCTATGGGTGCTTCTGCAAAGAAAATAGAGGAGCTCTGTGTGATGCCACTAACACACTAGAAGTCCTGTGGGTGCTTATGCAAAGAAAATAGAGGAGCTCTGTGTGATGCCACTAACACACTAGAAGTCCTGTGGGTGCTGCTGAGAAGAATATATAGGAGCTCTGTGTGATGCCACTAACACACTAGAAGTCCTATGGGTGCTTCTGCAAAGAAAATAGAGGAGCTCTGTGTGATGCCACTAACACACTAGAAGTCCTGTGGGTGCTGCTGAGAAGAATATATAGGAGCTCTGTGTGATGCCACTAACACACTAGAAGTCCTATGGGTGCTTCTGCAAAGAAAATAGAGGAGCTCTGTGTGATGCCACTAACACACTAGAAGTCCTGTGGATGCTTATGCAAAGAAAATAGAGGAGCTCTGTGTGATGCCACTAACACACTAGAAGTCCTGTGGGTGCTTATGCAAAGAAAATAGAGGAGCTCTGTGTGATGCCACTAACACACTAGAAGTCCTGTGGGTGCTGCTGAGAAGAATATATAGGAGCTCTGTGTGATGCCACTAACACACTAGAAGTCCTATGGGTGCTTCTGCAAAGAAAATAGAGGAGCTCTGTGTGATGGGACTAACACACTTCAAGTCCTATAGGTGCTTCTGGGAAGAAAATAAAGGTCTGTGTGATGGGACTAACACACTTCAAGTCCTATAGTTGCTTCTGGGAACAAAATATAGGATCTCTGTGTGATGGGACTAACACACTTCAAGTCCTATAGGTGCTTCTGGGAACAAAATATAGCTCTGTGTGTGTGATGGGACTAACACACTTCAAGTCCTATAGGTGCTTCTGGGAACAAAATATAGCTCTGTGTGTGTGATGGGACTAACACACTTCAAGTCCTATAGGTTCTTCTGGGAAAAAATATAGCTCTGTGTGTGTGATGGGACTAACACACTTCAAGTCCTATAGGTGCTTCTGGGAACAAAATATAGCTCTGTGTGTGTGTGATGGGACTAACACACTTCAAGTCCTATAGGTTCTTCTGGGAACAAAATATAGCTCTGTGTGTGTGATGGGACTAACACACTTCAAGTCCTATAGGTGCTTCTGGGAACAAAATATAGCTCTGTGTGTGTGATGGGACTAACACACTTCAAGTCCTATAGGTGCTTCTGGGAACAAAATATAGCTCTGTGTGTGTGATGGGACTAACACACTTCAAGTCCTATAGGTGCTTCTGGGAACAAAATATAGCTCTGTGTGTGTGATGGGACTAACACACTTCAAGTCCTATAGGTGCTTCTGGGAACAAAATATAGCTCTGTGTGTGTGATGGGACTAACACACTTCAAGTCCTATAGGTGCTTCTGGGAACAAAATATAGCTCTGTGTGTGTGATGGGACTAACACACTTCAAGTCCTATAGGTGCTTCTGGAACAAAATATAGCTCTGTGTGTGTGATGGGACTAACACACTTCAAGTCCTATAGGTGCTTCTGGGAAGAAAATATAGCTCTGTGTGTGTAATGGGACTAACACACTTCAAGTCCTATAGGTGCCTCTGGGAACAAAATATAGCTCTGTGTGTGTGATGGGACTAACACACTTCAAGTCCTATAGGTGCTTCTGGGAAGAAAATATAGCTCTGTGTGTGTGATGGGACTAACACACTTCAAGTCCTATAGGTGCTTCTGGGAAGAAAATATAGCTCTGTGTGTGTAATGGGACTAACACACTTCAAGTCCTATAGGTGCCTCTGGGAACAAAATATAGCTCTGTGTGTGTGATGGGACTAACACACTTCAAGTCCTATAGGTGCTTCTGGGAAGAAAATATAGCTCTGTGTGTGTGATGGGACTAACACACTTCAAGTCCTATAGGTTCTTCTGGGAACAAAATATAGCTCTGTGTGTGTGATGGGACTAACACACTTCAAGTCCTATAGGTGCTTCTGGGAACAAAATATAGCTCTGTGTGTGTGATGGGACTAACACACTTCAAGTCCTATAGGTGCTTCTGGGAAGAAAATATAGCTCTGTGTGTGTGATGGGACTAACACACTTCAAGTCCTATAGGTGCTTCTGGGAACAAAATATAGCTCTGTGTGTGTGATGGGACTAACACACTTCAAGTCCTATAGGTGCTTCTGGGAACAAAATATAGCTCTGTGTGTGTGATGGGACTAACACACTTCAAGTCCTATAGGTGCTTCTGGGAAGAAAATATAGCTCTGTGTGTGTGATGGGACTAACACACTTCAAGTCCTATAGGTGCTTCTGGGAAGAAAATATAGCTCTGTGTGTGTAATGGGACTAACACACTTCAAGTCCTATAGGTGCTTCTGGGAAGAAAATATAGCTCTGTGTGTGTGATGGGACTAACACACTTCAAGTCCTATAGGTGCTTCTGGGAAGAAAATATAGCTCTGTGTGTGTAATGGGACTAACACACTTCAAGTCCTATAGGTGCCTCTGGGAACAAAATATAGCTCTGTGTGTGTGATGGGACTAACACACTTCAAGTCCTATAGGTGCTTCTGGGAAGAAAATATAGCTCTGTGTGTGTGATGGGACTAACACACTTCAAGTCCTATAGGTTCTTCTGGGAACAAAATATAGCTCTGTGTGTGTGATGGGACTAACACACTTCAAGTCCTATAGGTGCTTCTGGGAACAAAATATAGCTCTGTGTGTGTGATGGGACTAACACACTTCAAGTCCTATAGGTGCTTCTGGGAACAAAATATAGCTCTGTGTGTGTGATGGGACTAACACACTTCAAGTCCTATAGGTGCTTCTGGGAACAAAATATAGCTCTGTGTGTGTGATGGGACTAACACACTACAAGTCCTATAGGTGCTTCTGGGAACAAAATATAGGAGCCCTGCCTGCCTGCCACGAACACACTACAAGTCCTATAGGTGCTTCTAGGAACAAAATATAGGAGCTCTGCCTGCCTGCCACGAACACACTACAAGTCCTATAGGTGCTTCTGGTAACAAAATATAGGAGCTCTGCCTGCCTGCCACGAACACACTACAAGCCCCTCTTTCTCAATCAATCTTTGTAACTGAATCTATCTAACTCAATTTCTGTAAGTGAATCTCTCTACCTAACTAAATCGAGCAGAGTGTCACAGAATCAGCCTGCTCAATCTGCGCCGGAACAGCATGTGACCGGCGCAGACGGCGTGGCGGCCTTTTATAGGGGGGGGCGTGTACTACAGCCCCTGAGCTGTAATTGGCTACAGGCGTCCTGCCTGTAGCCAATTATGGCTCTTCGAGTTTCCGGGGCTGTGATTGGCCAAGCA
This sequence comes from Lithobates sylvaticus, assembly GCA_028564925.1. NCBI lineage: Eukaryota > Metazoa > Chordata > Amphibia > Anura > Ranidae > Lithobates > Lithobates sylvaticus. Next base: position 149,969,040 of record CM053038.1, read on the forward strand.
TGCGGGGTCACAGTGCATGCTTGGCCAATCATCAGCCAGCAATGCACTGCGTCGGCCGCGCCGGCCGCAATGCATTGCGGGGCCGCTCGCATCACACGAACGTGATGCGAGCGGCCAAAATAGTTCTGGGCTCGCCGAGCGAGCGAACGCCCGGTGCTCGATGCGAACGTGGGTTCGCATCGAGCACCGGGCCCATCCCTAGTTCTCAGTATAGTGAAGGTGAGTGAGGCTCCTTACCCCATCTGTTGGACTCCCTTACGAGCGGAGTCGATAGTGCAAGCAGAAATGATCCTCTGCAGGGATACAGGATGTTCCTCTGTTCCTCTCTTTCCCCCCCGGGGGAACGAATGCGATCCGGAACTCAACACGGGCGGCCGAAGTTGATGGACACGGCAGGTAGCCAATCACAGAGGTCCTACACCGTCTATGTACGCCGGCATCGAGGATGCTCCCCAAAAGGAAATGTAATAACTGGGGGACCCTCCGGAATGGCACCTGCAGAAAAAATCAGCACTCAGGCCCCTCGGCCATGAGTGAAGATTGAAAAAAAGAAAAAAACGAGCCCCAATAGTGAAGTATTGTTTATAAACAGGGGAATGTTTTATTGAAATAAAAAAGACCTAAGGTATAATCCATAAGGTCACAATGATGTGCAAAAAGCAGACTTTTTTTCTTATTGACAGTAGAAAAAAAGAGGAGTAATAAAAAACATAAACATTAAAAATAAAATTAAAAAAAAAACGGTTAAATTTAAAAAACAAAATTAACACCCGTGCATGGGAATCAATAGGACGTAATGGTATCAACATAACCTGCCCGACATGTTTCGCAATACCTTGCGTCTTTTTTTTTGCATTTTTTAGTTGTAATATTTTGGGGTTACGTGTGGGGGTTATGTGTATACAGATATATGTGTTTAAAGTGTCACATGCAACCTTCCTATTTAGCTGTGCTATTCAGCTGATTAATTGCACTGGGTGTCTCCCACCTGGGGATTTATTCACTTCACTACAAAGGGGCATATGACTGAAGACCATGATAGGGTAAATCATGGTTAAGAAAGGCGGGTAACCTATAACAAAATCATAAATTTGTCAAGCCCGACAATTGGACATCTAGGATAAATAGTTGCATGAAGACTAACAATTAAGCCCCATACACACGGTCGGACTTTTTCATGGATTCTGTCCGATCGGACCATGTTGTCGAAAAATCCGACCGTGTGTATGCACCATCGGACAGTGTACGTCGAATTGTCCGACGGACAAAGTCTTATCTCCTGCTGGATAGATTTGCCGACAACCCGGTCCGATCACACCAAATTCGATCGTGTGTACGGTTGTCCGACCGGACAAAGTGCTACGCATGCTCAGATCACATTACAAGACCAAAGCTATTGGCTACTAGCCTCTACGTAGTCCCGTCGTAGGCAACAAACGTCACCACGTTCAGAATGATCGGATTTTTCGACAACTTTGTCCGACCGTGTGTACGCAAAACCAACATCGGACAAAGTACGACGGACATGATCCGACGGACCTGGTCCGCGGATTGTCCGACCGTGTGTATGGGGCTTACAATGATTATGACTGAAAACGTAAGAGTAAACGTATATTGAAAGAGGTCATCCCCCACAAGGCCATAAAGTCAGTGGGGGAGTTTTGTGGATGCAAGGGGACAGAGTTCAATGGAGACGCTGGAGTGGGGGGCAAGGGACAGCCCCAACCACCCAATTCGTTCGCCAGAGGACCCTGCCCAGCAACGCGCCCTGGTGTGTTATCCACCAAATGAATATGAAGTTAAGTGTGACCTCTTGTATAGAAAACAAAGATAAAATGAAAGAACTTGTACCATCATCCAGAAATCATGTGATGTAGAGATTGGGAGCCTAATCCCCAACTAGGCTACTAAGAGATGGGGGCAGTTTGGGGGCAGTTTGGACAACTGTTTCACCTAGCATAGCCTACACTTTCTCTCAAATTGACCATTCCAATTTCCCTCACCCTTCTCCCCATTTTCCTTCAATCTGCACAATGTCCCCCCTTGCCCTCCTCCCCTTTCCCCCCCTGTCCCTCCCCCCCTCACTGATCCCCTCCATCCCTCCTTTTCTTGTCTCTCCTCCCTCCTATTCTTTTTCCTCCCTTGGTTTCTTGCCCTTTTTCTCCATCTGCTCCCTCTTTCTTTCTTCTCACTTCACACCCTTAGTATACAGTGACACTGAATCTTATATTCTCCTAATTTTTATTTCACTTTGTGTCTCTTTTCATATTTGCACATTGCTACTTTATTGCATTTTCTCACTCTCACCAATATTCCGGTGCTTTCTTTCTCCTACTCTCCTTACACACCTACGAACCCCTTCACTCTTCCCTTACCACTTTCACATAACCTTATCACACAACCTATTTACACAGTCCACCATTTTGCCCCTCGAAGCTCATATTATACCCATTTTTTTTACCTTTAAATTTATCCCTCCAGATTCCAATCACCACACTATAGCTCCCCCCAATTGCCGCGGGGGACGATATATTAGGTGGTAGCACTGTGAGCTGTTAGCCTGCTGGAGCATAGGTAAGCTGTGTTGCTTTTTGTCCCCACTATATGATTAAAGATTACCCTTATCAGGATGCTGTATGTTTTTTGTTTTTATATTTTGATCATCATATGGAATTTTTTGATTTAATCACAGATAACCTCCCGATGACGTGGTAAATGACCACGAAACTAGTCGAGACCAATGACATCTGACATCTGTGATCAATTGTTGTATTTTAACTACTCAGTTGTGATTCATATATGTACCACCATTATGTTTTTAACATGTAAATGATGATTTGTATTCTGGCATCAATAAAATCATCTGGAATATTTATATTTATATATTTTTGTTACATTATTTTTTGTACCGATTTATTGTACCGCAATAGTCCAAACTGCCCCCATCTCTTGGTAGCCTAGTTGGGGATTAGGCTCTCAATCTCTACATCACATGATTTCTGGATGATGGTACAAGTTCTTTCATTTTATCTTTGTTTTCTATACAAGAGGTCACACTTAACTTCATATTCATTTGGTGGATAACACACCAGGGCGCGTTGCTGGGCAGGGTCCTCTGGCGAACAAATTGGGTGGTTGGGGCTGTCCCTTGCCCCCCACTCCAGCGTCTCCATTGAACTCTGTCCCCTTGCATCCACAAAACTCCCCCACTGACTTTATGGCCTTGTGGGGGATGACCTGTTTCAATATACGTTTACTCTTACGTTTTCAGTCATAATCATTGTAATTGTTAGCCTTCATGCAACTATTTATCCTAGATGTCCAATGGTCGGGCTTGACAAATTTATGATTTTATTATAGGCTACCCGCCTTTCTTAACCATGATTTACCCTATCATGGTCTTCAGTCATATGCCCCTTTGTACCCTGGACCTCTTTTGGATTTATAGTTGGCATTGGCTTCATGGGATGTCTATCCCAATCATCAATATTATTTTTATGTAATTTTTGTGACACATAAACTTTTACCGATGTTAAACAATTTTTACTGATCAATATGGTTAACAAACCCCTCCCTTATTAATTTTAACGAGCCTCCTGTTTTGCCTTTCTCCCCCCTCCATGACTGGCTGGGCTCGGAGTGCCCCACCTGTGTCCCACTGCGGCAGCTCGGTGAGCTCCTCGGTGCAGGAACCGGTCCCGCTCTGGGGGCGGTTTTCTTCACCTGCACTGGCCCTGGCAGAGACTTTGTCTTCTCGGCCTTAGGGCCAGTGCGCATGCGCACATGTAGCCATCTCGCGCATGCGCTATCCTGGAGCTCTGACTTTGCGGCGATATGTGCGTGACGCCACGGGGCTGGTGCGCATGCATGCGCGTTACCACCTGCGCGTGCGCTGTGCACCAGCCATGGCCCATTGACGTCATGCACTGGCGCCGGTGGGGGGCTATACATAACAGGCAATCGCCTGTATTGTGGTGGTCTGGACGTGAGTTCCCGGGATCGTGCATTTCCAGCTAGCCAGCAGTAAGTGTTCCCCTTCAACAATTCTTTACCTTTACCACGGTCCAGACAGTATCCTGCAACTGCAGGTGCTAGTACTGGATATGGCAACTTAATTATTTTACCCTTCTGTTTCCTCCTTAGGGGACTCAGGCTTGGATGGATAGGCTATAATATGCTTCCACCATGAACCTGCGGTATTTATGGATACACACTGGGGCTGCATTATGGCATTACCCTCCCCAGTGGGGTTGTCACTCCCGGGACCCCTTATTATATTAACTTCATTATCAGGTATATTGCGCTTCTCCTATTTACCTTATTCCACAACTGTTTCACCTAGCATAGCCTACACTTTCTCTCAAATTGACCATTCCAATTTCCCTCACCCTTCTCCCCATTTTCCTTCAATCTGCACTGATCCCCTCCATCCCTCCTTTTCTTGTCTCCTATTATTTTTCCTCCCTTGGTTTCTTGCCCTTTTTCTTCATCTGCTCCCTCTTTCTTTCTTCTCACTTCACACCCTTAGTATACAGTGACACTGAATATTATATTCTCCTAATTTTTATTTCACTTTGTGTCTCTTTTCATATTTGCACATTGCTACTTTATTGCATTTTCTCACTCTCACCAATATTCCGGTGCTTTCTTTCTCCTACTCCCCTTACACACCTACGTACCCCTTCACTCTTCCCTGACCACTTTCACATAACCTTATCACACAACCTGTTTACACAGTCCACCATTTTGCCCCTTGAAGCTCATATTATACCCATTTTTTTTACCTTTAAATTTATCCCTCTAGATTCAAATCACCACACTATAGCTCCCCCGAGTTGCCGCTGGGGACCATTTATTAGGTGGTAGCACTGTGAGCTGTTAGCCTGCTGGAGCATAGGTAAGCTGTGTTGCTTTTTGTCCCCGCTATATGATTAAAGATTACCCTTATCAGGATGCTGTATGTTTTTTGTTTTTATATTTTGATCATCATATGGAATTTTTTGATTTAATCACAGATAATCTCCCGAAGAAGCGGTAAATGACCGCGAAACTAGTCGAGACCAATGACATCTGACATCTGTGATCAATTGTTGTATTTTAACTACTCATTTGCGATTCATATATATACCACCATTATGTTTTTAACATGTAAATGATGATTTGTATTCTGGCATCAATAAAATCATCTGGAATATTTATATTTATATATTTTTGTTACATTATTTTTTGTACCGCTTTTATTGTACCGCAATAGTCCAAACTGCCCCCATCTCTTGGTAGCCTAGTTGGGGATTAGGCTCCCAATCTCTACATCAAAGCACTGGGGGGCAAACTGAGGTCAATTTATTTTATACAGTAATGTAATCCAATAAGATTACAATGTATTGTGTGTGTTGTGATTTACACTTTTTGAATCTGCCGCCGGTTCCACCCCCTGCGTTGCGACGCACGCAGGGAATTGAAGCCAGAACACACAGAGGATCGGGGAGAGGATCCGGCCACCGTACACAGCGGGAGAACATGGCGGTATCCCAGGGACAAGGTAAGTAACCTATTCCAGGATCCAGTGATACAATCCGAGTGTGGCTCGGGGTTACCACTAATTGTACTGCAATTTCCCCCCGAGCCACACTCTGGAATACTGCCAAGGAGGGTAATGGAAGCTATATTACAGCTTCTATGAATGGAAGAGGGGCAGAAAGGATGGGCATAGTTGGCATAAAAGGAATTCAGACTTCCACTAAGAGACCAGCAACAAGAACACTTGGTATTGAATGTATGTCCCTTGTGCCAACTTTTAGTGCCCCTATTGGAAGATTTCCCCTTTATTACTTTTATGGGGACAACCCACAATTTGGGATTTTATTTTACTTTCATTTAAATTGATAATGTTAAACAGGAGAAAAAGAGAGGATGAATTTCCTTAAAAGGAGTTGTAAAGTCAGAAGGTGTTTTATCTTAATGAATTCTATGTATTAAGACAGGGGTCTCCAAACTTTTCACTTCGGGGGCCACATTGTGCATTTTTCACATATTCGCGGGCCGAAAAAATAAATTTTTTTTTTAAATGAATCGGCAGTAGAATAAAATAGAATTTGACAGGCTGCCGGCAGTAGAGCTTGATGGCGCACCTAAACGATGTAACCTCATGCACTGGGGCTAAAATTCCAGTGTTCACAGGGTCTTGCATCTGTGTTACTGTCAACACACACACGCCTCCATACATTTGTATCCTCATCAGAGCCCCCTCTGCATATTTGTGTCCCCCTTAGAGCCCCCCCGAATATTTGTGCCTGAATAAGAACCCCTGCATATTTGTATTCCCATCAGAGCCCCCTGACACGTTTGTGTCCCCATCAGAGCCCCCTTCCATATTTGTGTCCCCATCAGAGCCCCCTTCCATATTTGTGTCCCCATCAGAGCCCCCTTACATATTTGTGTCCCCATCAGAGCCCCCTTCCATATTTGTGTCCCCATCAGAGCCCCCTTCCATATTTGTGTCCCCATCAGAGCCCCCTTACATATTTGTGTCCCCATCAGAGCCCCCTTTCATATTTGTATTCCCATCAGAGCCCCCCTTCCATATTTGTGTCCCCATCAGAGACCCCTGCACAATTATGTCCCCCTTAGTGCCCCCCTTCCACATTTATGCCCCCCATCACAGCCCCCTGCACAATTGTGTCCCCCTTAGAGCCCCCTTCCACATTTATGCCCCAATCAGAGACCCCAGCACAATTGTGTCCCCCTTAGAGCCCCCTTCCACATTTATGCCCCAATCAGAGACCCCAGCACAATTGTGTCCCCCTTAGAGCCCCCTTCCACATTTATGCCCCAATCAGAGACCCCAGCACAATTGTGTCCCCCTTAGAGCCCCCTGCAAAACTGTGTCCCCCTTAGAGCTCCCCTTTCACTTTTGTGTCTCTCAAACTAGCCCCCGCCGCACATTTGTGTCCCCATCACCTCCAACAGTCACATCTGTGTCCCTCTTACATCTGTGTCTGGCTTCAGCGCTGTTCTGCTGCACCTCCCGACTCCCGCCCGGCTGTTACACAGGCACGTTGTAGCCAAAAGCACAGCCGTAAAGGACACTGATGCTAACAGAGGGGCGGGACCCGGGAGGCGCAGTAGGTCCTATCAACAACTAGTGAGGCGCCGGGTTGGACATGCTCCGTCGGGCTGCGGGACCTGTGCTGCATACTATCAGGGCTAGGGGTGCAACGGATCAAAAAACTCACGGATCGGATCGATCCTCGGATCAGGAGTCACGGATCGGATCATTTTTCGGATCAGCAAATAATTGAATTTGCAAAAACCTGTGAAAATTCCGCCACCATATAGTCCCCACTGTAATATCCACGTCATCTCCCCCACTGTAATATCCACGTCATCTCCCCCACTGTAATATCCACGTCATCTCCCCCACTGTAATATCCACATCCTCTCCCCACTGTAGTATTGGCTGGGTATCGCAGAGTATTGGCTGGGTATCGCAGAGTATTGGCTGGGTATCGCAGAGTATTGGCTGGGTATCGCAGAGTATTGGCTGGGTATCGCAGGGTTAATGCAGAGTATCGCAGAGTATTGGCTGGGTATCGCAGAGTATATGCAGGGTTAATGCAGAGTATCGCAGAGTATTGGCTGGGTATCGCAGAGTATATGCAGGGTTAATGCAGAGTATCGCAGAGTATTGGCTGGGTAATGCAGAGTATATGCAGGGTTAATGCAGAGTATCGCAGAGTATTGGCTGGGTAATGCAGAGTATATGCAGGGTTAATGCAGAGTATCGCAGAGTATTGGCTGGGTAATGCAGAGTATCGCAGAGTATTGGCTGGGTAATGCAGAGTATCGCAGAGTATTGGCTGGGTAATGCAGAGTATATGCAGGGTTAATGCAGAGTATATGCAGGGTTAATGCAGTATATTGGCTAGGTAATGCAGGGTATGTTTACAAGTGATCGCTCCGTCAAATTTGACGGAGCGATCACATTGTAAACAGTGGCCGGGTGTACCAAGATGGCCGCCGCTCCGGAGCTAGGCCGAAGCCGCGGCCTTTTCTAAGGCCGCCGGGTGTACAAAGATGGCCGCCGCCGCTCCGGAGCTAGGCCGAAGCCGCGGCCTTTCCTAAGGCCGAGGCCGCGGAGCGCTCCGCGGATCGCGGGGTGTGCCGATCCGAACGGGGTGGCCCGTTCGGATCACGGATCGGCGACTCAACCTGCGGGCCGGGAAAAACGTCCCAGCGGGCCGGATGTGGCCCGCGGGCCGTACTTTGGAGACCCCTGTATTAAGATAAAAAACCTTCTGTGTGTAGCAGCACCCCCTATTTACTTACCCGAGCCCCTTCTCTCTCCAGCGATGTCCACGAGTGTCTTAGCTGTCCCAGAGACTCCTCCTGATTGGCCGAGACACAGCAGCAGTGCCATTGGCTCCCGCAGCTGTCAATCAGGGGAGAGAGGGGGCAGGCCAGGTTGGGGCTCCATGTCTGAATGGATACACAAAGCTCTGACAAGGCTTGGTTATCCCCTGCTCGGCACGGGTGTCCCCTGTAGCTGTGGCTGAGGGTGACTCGATAGGAGGAGGAGGCAGGAACAACAAAGAGGGACCCAAGAAGAGGAGGATCCGGGCTGCTCTGTGCAAAACCAACTGCACAGAGGAGATAAGTATAACATGTTTGTTATTTTTAAAGAAAAAAAAAACGAGCCTTTCCAATCACTTAAATAGGGGCACAGACAGCAATAAAAACTGACAGGCGTTCTAATTCACCCTGTCCAAAACAAAACAAAAAGTTTTGCCTTTAGTTATTATTTAAGCGGCAGCTGTTATGTCAATATAGATTTTTAAAGCTGGCCATAGGCCCCTTTCACACCATCGGACTGTTCAGATCCGCCTGTCAGTTTTGACGGCGGATCTGAACGGGCGCTCCATGTTAGTCTATGGAGCGTCGGATGTCAGCGGAGACATGTCCGCTGACATCCGACCCGATCCGATCCGCCAAAAGCAGACGTATGGCTCTACGTCCAGATCCGTCGCTGGCGGATCAGATCAGGTGAGATCTGATAAAAACGGACACACTGTCCGTTTTCATCCGATCTCTCGATTGTGACCAGCGGCGCTCGCAAGCCCCTCCCCGCTCTGTGAGCAGAGAGGGACTTGTCATCCGCCGGTTCAGCGGAGATCAACGGAGAGATCTCCCGCTGAGCCAGCGGACAGAGGCGGACTCCGTGCAAGCGGAGTCCGCCTTGTGTGAAAGGGGCCATATACTAGTAGAATTCTGTTTGAAATATTTTGTTTTAAAGTGGAAGTAAACCCCCCTATCGTTTTCAGCCAAGGAGGCTGCCATCTTTGCCTCTGTTTAATCTTCAACTGCCACAGTGCTGCACATGTGATCCGTTATGACACCAGCCATTGGATGGTTTGACTGTTTGGTTGAAAGCACCGCCAATGTGCAGTTAGCATTCACGGCATGCCTTTTTTTTTTAGACTGTTAAATCGATGGGTTTACTTCCGCTTTAACAACATTTGTTCAATTTTGTAATTGTTAGTGGTGTTAAACCGATATTTGTTTTTGACCACATTAACAACATAATCAAAGGTGCAGGATGGAATCTTTTGCTGGGAAGAAAATTTTTCTAACAGTTTATAGTGTTTTCATTCAGGAAAGTTTATTCGTTCAAAAAATATTCACATGGAAATTCATTTGAAAATCTACAAGTGTATGGCCAGCTATAGCAGCCAGCAGGCATAGTTTTTTCCATCACGTTAATTAGATCATTTCCTTACTGTTACTTTTTTACTGCTTACGTTGGGGATATGCAAAAAGGAAATGGTGGGGCTGAGATGTCTGTATATACCCAAGACCCTGTGAATAGCCAAAATATTTTTTTCTTTTAGATGAAGTGTAAAGGGATTAGTCAGGCTTTTATTAATGTCTGCAACCCTGCTAGAGATATTCACTTTTTTTCATTTAGCCTGATGACCGTTGTCACCAGGACAGAAAGTGATGGGTAAGGCAAAATGTCACTGCAATATGAAGTTAGGAGACCTATCCGAATGGGGACATCTGCTCAGGTGACAACTATCAAAGAGGGGCTATCTCCTAAATTTGGAGAGATTTCCTTTGACTTTCTGTTGTGTCCCTGAAATACAAAAGGATGAGAAATCACCCTAGTGGGACTGCAATAAAAAATGTCAGGGATTCTAACCCCTCCCTGCTCTAAAAAAAGTTTTGGCTTTAACCACTTCAATACCGGGCCTATTTTGGCCTATTTTCCTTCATGTAAACATCATAATTTTTGCGCTCGAAAATTACTCCCAAACATTATATATACGTTTTTTTTAGCAGACACCCTAGGGAATAAAATGGCGGTCATTGCAACTTTTTATCTCACACGGTATTTGCGCAATAATTTTTCAAACGCCTTTTTTTTGGAAAAAAAACGGTTTCATGAATTAAAAAATAACAAAACAGTAAAGTTAGCCCAATTTTTTTATATAATATGAAAGATGATGTTACGCCGAGTAAATAGATACCGAACATGTCACGCTTTAAAATTGCATGGAATGGCGCCAAACTTTGGTACTTAATAATCTCCATAGGCGACGTTTTAAATTTTTTTACAGGTTACCAGTTTACAGAGGAGGGCTAGTGCTAGAATAATTGCACGCACTCTAACGCACGTGGCGATACGTCACATGTGTGGTTTGAGCGGGGTTTACATATGTGGGCGGGACTTGCGTGTGCGTTAGCTTCTGAGCGCGAGCATACCGGGGACAGGGGCGTTTTAAATTTTTTTATTTTTTTTTTTACTTCATTTTTTTTATTTTTACGCTTTTAAAAAAAAAAAAAATTTTGGATCACTTTTATTCCTATTACAAGGAATGTAAACATCCCTTGTAATAGGAATGTATGTGACAGGGCCTCTTTATGGAGAGATGTGGGGTCAATAAGACCCCACATCTCACCTCCAGGCTGGAAAGCATGAGATCGGTAAAACATTTTTTACCGATCTCATGCTGAAAGCCGCGATCGCGGTTTTGTTTACTTCCGGGTACCGGGGGAGACGTCATAACGTCGCGGCCGGGCCTCCTACGGTCATAGAGATGACTGGTGACCATCTGGTCACCAGAAATCTCTATGCTCGTCATCCGGCAGCGAGCGATTCTTTCTCCGGCCCCCCGATGGCACGGGAGAGCCCGGAGAAGCACCGGATGGCGGCGGCAGGGGGGAGACGTCCCCTCCCGCTGCCTATAAGAACGATCAGGCGGCGGAACTACTGCTATGATCGTTCTTATGGTGCAAAGAATCGCCGGCCGGAAAGAGTGATATCTGAATGATGCCTATAGCTGCACGCATCATTCAGATATCCCCACTCAATGTCAAGGACTTCATATGACATCCTTGGTATTGAAGTGGTTAAATACACTTTAATTCAAAATTTTCAAATGGCTAAAAAGACATCCTCTTACAATATATACTCTCATATCCTATAAATATTTATTGCAATCTAAGGCCTCATGCACATGATAACGCTCCAAATATTCTGGATTTTTTTCTGCCAGAAATTGGAAGAAAAGATGCCTCTAATGTTGTGTATGAAGGAGCGTTTACATGCGTATATACATATTTATGTAGTGCCAACAGTTTGCGCAGCCCTTTACAACATGAGGGCAGACAGTACAGTTACAATACAATTCAATACAGGAAGAATCAGAGGGCCCTGCCCAAATAAAAGGACAGTTGTTAGGTAGGGGCAGAATAGGCTTCTCTGAAGAGAAGGGTTTTCAGGATGCTGGGACTGTGATCTCATAGGGGGGCGGGGTCACCATGTGACATGAGCATGTGACCCTGTCCCCTTGTCCCTATATAAGTCCCAGCACAGCGCGGCTCTGGCATTCCGGCCAGAGAGAGCAACTAGTCGACATCAGAAGAAGAAGAAGAGAAGAGAAGAAGAAGAAGGCGGCGGCGCAGAAAGCGACGACAGCGGCAAGAACAGAAGAGACCACGGAAGACCCCCGAAGGCGAATCGAGACCCCCAGACGACGGCGGCGACGACGAAGAAGGTAGCTGGGCTCCTCTGCTCGGTAAAAGAGCTAGGTAAATGAGCAGAGGAGTCCGGCGAGAAGACCCGCCCAAGACGGAAGAAGACCCCCGGAGCAGTGCAATAAAATATTTTTTAAAAAAGTGTGTGGTTTTTTACTTTACACTTTACACCTTAGGTGAATGGGTAGGGGTACATCGTACCCCATACTCATTCACATAGGGTGGGGGGGCCGGGATCTGGGGGCCCCCTTATTAAAGGGGGCTCCCGGATTCCGATAAGCCCCCCGCCCGCAGACCCCGACAACCAACGGCCAGGGTTGTCAGGAAGAGGCCCTTGTCCTCATCAACATGGGGACAAGGTGCTTTGGGGTGGGGGGGCCGCACCTTTCCCCAGTGCACCCCCCATGTTGAGGGCACGCGGCCTGGTACGGCTCAGGAGGGGGGGGGGCGCTCGCTCGTCCCCACCCCTTTCCTGGCCTGCCGGGCTGCGTGCTCGGATAAGGGTCTGAGATGGATTTGGGGGGGGGACCCCCACGCCGTTTTTTCGGCGTGGGGATTCCCTTTAAATCCATGCCAAGTGACGGGGCTAGCGCCGCGGCATTCACTGCCTTCGCTAGCTCCGTCTACCTGAAGTCACGTGCTAAATGAACGGACTTTCCGATGATCGGCAAGTCCGTTCATTTCCAAAAGTCCGGCGGACTAGCATACTGACGGCGGGATTGTCCGCCGGACTGCCAAGTCCAGCGGATAATTTTAAAACTAAACTTAAAACCTAGTCCGCCGGACTTTTGGAGCCAAAAAGTCCGCCGGCGCCCACACACGGGGGGATTGTCCGGCGGACTTCAGTCCGGCGGACAATCCCGCGGGAAAGTCCGTTCGTGTGTACACGGCATTAGAGATAATCAGACAGATTGTGGTAGGGAATTAATTCTACTGGCTATAGATCGCTATGTTCCACCCTGGCATGGGGGTTCTGTTAAGCGGGGCGTATCACAATTGGAGACCTATTGGATATATAAGCTCAAAATCTTATTTTCCTATTGGTATGAATGTGGAGTGAGACATCAATGCTTTTATTAATAATGCTTGATGTTCCCACTCCACGTTGTTTTATTAATTTATTCAACTAGAATTTTGGTTGCATTTTCATTATCTTACAGTATGTTGATATCCAGATTTCCTTTTAATGTTGAGTTGATCTTTGAGTCTCTATTCTGGTTATTATACCTTCTACACCAATTTATTCTTATCTCCATTCCTTCGATATCAATGTTTTTTGGTTGGTCACTATTTAGTTCACTATGTTTTTTAATTAAATTTTTTTCATTTTTCTTTTTCCCATTATATTTCAATATAATTTACCTTATGCTTATGTGATACAGCCCTTCATTATGGTTGGGTTCTGGTTCACTCATTTACTTATTGTGCTCATTTTTTTATCCATGATATTTTAATTCTAGTTGTGTTATGCCATTACGAATTATTCCAGTTTTAATTATTTAATATATGTTTGGATATTTGATCTTGTGTCAGGGCTGGGCTCAGCCCTCCCTTCTAGCTGGCCGCTCAGCTGTCAGCTAATTGCCAGCTCCCATCTCTCTCCACAGTTACCCAGCTTTTGATGATCCTGCTCGTCAGCCCTGCCTACTAAGGCCCCTTTCACACGGGACGGATCCCTAATGCTCCACCTTGTGAAGATCCGCTGCTCAGTGGGGATCGCTCCGCTGATCCCCGATGAGCTGGCGGATGACAGGGCGGTCCTTGCACACTGTGCAGGGACCGCCCTGTCAGATCTCTGCTCTCCTCTATGGGGGATCGGATAAACACGGACCGTCTGTCCATGTTCATCCGATCCGCTCTGCAGACGGATGGAAAAATAGGGAATCGGACCACAGCGGAGGCGGACGATACCGGGTGTCAGCGGATGTTCATCCACTGACACCCGCTATCCCATAGGGCTGCATGTATGTCCGTATTTCATCCGAAGACGGATGGATGAAATACGGAAATACGGTCCGCTCGAGTGAAAGAGCCCTTAAGCTCTCCAGTCCAGAGGAGCTCTGCTTTTGCCTTGGTCACATCACAAGAAACTATCTCCTGTGTTCCTGTTTAAAGACTGGCTTTGCTGACATCCCTTCTGGCTCCAGATCCTGCGTGCTGTTCCACTACTTTGATCCCTGACTTCTGCTTGTCTGACTATCCGTTCCGGTTACTGAACTTTGGCTATGTTTTGACTACGTTTGTTCTTTTTACTTTTATTATTAAACAAGTGTGATTTAACTGTACTTCTGTCTCGGTCTGATTTCATGGTTTCTGACATCTTGTTATTTGGATTTGGGGCTAGAGGAACATGTTGTTTATGTCTCTCTATTTACCAATGCTAAATATTTTAACTACCATTTTTTATTTCATTATGATCAGTTTATTTCATGGCGCCCCCTTTTCAATGTCTGGATGAGGCTACCAGGAAATATAGGGTGTGCTGCCGCTGTGTTGACTGGTCTTGTTTTAGAGCGAGGTTAAGTCACACCGCGTTATTTCCCCCTTTTTATTTGCGGACAAGTCCTAATTCCATATGAGGCTTGGACCGCATTGCGTCATATCCTTTTCATGTTTATGTGGACATGTCTTTGTCTAGAACGAGGCTTGGACTGCATGGCGTCATATCCTTTTTTTCATCTAGTCGTTTTGGTGTTTTAAGATGAGGTGTGGAACGCACGCCGGCGCCATTTTGGTACGCCTTATATGTGATATCCAGGTGTCCCCTAATGCTAGTTTTGTTGTAATTTTTTACTGGCAGAAGTATCTATATATACTGCAACGATTATACATGAGCCTCACACCCCAGGTGATGTCCAATAGGACGAAACGTGTCAGTGATGCTCCTGGAATCGTTGCTTATATCTACATGTTATTAACAGGCTTGTTATACCGGATTTGTTGTAAGTGCAACCCCCCCTTTTTTTACCATTAGACATCATACAGTATCATACCATGTGCGGTTATCTGTTTTTCATGCGCACCATTATGGATCATTGCAATCTGATGTGATTCATCGTACCCTTTGGAGTTTAATTTGGATGCTGGAGTGCCCTGTTCAATATCGGGTGGAGTCCATTTACCACACCATTGTTCCTGTTGCGGGAGATCCCATTGAGGCCATTCCCTCAAGATTGCCTGTTTGACCCATGTGCTATATGGTCCATCGAATCTGGTAAGCGTGACCACTGTACCATATTGATTGTATTCTCAAGATCTAGCTGAACTACTCACATTTATTTCTTTTCATTTTTGATTTAAGATGGACTTTCTGAGGATGGTTTTTGATTCATTTTGAAATCATCTTCGATTGTTATTCATTTATTTGCACATATTTATATATTTCTTCATTTGCTTTTGCCACAGTGGCCACATACAAATCACATTTTTTTTAATTTGTTCACTTTAGCGCCACACTAATAATGAATTCTACTGGCCAGATTATTAATTAATTCTGGACATAGGAATATATGCATGTAAATATGCGCACGCAAACGTTTACATGCATATTCACGTACAAAACGCGAATAACCTGAACTCCAAATGCAGGTTTGGGGTATTTTTTTTTTAAATAAAAGCTCCAGATGCCCTTAGCAGGGGCATTTATGTGCCCTTGTGCCTGAGGCCTTACACGTGGTTGGGTGTTGGTTTGTGTATAATAATAATAATAGGAACAGAATTTTGAGTCACATCTGTCAAGTTACGCCTTGTGCAGATTATTCACATGAAAGTGTGGCTCAAAAAGTATCAAAATAGCTCTAAAACTGTAAAAATAATTACATTGACTGCTGCTTGTATGTACAGAGAAATAGTTTTTCCTCATTTGTGCATCTAAAAATTACAAAATTAACTGTATACCGCCATCCTTAGAAGAAAAGTTGTAGACATGAGCTACAGTACATCATGTCTGGCAGAACATTCCCATTCTTCTTTGGCACAAAAGAGAAAATGTCATCCAATTTATGAGATCATACCATAAAACATGTTTGTTGTGTGGGCTGGCAGACTTTATTATTGATAACAATGTATAACTAGTACTGAGTTTTATAATGCACATAAAATCACACTATATTATTCATGTCTTTGGCAAAAGAAAGACCACAATTGGAGCACCAATTTACTGTAATGTTATTATAACCTAGAGTTTAAATCAATTCAGATCCACATGGCTATGTTTTGCCAAGTTCCGATATCAGCTTTGGGATTTCTGAATAATTCAATGTCTGTGGTCAGGTTGGAACACTCAGCTCATACTACTGCAACCAGATCTGTATAAATGCAAAGAGCCAGGGTCTCTGCCAAATGGAAAACCTCCAATATGTCTATGAAATTGCTGATTCTACATAGATTAGAAAAATGAAACACTTAACAACAGAAATAGATGTATAGTTCCCTAGTGGAGAGTGAATATTTTATTCCCTGTTTTTATAAATTTAGGAAACAAATAAAACATGCAAAAATATAACCAGCAGGTTAGCGTAAATCATGGCTCTTTGACAGTTAGGTTGTATGCACTTTTTTGCCTGTCTACAAAGTCCACTTTCTCTCATAAACAGGTTATATCTGAACTTAAAGTGGATGTAAACACGAAATTTTGTATTTTGTCTGGGACAATATAGAGTATGAGATTTCAGATCAGCTGTGCCCAGTCTTGCCACAAAGAGTTAATCCAGCTCTGAGCAATCCTCATATCTTTTTTCAGTGAGATGTCCATTCTTCCCCCTTGCTGTGATTGACAGGTGATTTACATATCTGGTGCACTAGCCTAAGACATGCATTATTTTTTAATTCCCACCCCCACTCCTTTCTTCAGCAGCTCTGCAAGGATTGGCTGTTCCACGCCTCAGCATGATTTGGCATGCTGAAGTCATGTGGGGACTTTTCTGGTATTTGACTGGATGTTAGTGATCATAGCAGAAGTTCAGTGTAAGAAATACACAGGAGAAAATGCATGTTGATAAGTGGAGTGTAGAGGTGGGCGGGAAGTCTACTGACATCACCCACTGAGCCCTGGAAAACAGACCCACCCACAAAATCTGTAGTTTTTCGGGTCTCATAGCAGACAGAGGGGAGACATTTGACAGATAAGTATACACGCAGGAGGCATGTATATCCTTCTAGATAACCAATATTGCAGTAGTTTAGAAAGGATGAGAGTGGGTTTACATCCACTTTAAAGGTTTAAATTAGGCAAAAAGGCAGTTGCATTGGTTCAGTAAACAAACCATTTAGCTGTGTGCCAGAAGTAAACATTAAATGATATATACATATATGTGTATACATATACGTGGTAAATTTTTAAGTAAGTCAGAAGGTGAA
The DNA here is from genome assembly GCA_028564925.1 of Lithobates sylvaticus. NCBI lineage: Eukaryota > Metazoa > Chordata > Amphibia > Anura > Ranidae > Lithobates > Lithobates sylvaticus. Next base: position 149,986,434 of record CM053038.1, read on the forward strand.
CAACTGAACATGAGTCACCAGGATTGGGAACCAACAATAATGCTATTGTAATAATAAACCTCTTTTAATGGGAGAAATAATGCTATTATAGTGTGTTTTTTTTTTTTGTGTGTAGAGTGCATTTAACCACTTTCAGACCGGACCAATTTGCAGCCAAAGGAGCAGGCCCCTTTTTGCGATTCGGCACTGCGTCGCTTTAACTGACAATTGCGCGGTCGTGCGACGTGGCTCCCAAACAAAATTGACGTCCTTTTTTTCCCACAAATAGAGCTTTTTTTGGTGGTATTTGATCGCCCCTGCGGTTTTTATTTTTTGCGCTATAAACAAAAATAGAGCGACAATTTTGAAAAAAATGCATTATTTTTTACTTTTTGCTATAATAAATATCCCCAAAAAATATATAAAAAAACATTTTTTTTCCTCAGTTTAGGCCGATACGTATTCTTCTAAATATTTTTGGTAAAAAAAAATCGCAATAAGCGATTATTGATCGGTTTGCGCAGACGTTATAGCGTTTACAAGATAGGGGATAGTTTTATAGCATTTTTATTAATAATTTTTTTTTTATTAGTAATGGCGGCGATTTTTTTTTTTTTTTGTGACTGCGACATTATGGCGGACACATCGGACATTTTTGACACATTTTTGGGACCATTGTCATTTATACAGCAATCAATGCTATTTAAATGCATTGAGTCCTGTATAAATGACACTGGCAGTGAAGGGGTTAACCACAAGGGGCAGTGTAAGGGTTAAGTATGCCTAGGGGTGTGTTTCTTACTGTGGGGGGGGCGTGGCTGTCAGCTAGTGAATGCTGATCGGGCATCACTAGTTGCTAGGCAGAACGGGGAGATGCTGTTTATCTCGGCATCTCCCCGTTCAGCCTTCCCGTGAGACGATCGCGGGTGTCCCCGCGGCGATCGAGCCCGTGGGGACCGCGACCGGACTCACGGGGGTCCCGACCGGCGCGCTCCCGATGGCACGGACAGGCTAAAGGAGGGACGTATATATATACGCCCTCCTGCCTGTACGTGCCATTCTGCCGACGTATATCGTCGTGCGCCGGTCGGCAAGTGGTTAAAGGGGTTGTAAAGTCAGAAGAGTTTTTTTTATCTTAATGCATTCTGTGTGCAGCAGCTCCCCTTGGCCCCTCTAATACTTACTGAGCCCATCTCTATCCAGCAAAGTCCACGAGTGTCTCGGCCGTCCATCCTGATTGGCTGAGACACAGCAGCGGCGCCATTGGCTCCCGCTGCTGTCAAAGTCAGCTAGCTAATCAGGGGAGAGGCAGGGCTCCATGTCCAAATGGACACAGGGAGCTGTGACTCGGCTCGGGGGCTCCCACAGCAAGCTGCTTGCTGTGGGGGCAGTCAACAGGAGGGAGGGCCCAGGAGCACAGAAGAGGGACCTGAGAAGAGGAGTATCTGGGTTGCTCTGTGAAAATCGACTGCACAGTGCAGGTAAGTATGACATGTTTGTTATTTTTATAGAAATAAAAAAAACAAAAAAACTTTACAATCACTTTAAAGTGTTACTAAAAGTGTAAAAAGTATAGGAGGAGTTTTTGTTCTGCTCTCACTGTCCTATTAAATTTCAGGACCCCTGATACTTTGTCTGGACAGTGCTGATTGGCCCTGTGCTGATCACATGCACTCTCCAAAGAACAAATTCAACTCTCTAGCAATACACACCAAAATGAGCATGTGCAGCCTGACTCCTTCCATTTATAATGTTTAAAGAGGAGTTGGAGACACTGGAAGAATGTGAAGATCAGAAAAGACAGGATCATTCAGCCTTTTTACAAAATGCAGAGGAATAACCTCTTAGGTTCCACAGTTAGTACAGGCTCTGAGGAAGAAGGTACTCCTTCAAAATGCATCAGACAGCAGTTGTCCTGATGTCCTCTCCTTTGCCATCTGGAGACTGTCGGTTTCAGGACTGATCACCAACCACGATTAGGGGGCTTTTACAAGCAAATTTCTCCACATGTTTGTGAGTAGTTTTAATTTGTTTTTATCAATAAATTTGCTTGGGACAATGCACAAGGCCAGTGTGCCCTCTTCTCTTTACTCTTTCTGTGACTGTTAGGATATCCCCAATCCTGGAGAGCAGCAAGGCCTGAGAAATTATCCCTTGAACAATAGATCACCTGGACATCACGCTAATGCGCAAGAGTGTTTGTTTGCTGTAAACAAGTATGCTTTACTGCATATACAGACTTTTACTGTTGTGGGTTTAGGAACACTTTAAATTGTATGTAATCCTTAAAATTAACTTTTCCTATGTGTTCCCTTTGGTCTGTTAAATACATCACCAGAAGAGAAGAAAGGGAAGATGTTCTGTAGCCCTAAACAAAGAAAAATGCTGACTATGACCCTAAGAACACATCCCTACAGTCAAGCACGGAGACACTGAAGATGGGTCATGGATGGGTTTTTCAGCATGACAATGATCCAAAACATACCGCCAAGGCAACAAAGGAGTGGCTCAAGAAGAAGCACATTAAGGCCATGGAGTAGGCTTAAACTTTGAGTTGCCAAGGGACAGCCAAGAAACCTTAAGGATTTAGAGAAGATCTGTATAAAGCGAACCAAAATCCCTCCTGAGATGTGTGCAAACCTGGTAACCAACTACAAGAAACCTCTTACCTCTGTGCTCCCCAACAAGGGTTTCTCCACCAAGTACCAAGTCATGTTTTGCTTGGGGATCAAATACATATTTTACTCACTGAACTTAATTTAGAGCATTTGCTTTATATGTTTTTTTCTGGATTTTTGGTTGATATTCTGTCTCTATCATTTAAAATACACCTATGATAAAAATGATAGACCCTTTATTTCTTTGTAAGTGGGCAAACTTGCAAAATCTCCAGGGGATCAAACAATTACTTTCCCCACTGTATATTTTTTTCTTTTTTTTTTTTTAACACACTTCGACCAGAGCAATATAATGTTACCATAGTAACACTGTACTACACTGGGGAAGTGATCAGTATTTTATTTATTTTTTTACACATTATGTTTGCATTTAGCAATGAATTTCATTGCTATATGCAAGCATTTTACTGAATGAAATCGATTCATTCAGTTTGTTTTGTTGTGATTAGCTGTGATTGGCCAGAGCTAATCACATGGTACAGATGGGCTGTGATTGGCCCAGTCTGTACCATGTGATCACACTAATCAATCACATCTAGCAACACAATTGTATACAATGGATTGCTTGAAGGGAAGCCATCCATTGTTTACAACAGTCATGTAACCTGCTGTGATTGGTTACAGCAGTCACATGGTATCGGCAGTGGTCCAGCACAGTGATCAGTCATTGGCTGTGCCCCACGCGTGGGATGCAATCTGGGAGGACGATATATTATGTCCCCCCCTCCCCGGATTGACGATAGGTTCCCGCCGGCGTCATCTTGTTATAGGCTGAGTGGGAACCAGTTAATAGTGCCCAAGGCAATTAGTCACAGTGGTGACCGGTGTGGCTTGGGAATTTCTCACTAGATGGCATGGGTGCGTGCCTGGGGAGATGCAAGGGCAAGTATAAACTTGTACCACAAGGTTCCAAATAAAAACCTCTGAATAGCAGGAACTGGATGAGGAGAAGCAGTCTGAGCAGCTATCAAAGTTATGTCATGGTCCAATCATATATCGCACATATTTAAGTGGGTGGGGAATGCCTTGACCTCAAATGATTGGCCCATTACAGGTGACAGGTTCCTGTCAGAAAGCCACTCTCTACAGTTTTATAAGCCAAGATTATCTGCTAAATATAGTATGTTGATGTGTATAAAGAATAATTAAAGCTGTATTAATTCCAAAAGAAAATATTTATTATATTGCAGCTTACCAAGTTTTAGAGGCTGTCACTGCATTGTTTTATTTTTTTATTCTTTTTTTTTTATTTTCCCATGTGATCTGCGCAGTACGTCTGTTGTTTTTCAACAGGACAAGCTGTCCTGAAGATGTAGCAGTTAGAGGGTTGAGACAAACCATTTACCACTAACAGGTGTGCTTACAATGATCAGCTTTTAACCACTTGACCACTGGGCACTTAAACACCCTTAATAACCAGACCAATTTTCAGCTTTCGGTGCTCTCACATTTTGAATGACAATTACTCAGTCATACAACACTGTACCCATATGAAATTTTTGTCCTTTTTTTAACACAAATGGAGCTTTCTTTTGGTGGTATTTAATCACTGTTGGGTTTTTTATTTTTTGCGCTATTAAAGAAAAAAAGATTGAAAATTCTGTAAAAAAATGAATTTTTCTTCGTTTTTGTTATAAAATTTAGCAAATTTGTAATTTTTCTTGATAAATTTTGGCCAAAATGTATACTGCTACATATCTTTGGTAAAAATAAGTACAAATTGGGGTATATTATTTGGTCTTTGTGAAAGTTTTAGAGTCCACAAGCTATGGTGCCAATATCTGAAAATTTATCACACCTGAAGTACGGACAGCCTATCTCATTTCTTGAGACCCTAACAAGCCAGAAAAGTACAAATACCCCCCAAATGACCCCTTTTTGTAAAGAAGACATTCCAAGGTATTTAGAAAGAGGCGTGGTGAGTTTTTTGAAGTTGTAATTTTTTCCCACAATTCCTTGCAAAATCAAGATTTTTTTTTCTTTTTCACAAAATTGTCATATTAGCAGGTTATTTCTCACACACAGCATATGCATACCACAAATTACGCCCCAAAACACATTCTGCTATTACTCCCGAGTATGGCGATACCACATGTGTGAGACTTTTACACAGTGTGGCCACATACAGAGGCCCAACATGCAGGGAGCGCCTTCAGGCGTTCTGGAGCACCCAGGCCAATTCTGACATTTCTCTCCTACATGTAAAAATCATCATTTATTTGCTAGAAAATTACATAGAACCCCAAAACATTATATATGTGTTTTTTAGCAAAGACCCTAGAGAATACAATGGCGGTCGTTGCAACTTTTTATCTAGCACGGTACTTGTGCAGCAATTTTTCTAACGCGTTTTTTTTGGAAAAAAAATGTTTTGTGCTTTACAAAAAACAAAACTGTAAATTTAGCCCAATGTTTTTGCATAATGTGAAAGATGAAGTTACGCCGAGTAAATAGATACCTAACACGTCCCTCTTCAAAATTGCACAAGCTCGTGGAATGGCGCCAAACTTCGCTACTTAAAAATCCCCATAGGCTTTAATTTTTTTTACTGGCTACATGTTTTGAGTTACAGAGGAGGTCTAGGGCAAAAATTATTGTTCTCGCTCCAACGTTCGCAGCGATACCTCACATGTGTGGTTTGAACACCGTTTTCATATGTGGGCGGGACTTACGTATGCGTTCGCTTCTGCATGCGAGCACACGGGGACAGGGGCGCTTTTAAAAAAAAAATGTATTGTTCATTTTACTTTATTTATTTTAGTTTGACACTTTTTTTCCCCCAGGGCGCGCGCAGGAGATGAATTCTGTGAGGACGTTAATTAACGGCCTCTCAGAGTTAAGCAACCGCCCTATAGCCATTTTTCGGCTATGGGCCGGTTGTTAACTGGTTAATTATTTATATAAAACCATTACCCCAAAAAGAAAAAAAACCTGTAACTGATTATAAAATGTTAGCTTGAGTTTGTCTTCAATTCGTTTAGTGTACCTAAATCTGCTTGTATATCTTTTTTTTTTGAAAATTCTTTTTATTGAATATTTTTGACATACAACAAACAACATTTACAATGCCATCAACCGACAGCTACAACAACAGATATAACCCCCTCCCTGTACTCCGTTCCCTTCCCCCAACAAAAATTATATTATTTGTGGGATAACAGCCATTTCACATCTCTAATCACCCAGAGTATATGTCGTTTTACTCTTCACCCTGTATAAGGTATCTGATGGCTACATATATGTCCCTCCCATTCCTGCTTGTATATCTAATGCCGCGTACACACGACCGGACTTTCCAGCAGACTAGGTCCGACGGTCTTCCCGATGGACTTTCGGCGGAGTTCCGACAGACTTTCCGAACAAACGGACTTGGCCACACATGAACGGACTAAGTACATTTGAAAGTCTGTTCGTTTTGACGTGATGACGTAAACGGGACTAAAAATGGAAGTTCAATAGCCAGAAGCCAATAGCTTCCCTTGCGTCGTATTTGGTCCATCGGACCAGCACACAGACGAACGGTTTTCCCGATTTGAGTCAGTCGGAATTGAGTCCGTCGGATAGATTTGAAACATGTTCTATTTCTAGGTCCGTCTGATGGACTAATCCCTTCGGACCTAGTCTGACGGAAAGTCCGGTCGCGTGTACGCGGCATAATACTCCACTCCCCCCAGACTGACAGTGCTGCTGTCCAAAGGTGTCTCTGTGGCTTCTTATTCCAGAGTGGGAACACTCTAATACAGGAGGTGAGTCCTGGCAGGATCACCAGGTGAAAAACAAATGCAGCTACTGGTAAGCTGCAATATTTTTAGTTTTGAATACAGCAGTGAAGGGAGAAACCCCAGTCCATTTAATCTTTGATGCTTGTGTCATGTTGAAGAAATTCCCCTTCACTTTCTGTCCCAGAGATGCAACAGGATGTGAGAGTAAATCTCTACAAAAGGAATTCTCCTCTAATGCCACGTACACATGATCTGAAAATCGGGCCAGCAAAAGACAGATTAGAGCTTTTGGTCGGAAAATGCGACCGTGTGTATGCTTCATCTGACTTTTGCTGGCCGAATTCCAGACAGCAAAAGATTGACAGCATGTTCTCAATTTTTTTTGATCGGAAAAAGTACTGATCGGAAATTCCGATCGTCTGTAGCAATTCCGACGCGCAAAATTCCTACGCATGCTTAGAAACAATTCGACGCATGCTCGGGAGCATGGAACTTTATTTTCTCGGCTTGTCATAGTGTTGTACGTCACCGCGTTCTTGATGGTCGAAAGTTCAGCAAACTTTTGTGTGACCGTGTGCATGCAAGCCAAGCTTAAGCGGAATTCCGTCTGAAAAAGCATCCAAAATTTTTCTGATGGAAAATCCGCTCGTGTGTACGTGGCATTAGACAGTTGTCGGTGGAACAGGTGTCTCCATTGAAAGATATAACTTCTCAGCTCTTGTTCTGGTAACAGCATTTTGGATTCACCATCACTTACAGTCCTAATGACAATGGCCACCAGGCCAAAAAGAGACACGAACAGTTATAAAACTTGACATAAATTCTAATCCTTCCCTAACCTATGAAATAATAAAAAACTTTCTACAGCGACAGGAAACTGGCCGTTAACCTCTAGTTTAGAGTCTTATAAAACACATATTAAAGTGATACTAAACACACACTGTTTAATTTACATTATCCCATCTCTTTATTTATATGGATGATGATACTTTAATAAAAAGAAATCAAAGAATCTGTTTTCAGAATCGATATACAGCTGTCATGTGACCCAGCTCTTTACCAGCCCATCTGCAGGGAAACATCGGTGGGAGTAGCTTCTAGTCATTTTCTGTTGGTCACATGTTAAAAAAACAACCTTCAAAATACAAAACAAAAATAGATAATTAATGTCAAATAAATGTTTTAAATCAACATACAAATATGTACTTGAATCAATATTTTTGTGCAAAAACATGGTGTGGGCTATCTAGGGGGATGTTCTGCCAATCACAGCCTGTTTCACGCCCCTCCAGCCTGTGTCTATTGTTTGTATGTGCTTAGAATTACAGGGAGGTGAAGCCTCCATCAATCAACGTGTAATATCCCACCCCCATTTTGTTAAGTGGTTTAGTGGGCATGGAGGAGGAGGGAGGGGAGTGTCAATTACCACTGTGTATACGCCCGCATGTGTGACTCTATAGTCATGTGAGCTGCACAGATAAGAAAAAGGAGGAAATGAACAGCTTAGAAGGGAACTGAAACTGGAGCATGCTCAGTAGATGTGACAATGGCCAGTCTACACAATCTCAGGCTGCAGCGGGGACACAGATAAGGAGGGAGGGACTGTGAACAGCAGGATCAACAAGGTTTTTTGAAGTATGAACAGCATGCAATACATTATGTACTAACAGTTTTTAATAATGTGGGTTTAAAAACACTTAAAAATTGAAAAAATGTAAAACTACAAACCACACTCTGCCTTTTATTAGTCAACAGGCCAAACCGTGAGGGTGCATCTACTGGAAACATGGACAGCCATAAAAGTTGACAGAGGTTCTAATCCTTCCCTACTAAAAAAATCTACTATATATACACATTAAGTCCCTTAGGAGGCCTTCCATGGAAATCAGTGCCCCATGCAAACTTGACATTAACTGCAACAAATGTAACCAGGGCCAGCAATGAACATAGCTAAATGGTGTTGGCGTATAATTTTCTACAGCTACTGGGAACTGTTTGTTAACTTATAGTTCAGGGACTAAGGCTCTGTTCACACTAGTGCGACTCCAAAGTCGTGCAATTTCAAGTGCGACTTTGGAGTGCGTCTTTTTATGTAACTTTTATGCAACTTTACACTCTTTGGCAACTCAAGCTGAATCAAAGTAGTGCAAGGACCTTTTTAAAGTCGCTATTACTTTAAGTCACATAAATTGGAATGGGTGCCATTGAAATCAATGGACTGTGACTTGTCATGCGACTTTGTATTCAAAGTCGCTTGGCAAATCGCACTAGTGAAAGCAGAGCCTGATGAAGCACTTATTAAAATTAACTACAAACCACACCCTGCCTTTTAGTAAGTATACTTAATAGGGATTTTCCCTGACTGTATTCAGTCAGTAGTCCTCCTAAACTTTATACATAGCTTTGTCCATTTATTGATTCCAGGATTTTGGTAAATGTATTGTTTACGCTGGCATGTACGCTAGGCAGTTTAGATCAAGAATACTTATTATGTTCATTTATATTTGTCTTCAAAATATTCATTTTATTTTCTAATTAAAGTTTGTTAAAATGAGGCAATGCAGCCCAGTCCACATGACATAAATACGGTAGACTGCATTTATTTCCTCTGGTTTATTCCAGACTGGACACTGAGTATGTGCAAATGGAGAGCCAAATAACCTTTGTCCTCTTGTCAAGAATGAGGTGAGGAGTGAAAAAAAAATACAAATAAAGTAAACAGACCCCCTTCCAAGGGCTCTGTTTCTGTTGGCTGCTAGAGTTCTGTATCACACATCAGCTATGTCCGAGACTTGCCGGAGCCTGAGCCAAGTGAAATGACTTGATTCATGTGATAAACTGCACCTCTGAGATATATTACCCACAATTTTATAGCTTGCTCGCACGCTACCAAAGCACAGACATATTCCCTTGAGCATAATGCATCTGAATTTTGGAAACAAAATACCACAGAACATAATTCTTGCATTCTACTTGTCAATAACCCTAGTATACGCTTATTATTCTGCTTTGTAGTTGCATACTATACTATGAAACACGTATCATCCAGATCAGTACAAATAATCAGAAAATGGATGATATTTAATACTTTTCCAGACACAAAAGACTTTTACCTGTATACTCTTTGTGAGCCTTTAGAAATGATTCAGTTTTCTCTATGAATGACCCCTAAAATGTGCTCAAATCTTCCGTACAAGATATAAAAATAAATAAAATAGTTGAATAAAATATAACACTTTCCTATACTATTACGTTACCCTATCTTTACTTTGTACAATCAAGGCCATTAGTACTTGAATCTGTATGACAATGGCATCTGAAAAGTAAGTCTGACTTCTCCAATCCATATGTCTAGTGTTCCAGTCAATTCAAATGCAGATTTGACTTCCCAATAAATTCTGTAAATTGAGTTTCTTTTTCTATTATGCAACCACTTGTTATTGGTACTCAGTCCATAAAAAGCTGTTGAATTTGAATGTGTGGAGAAGTGCATTATACTTCTTTTGCATACCTCCCAACTTTTGAACTTCAGAATGAGGGACACTTAAGGTAGGAAGTGACTGGTAGCGTGCTACACTCACCAGGGCAAAAGTGGGTGTGGTCAAACTCTTAACAATGGGAGGGGCTTAATGGGTACAAAGTTTAGGAGAGTGCAGGGTTCTGGGGTCTGTTATTTACAGGAAGGTGGGTTCTGGAGTGTGTAATGCACAGGGTGCATATGTAGCGCCCTGCTCCTAATGGGCAGATGCTATAAATGGAAATTTAGTTTGTCTGCCCTGCTGGTTGTGTGGTTTTCCCCTTGGCCGAGGGGTGGCGCCCTATAGTTTGGCAGAACAAGCTGGGCATATTGAGTGCCTCTTTTTGCCCGGAAACAGTCAGTGGGTGTGGTCTGCCCGCTGTGCATTCTGGGAATTTAGTTTGTCTGAGCTGTAGTTTAAATTGTCTCGGGCCGGCTGTCTTGAGGCTTCGTTACTGAAGGCAAAAAGAATATACCGCGCTACCTAAAAGATGTGCAAAAAAAAAAAAATGGCTGCAGCTAAAAAATTGCGAGATATGCACAATCACAGGAAGTTATAATAGAATGGAAGCTGCGCACAAATTAAATAAAATGTAAAACATGATATCAAGAGTGACTGTTGATGTGACCATATAAACCAATGCAACAAATATATGATGCAATATTGCTATGTGCAAAAAATGTTAGATAAAACCCAACAAGTAACAAAAAAAAAATACTCATATAGATGAAATAATAATAATAAAAAAAAAAAAAATAATTTATATATATATATATATATATATATATATATATATATATATATATATATATATATATATATATATATATATATATATATATATATATATATGTGACATTGGGGTGTTTAACTCAAGTGGATAGATGCGTTTTTGGTGCAGTGAGTCCACATCAGACAGGCATTTATGTTTAAGGGCCTGGTAGCCCACGTTTATTGAAAGGGAAAACAAAACAAAAGTCCATCCAGGAATCCCACGCAGGGGTCAAAGCTCCAATCAAATACACAAAATCCAAATGAAAATGCTAGCCCACCTGGCTACTCTTCAACAGTACTGCTGCTATAGGGTACTTGCCTCTCAAACAAGCTGTTTGGATGCACACAGTCTTAGGCTCCTTGGAAGTTGGCCGCACACAGCTTCAAGCCCCTCAATGCACACAGCTTTGGGCTCCTTGGACACACACAGCTTTGAAGCCCTTCAATGCACACAGCTTTGAGCTTCTTAGACGCACACAGCATCTATCCTCACACAGAGACCCTCAGTAGCAGCCACTGCTCCACCTTCCTTCCCCCTTCTGCTCTCACCAGACCCTCGTTATATAGGCTGTGTGCACCTGGGCACACACCCTGCTGGCTGTCCACAAGACCCGGACCCAGGGTTGGAGAATCCCGTCCCACCCAAGACTCTGAAAGATCTCCAAACTACAGAACCCCTTCCAGAAGTAGCAAGATCCGGAGAAAACTGCCAGAGCAGTTTTCTCTGTTTCAAATATACGCTCTGTAGTTCTGCACTCAGCTGATATGCAGACTCTGTGTCCACTTTAACCCCATTTTCAAAGGGACAGAGCCTTGCTCTGCCACAATATATATATAAATATATATATATATATATATATATATATATATATATATATATATATATATATTAAAGTCCAGTGATGAAGGTGACAGAAAATTCTATGAGTGAATTATCTTCTCTGTGATTAACACAAAACACCACCAAATGAGTGAACCACCACCATGCAGCATATGCGCTTACCGGAAGGCAAGCGATATAGAGCCTGTAGTATCAACACAGCATCAAGACCTCAGATCACCTCTTACGAATACACTGAGAGCAAACCAGGGAGTCCCAAATCGATAGGCAGTCCAAAGGCAGCAATCACGATCTCAGCAAGGAAAGAAAGCTCACCATAGTGTAACTCAATTTCAGGAAACAATTTATTATACAAAAAAGTAATGCACTTACATTTAAAATCTTTAAAAACGCATGTATGTAAAATGAAGTAAGCCGGCCGGCTTGTAGACACCCGTCCTAGACTGCGATGGCGTCAGCACGCCTCCCTCCCGACGTCCGTTTCGTCAAAGAGTGACTTAGGCATGGGGAACCATCTAACATTTTTTTCATGTCAACAAGTTGCTGGTTGCACAGTCCTGTAGTCTGTGGCAGAGACTGTGACCGAACATCGCATCGGCTGCTAGTTCAGTGAGAGAGGCCTATCCGGGGGTTGCTGGATCCAGGTGTAGAGCTTTTATCCTCTGGATCAAGAAGTACCTCTGACCCGCAAATACAAGGTACCTGAATCCCCCTTAACCCTCTATTGGAATTGTCTTTTTGTCAATAAAGCATTTGGAAAAAAGGACTAAGTGTCAAAGCTAAAATCTTTGAGCAAATCTTTAATGGGACCCCTGTGACGGAGAAGGTGGAACGGTGAGGTAACGGTAAGCCCAATCAAATACCAGCAGCTCCTTCGGGGGTAAGTGCTACACATGGTTTTGTAGTGAATTGTGTACAGAGTGCAGGGAAGTGCTAGGCACAGAGTGCAGGGCTCTGGAGTGTGTTACATACAGATTGCAGGGTTCTGGACTTCGTTACTTACAGAGTGCATGGATCTGGAGTGTGTTACATACCGATTGCATGGTTCTGGAGAGCATTACGTACAGAAAGGTGGGTTCTGGAGTAAATTATGCATAGGATTCAAGAGAGTGCTAGTTACAGAGTCCATTCATCTATTAACATCTCACTATTGCACCTCTCCTCAGCTATAACCTCCACACATACAAAACACACACACACACACATACAAACCACACACATATACAAACCACACACACACACACACACACACACATACAAACCACACACACAAAGCACACACACACACACACACAAACCACACACACACACATGCACATACAAACCACACACATACATACAAAGCACACACACATACAAACCACACATACAAACCCCACACACACATACACATACAAAACAGAACACCTCTCCTCTGCCCTCCCCTTACCCAAAGCACTACCATCTTCCACATGGTTATCTTTGTAAAAGTACCTTTCTGTAGCTGGCTCTGTCACAGCCTTGTTTACTTTTTCTGTGCACTAAGGGTTCTTTTACACTGGGGCGTTTTTCAGGAGCTACAGGGCTAAAAATAGCGCCTGTGCAGCGGCGCTTTGTGGGGGATTTTAACCCTTTTTCGGCCGCTAGCGGGGTTCAAACCACCCCGATAGCGGCCGCATACCGCGGCTAAAACGACGGTAAAGCAGCGCTAAATATAGCGCTGCTTTACCGTCGCTGCCCGCACCGCCCCAGTGTGAAGCCGGCCTAACTGTACATTCTTCTCATTTCCAGCTCCCAATCTCCCCTCCCCGACCAGGAAGGAGATAAGGATAACGATGCAGCTCACCCCCTTCCTCCCCTACTTCCCTCGATCATGCTGCACTCATAGCCCAGCTCTTCTCCCTGCTCTCAGTGCAGAGCAGGGAGACTGCTATAGGAGCCGTGGGGAGAGCTCAGCTGTTACTTTTAATGGCAGAAGCCATGTTGTGAGTGCAGGGCTTCCACATGTCTGAAAAAAACTCTGGTCAGCGTGCTGTTTCCCTATACGCTGATTGCTTGACAAAGGGGCGGATGTGAGTAGCAGTCCTGCCCATCCCCAACATCAAGGCTTTAATCTGACAGCTGTAGCTGCACAGAGCACATCCAGCGGGTTTTCTGGCCAATCCCTGGCTGTGCTTGATATTCACACTTGTGCTGTAAGTTACTACATAATTAACTGATGGAGTGATGCGGGACAAAGTCCTTGTACAGCGGGAAAGAGTTATAAATGCAGGAAAGTCTCGCCCAATCCGGGACTGTTTTGAGGTATGCTTTTGTTGCTTGTCATTTTAAGACATGGGAGGTAATTTTACTTAGAAAAAACAGTCTGTTAAAGATATACTTGTAGCGCTGACATTCTTGCTTATTAATGTGTTTTTGCATATTATAATCAAAAGTCTATAGACATTTCTATGGTTTAGTATTTGGCGCCATCTAGCGGCCAAATACTGATAGTGAACTTAAATGATTATTGCTTTTAAAAGCACAAAGACTAATACAGGAAGTGACTGTTATTTACATCAGAAGGTTGACCTTTTTACCCAGGATGCTTGATGACCTACCCAGGGACACTTTCTCGGGCAGTGCATGCTGGGTAGGACATAAAAGGAACCCAAGTGGCCATTTTGGCTCTCTTGGGATCGCATGGCCTGCCTGTGAGGAATTGTGAGGAGGCCTCTCGGAGAAAGCGGCCTACAGCCATTATGGAGCGCAATCCCACTTGTTGTGTGAGTGACCTGACGGTGCTGGAGGTACAGTGACCGGATCGGAGAGATCCAGAGACACTTGTTTGAGCATCGGAGGACTGGGCTCACCCAGCGGAGCGGAACGGAGTGACGGAGCCAGCTGACGGAGAAGCAAGCTGCAGTCACCGTACCAAAGATACTATACAGATACAGAGTTCCGATCCAGTCGGTGAGCGACTACGGCCCACAGTTTGTTAACTTTTACACCCAGTCAGACTAACATACAGGCCTCATTGGGATGTATAGTTCAGGGCTCAACATTTCAAGTCCTGAGCTACTAGCCAGGCCTTAAGGGTTACTCGCCACCAGTTGCCCCGCCCCTACCATGCCCCGTCCCTAATCCCGCCCCTATACAATAACTATACAATAATACTTTTTCTGTGCACTAACTGCACACTCTTCTCATTCCCAGTTCCCAATCTCTCCTCCCGAGCAGGAAGGAGATAAGGATAACGATGCAGCTGAAAAAAAAACCCCAGTCAGCAATGTATAAGCCTGCTGTTTCCCTATACGCTGATTGCTTGACAAAGGGGCGGGTGTGAGTAGCAGTCCCGCCTATTCCCAACATCAGGGCTTTAATCTGACAGCTACAGCTGCACAGAGCACATCCAGCAGGTTTTCTGTCCAATCCCTGGCTGTGCTTGATAGTCACACTTGCGCTATAAGTTGCCCCCCCCCCACTCCCAGGTAGCCCAGCTCCTCGCCAGACCTAATTTTCCACTCGCAAAATGCGAGTAGGCGAGTGGAAAATTTGAGGGCTGATATAGTTCCACGGAGGAGGAGTATAGCAACTGACACTAGGCAAGCATGAGGCCTACCTGCTTTGGCATCTCAAGCCCTGTAATATAGTTTACTGAAGTTATACCAGGAGCATCTTTAACTCAACTTGACTTACTTAAACCTTTGGATTACAAATCACAAGGAGTTACTCTAGCTAGCGAAGACAAGAAGGTTAAAGACAAAGTACTTTAAGTGGGATCTCATGCATAGCTATAAAAGTAGGGGGAGCTCCCGTATATTTATATTGTTTGCAATTGTTATATTGAAATCCATTGTGCTGTCGTTCTATGTTGGGATGACAGCACAATCACTGTAATCACCTTTTTGAATATATTCACAGTAAAATATATTTTGGTTAAGTATCCAAGTTGTGTGGAGTATTGTTTTCTCCCAGCAGGTGGAGCCAGTGGATTCTGAGGTTACAATACAGGTATATTGTATTATATTATATTGTACTGTATTGCATTGCATCACAGCCGTGTCAAGGGGACTGAGCCAAGTTAGTGGGGTTTATTAGCAGAGTGCAGGCCCAAATCAAACCAGCAGCTCCTTCGGGGGTCAGTGCTACACGTGGGGGCTCATCCGGGATCCTGTCACTCTGCAAGCAAGCCCGCCCCCCTGGATGCCACTATGGACCCCACAACAGTGGTCCAATGGTGAGAAGCAGAAGGTACATGCTCAGAAGCGAGCGTGGCCATTGAACTCCCAGGAGAGGACTGGGGAGAAAAACAAGTTAAGGAGATTGTGCAAGCATTGTCCCCAGACAGGAAGGCCTATGTGGTCGCAGTAAGACCAGACCATGGGACCAATCGCACTTACGCACTACTGGAGTGGAGGAAAGGTGTTCCTAAGAGTTTCCAAGGTACCAGCGTGAAACTGTCTGACAAAACCAAATTCTGGCCTAAATCAAACCAGCAGCACCTTTGGGGGTCAGTGCTACATACTGTACAGTGGGGAAAATAATTATTTGATTCCCTGCAGATTTTGTAAGTTTGCCCACTTGCAAAGAAATGAAGGGTCTATATTTTTATCATAGGTGTATTTTAAATGATAGAGACAGAATATCAACCAAAAATCCAGGAAAAAAAACACGATACAAATGATATTATTATTATTATACAGGATTTATATAGTGCCGACAGTTTGCACAGACCTTTACAATACACAGTACAATTACAATACAATTTCAACACAGGGGGAATCAGAGAGCCCTGCTCGTTAGAGCTTACAATCTAGGAGGGAGGGTCAAGTTATACAAAAGGGGGGTGAGCTAATGGAGAAAATAATGCAGTTGTTAGATGGAGGCAGGATAGGCTTCAGGGATCGCCTGAAGTGGATACATTTGGAGACAGTCTGACAGATTGGGGTAGGGAATTCCAGAGGATGGGTGAGGCTTGGGAGAAGTCCGGATATGGGAGGAGGTGATGAGGAAGCTAGAGAGCAGGAGGTCTTGGGAGGAATGAAGAGGGCGATTAGGTTGGTATTTTGAGACTAGGCTAGTGATGTAGCTGGGGGCAGAGTTGTGGATGGCTTTGTAACTTATTGTTAGTATTTTGAATTTAATTTGTTGGGCAAGTGGCAGCCAATGGAGGGATTGGCAGAGAGGGGTAGCAGACACTGAGCGGTTTGTAAGGTGGATGAGTCTTGAGGTGCTAAAATGGCAGCGAAGTACAAACCCCCCCCAAATGACCCCATTTTGGAAAGTAAGAGGGGAGAGTCTATTTAAAGGAAAACCAATAAGGAGGGAGTTGCAGTAGTCAAGGCAAAAGATAACCAGGGAGTGAATCAGGAGCTCTGTGGTTTCATTGGTTAGAAAGGGATGTCTACTTTCCAAAATGGGTCATTTTGGGGGGTTTTTATGCCATCTGGGCATCCAGGCCTGAGCGGTGATTGGTTTTTGGGGTTCTACGCAGCTAGGCTCCCAAAAGTCCCACACATGTGGTATCCCCGTACTCAGGAGAAGCAACAGAATTTTCATTGGTTTTGAAAGGGAAAAAAAATATATATATATATTTTTTTTCATTATTCAATCTCTTGGGACAAAAAAAAAAATATTTGTAGCTTTAAATAGAGATGTTGCGGAAGGTATGTCACACGTCACCCACTCTTCTAACCACTTGTAGACAAAGCCCTTTCTGGCAAAGGCCCTACAGATTAAAATGGTGGGTGTTGCATTTTTTTTTTCCACACAGTATTTGCGCAGCGATTTTTCAAACGCATTTTTTGTGGAAAAAATACACTTTTTTTTATTTTAATGCAAGCTATATTGCTCAAATTTTTGATGAAATAAAAAATATGATCTTAGGCCGAGTAAAGTGATGCTTTAAAAATTGCGCACAAACACGCAGTGGCGACAAACTACATACATTTTTAAAAGCCTTTAAAAGCCTTTACATGATATTAGATGGGGCCGAAAGAGAAGGGGGGGCAGGGGTGCTTTTTTTTTTTTTTTTTTTTTTTTTTTTTATTTATTTAGCTTTTTTATTTTATTTTTAAACTGTTCCTTCCATTTTTTTTCTTTGTTATGATTTTTATTGTTATCTCAGGGAGTTCAGAGTTGCTTTTACATGAAAGCCGATCACTGGCTGAAAAGAGGATAACCTAAACCTAGCACGCGAAAAAAAGAGATTGATTGGTGGGTATGCATGTGGGGGCATCCTCCCGCAAAAGTTATGCCGATACACACGGTCGGAATTTCGACCGTATGTACGTGGGATGCTGCCCCCATTTCGTACCATTGCACCTCTACAGCGTTGGAAAAAGCAAACGAATAAATAAATCCGCGTTGCAACTGAATGGCGCACCTGAAAACAAAAAAAAATATGTTGCATAATAAAACATCTAAATAGTGGAGTAAAAAAAGAGCAACAATAATGTGCAGGTGACCTGATTGGCCTAACAAAACCCACAATAAAACCTATTAAAAATTACATAAATGATAATAATGTTAAAATTATAATCATAGAAAATGTAAAAACATATATATAGATAAATAATATATAGATGTAGGCTAAAAACCGCGAATAATCATGAACATAAGTGTACTTGTGAGTAATCCTGTTACAGATATAAAGTGAAAAGTTACAAAAAGGTAAAAATATAGATAAGTGAATGATCCTAATATTTTCATAAAGGATGATGATTGTAAACATAAAAGTGACCTTTACTGTTAAAAAAAAAAAAAAAAACATAAAAGTGACCAAGTGCTTTTGTGGATATTGATCTAAATAGAATAAAGTTCTCAAAGGTAGTGAAGTCCTTAAGGGGTGATAAATTCCATGCGATCATGCAGCGACACTGGAAGAGTGCTCTAGGTGAGGTGGTGATATTCTGTCGGCATCAACGCCTGTAGGAGTGAGGCTTACCAGAATTCACAGACTTTGGAAGGCGTACGCCTTGCAAGTCTTGATGGGCTTTAGGTTAAAAGGGCTGGCGGGTCTCTGCTCCACGGGCTGTTTCCAAAGCTTCGCTCAGTATGGCGTTGGTACACACACAGAGGTAGAGCAGCGGGTGGGCATCAATACTCTGCGTATTCAAGCGTGTTCATATATATAGAACCAAGGTAAAAAAGGGGAACTCGCATGGTGTAATAACGTTTAAAACGCAATGTAATGTGTAAAAATAGAATAAGAACACTCACATTTGAGTAGAGAGGTACAAGCTTAATTTGAAATGGGTAATGGTGTAGTGCTGTTGCTGTGGTCCACCCGACGCATTTCGTCCTCTAAGACGTCATCTGGGGTAGCCAGATGACGTACAAATTATAGACCCGTCATTCAAGTGGGAAAACTTACAAAATTAGCAGGGGATCAAATAATTATTTTCCCCACTGTATGTTAAAGTGTATGTAAAGCCTAACAACGAACGCTTATTTGCTCCCTTTTGGTCTGCTAAACTTACTTTTGAAAGCATTTTGTTATATCTGTCCAATAAGTGCAAAAAATACTACAAATTATAGACCTGTCATTCCAGTGGGAAAACTTACAAAATTTGCAGGGGATCAAATAATTATTTTCCCCACTGTATGTTAAAGTGTATGTAAAGCCTAACAACGAATGCTTATTTGCTCCCTTTTGGTCTGCTAAACTTACTTTTGAAAGCATTTTGTTATATCTGTCGAATAAGTGCAAAAAATACTCTGATAACTTAATTATCTCTGCCTTTGCACAAGAAGGTGGATGCTCTCTGTAAGGGCAAAAGGAGTAGCAAGTAGTAATTATTCAAATTCAGCTTGTCTTGTTCTCTGTTGACAAAGTTTTGTAACTTATCCAAGCCAAGCCACTTGCCCACATTTTGAACGTGACTCCAGGTAGACGGCACTAGCGAAGGAAGCCAATGTCGATGCCTCTATCGGCGAAATTGACACCTTGCTAGCCCCATCGCCTGGTATGGATTTAAAGGGGAACCCCTACGCCAAAAAAACGGAGTGGGGGTCCCCCCAAAGTCCATACCAGACCCTTATCCGAGCACGCAGCCCGGACGGTCAGCCCTCAACATGGGGGGTGCATTGGTGAAGGGGGGGCCCTGTGGCCCCCCCACCCCAAAGCACCTTGTCCCCATGTTGATGTGGACAAGGGCCTCTTCCCGACAACCCTGGCCGTTGGTTGTCGCGGTCTGGGGGCAGGGGACTTATCAGAATCTGGGAGCCCCCTACATCCCGGCCCCCCACCGGGAATGAGTATGGGGTAAATGGTACCCCTATCCATTCAAAGTGTTAATAAAATAACACAACACAGGCTTTTAAAGTAGTTTAGTAGACAGCTCCGGGGGTCTTCTTCCGACTTCGGGGGTCTTCTCGCCGGGCACCTCCGCTATCTTCTGCTCTTTTATCGCTCTTTTACTAGCGGAGGAGCCCGGCTTTTTCCTTCAACGCCGCTGTCCGGGGGTCTTCTTCCGACTTCAGGGGTCTTCTTCCGACTTCGAGGGTCTTGTCCCGCTCTTCGTTTCTTCTGCCGGGCCTCCGCTATCTTCTTGCAGCTCTTTTTCTAGCGTTGGCCCGGTCTTCTGGTTCGTCGCTGTCGCCGTCGTCTTCTTTTCTTCTTCTTCCTTCCAATGTTGACACGACGCTCTCTCCAGTCGCAATGCCAGGGACACGTTGCGCGGCGACTTATATGGGGGGGCGGGGTCACTGGGTGATGTCACATGGTGACCCGGCCCCTTATGATGTCACAGTCCCAACATCCCCACACTATTGGTTGCACTTTTGTACTTTAACCACTTGCCGACCAGCCGCCGCAGTTTTACTGCGGCAGAATGGCACGCCTGGGCGAAACGACGTTATGTAACGTCGCTTTGCCCTGTGGCCCCTGCTCGCCCCCCGAGCTGATGCAAGTGCCCGTGATCACCGCTGACATATGGAGAACCGGGAGCTGTGCGTGTAAACACGCAGTTTCCAGTTCTCTGAGGGAAGAACAGACAGATCATCTGTTCATACAGAGTATGAACAGCGATCTGTCATCTCCCCTACACAGTCCCCTCTCCTCTTCAGTTAGAACACACACCAGGGAACACAAGGTGCTTTGGGGTGGGGGGCCGCAGGGCCCGCCCTTCCCCAAAGCACCCCCCATGTTGAGGGCACACGGCCTGGTACGGCTCAGGAGGAGGGGCGCTCGCTCGTCAAAAGGATCTTTAGCAAACATTGCATCTCTGTGTTTTAAATCTCAGAAATACACTAAGACAATTACAATATATGTGTAAATCTGCGCTAGGTCACAGGCAGGAAAAAAGTGAGCAGCTGCTAATAAAACTGTGATACCAGTTCCTAACTTAGATTAAGGCCACTTCACACTGATGCGATTTGCAGGTGCTAAAGTTCTAAAAATAGCGCTTTGCGGGCGGTTTTAACCCCTTTTCGGCCACTAGCGGGGGTAAAACTGCCTCGCTAGCGGACGAAAAGCGCTGCTAAAACGACGGTAAAGCGCCGCTAAATATAGTGCTGCTTTACCGCCAGCGCGCCCAGCGCCTCAGTGTGAAAGTAGCCAAAGGCTCGGTTCACACTGGAACCAGCCATGGATCGCACAGGAGCGATGTGCGTCCCTGTTCCCCATTTCAGGGACGAATCAGGGCCGAATCTATGCCTGAATTCGGCCCTGAAACGGAGCCAAAGATGCACAGCGCTTCTGTGCAGTGCGCTCCGCAGCCGCAACGGAAATATGTGAACCGGCTCCATAGGGAGCCAGTCACATTCTCCTGCTATGCGAATTGGATACGGGGAAACCCGCATCTGATTTGCATAGGTGTGAACCCGGGCTTAAACAAAAAAGCAGCGCTAATAACAATAAGTGCAAATATTTTAAATAGGTGACCACTATTAACCGCTTCAGCCCCAGAAGATTTTACCCCCTTCCTGACCACAGCACTTTTTGCGATTCGGCACTGCGTCGCTTTAACTGACAATTGCGCGATCCTGGAATGTTGCACCTAACCAAAATTGACATACTTTTTTCCCCACAAATAGAGCTTTCTTTTGGTGGTATTTGATCACCTCTGTGGTTTTTATTTTTTGCGCTATAAACAAAAAAAGAGCGACAATTTTAAAAAAAAACGCGAATAATAAATATCCCCTAAAAATATATAAAAAAAACATTTTTCTTCCTAGGTTTAGGTCGATATGTATTCTTCTACATATTTTTGGTAAAAAAAATTGTAATAAGCGTATATTCATTTTTTTACGCAAAAGTTAGGGGATAGATTTATGGCATTTTTATTATAATTAATTTTTTACTAGAAATGCCGGCGAGCTGTGATTTTTATCGGGATTGCAACATTATGGCAGACACATCGGACAATTTTGACACATTTTTTGGGACCATTGGCATTAATACAGCGATAAAAATGCATTGATTACTGTAAAAATGTCACTGGCAGTGAAGGGATTAACACTAGGGGGCGATCAAGGGGTTGTGTTCCCTGGTGTGTGTTCTAACTGAAGGGGAGAGGGGACTGTGTAGGGGAGATGACAGATCGCTGTTCATACTCTGTATGAACAAACGATCTGTCTGTTCTCCCCTCAGAGAACTGGAAACTGCGTGTTTACACACACAGCTCCCGGTTCTCCGTATGTCAGCGGTGATCGCGGGCACTTGCATCAGCTCGAGGGCGAGCGGGGGCCACAGGGCAAAGCGACGTTACATAACGTCGTTTCGCCCAGGCGTGCCATTCTGACGGCTGGTTGGTAAGTGGTTAAAGTACAAAAGTGCAACCAATAGTGCGTATCTAACAAACAATCCAAACAAAATAATCAATAATAAAGTGCAAGAGTGCAACTAATAGTGCATATACCTATAGAAGTATGGATCCAAAAATCAGAAAAGTTCATCACATCAAGTGCTGAAAAGTATATATGTAGTCCATTGATGTACAATTGAGTCCCTTCACAATCCCTTCACAATACATCCAAAATACAGTGCATTGAAAAAGGGCTTTCACACTGAAGCGGTGCGCTTGCAGGACCCTGAAAAATGTCCTGCAAGCCGCATCTTTGGCTCGCTCTAGGAGCGGTATATTTACCGCTCCTATAGCGCCCGTTCCCGTTGAAAACAATGGGGCAGCACTCCGAACCCGCCCGCAAAACACCGCTGCAGCGGCGGTTTGCGGGCGGTATTAACCCTTTTTCGGCCGCTCGCGGGGGTAAAACCGCCCCGCGAGCGACCGCAATGCGCCGCTAAAACGACGGTAAAGCGGCGCTAAATCGACGGTAAAGCCACTATCCAAACAATGCCCCAGTGTGAAACTAGCCTTAGAGCTGCAAGTCTTTTTTGGGTATGTCTCTACCAGCTTTGCACATCTAGAGAGTGATATTTTTACCCATTCTTCTTTGAAAAATACAGTGCCTTGCAAAAGTATTCACCCCCCCTTGGCTTTTTACCTATTTTGTTACATTACAGCCTTTAGTTCAATGTTTTTATATCTAAATTATATGGGATGGATTAGAACACAATAGTCTAAGTTGGTGAAGTAAAATTAGAAAAATATATACATAAAACTATTTTTCAAAAATAAAAAACTGATAATTGGCACGTGCGTATGTATTCACCCCCTTTGTTATGAAGCCTATAAAAAGCTCTGGTGCAACCAATTACCTATAGAAGTCACATAATTAGTGAAATGATGTCCACCTGTGTGCAATCTAAGTGTCACATGATCTGTCATTACATATACACACCTTTTTGAAAGGCCCCAGAGGCTGCAACACCTAAGCAAGAGGCACCACTAACCAAACACTGCCATGAAGACCAAAGAACTCTCCAAACAAGTAAGGGACAATGTTGGTGAGAAGTACAAGACCTCTGAAGAAGTCACGTGACAGTGACGAATGCGCAAAGGGACACTAGATACCGGAAGCGAGGTACGAGCTCGATGCTCGTTTATCCCATGCAACTTTGAGCAACATAAATGTGAGTTTACTGTACTTTACTTGTATTGAATAAAACCTTTTAAAAACGTACTACACTATCGAGACCCTTCCTCTCCTTATCCATTTTTGCGAGACACATACACCTGAACTAGAGCGTACACCCCAGTAAAAGAGACGCCCAAACACCTGGATTTAAAGGGAGCCGCCCGCCATAGGACACAGAAGCCCCACTGAGAACCAGCTAACACATATACACGCTGTTACCTTACAGCGGTAAGGTAAGGGTACATCCATTACTATATTCCACGGAAGATCAGGAACCACCTGCAGCTACTGGTCACAATAACCACCAGCACCGATACCGTTATACCCCACCAGGATTTGTCACCAGCGCCATAGCAAACCTCACTTTGCCCACACTAGGAAAGGGCTCACCCCCACGGACTGTTCTTGCACTTTTGCATTACTTATTTATTGATTGTATTCAATTTTTTTGGCTATGCTTACCTTTCACACATCCTTATCCACCTAGTTGGTTTTATGCACCGATGCAATTTTTTACTGCGACTATTTTATGTGTCATATTTTTTAACCATATTTTTTAACCACTTGTACTTGACCGCAGCACTTTATGCACGGCCATCACAGATTCACCTTATTTTAATGTGACGCTTGATGCAACTTTATGCGATTTTTATGCGTTTCTATGCAATTATAAGAGACGTCATTTTTATATGATTTTATGTGATTTACCCACATCATTCTCACTTGATACACTTCTGCACACTTCTCACGGATTTATTCTTTGAATATGATGTCTTATGCGATTTCATGCGATTTTATGCAATTTTAAGCTATGTCACGTCCATGCGATTTTATGTGATTTATGCACAAAAATTCACACCTTTCACGGATTTATCTTTTGAATATGATGTTTTATGCGATTTCATGCAATTTTAAGCTATGTCACGTTTATGCGATTTTATGTGATTTATGCACAAAAATTCACACCATCCTCTATCTTCTGCATAATCGGCACTTACTTGTGTGCATACCTATTTAATATACCTTAGTTTCTACAGCTTTATTATACAGCGCAGCACTACCTCTTTACCTTACCTTAATTCCTTGGGATCCGATAGTTCCTACCAGTGCTTTGCCGCAGTATTCCATTAGCCCCATTTATTCACCAGGCAAGCGCAGAGATACATATTATACCATACAAGTCAGGGTTAGGTTATAAAAAAGTGAAAACAAAAAAGAAAAGGTCCCCCCAAGAGGGATTGGTGGGGTTTTTTGGCAGCGTTTAGAAAATAAGTTCTCTGAAAGATATTGTTATATTCAAAATATGAATCTTTATTAGATTAAAGATGTCGCATGTGACATATAAATGGAGATAAAAATAGGAGACATGGGTCCCAAATAGATAAAACAATACAGAAATTTTAAAACAGATTTACACTAACAGACAAAAAGCTTTTACAACAATATAGTTTACATAACCAAATGTTGGGGGTAAAAGTGAACCTGACGCGTTTCGACCCGTTTTAGTGAGGGTCTTCCTCAAAGGTGGTTTTGTCTGTTTGAAGAGAGAAAGGATAAGAACAATATATTGTAGCAATATTTCATTTGCATATATTTGTCTCCAATTGACCTCTCGCATCACATAGCATAATATCACATTGTACTGTGAAATATTTACCTAGTGTGTAAATTTCTATAGATTACTCCTTATATGTGACAGGGTTCCCTCTAGGTCGGTGTGCTCCAGGTCCTAGACAACGTCCCGCTATGGCGCCCCCCAGCGGGCGCGCGGCAGATGAGGCGATCCAACAACGGGACCTACGAGGGGTCACATCCAATGGATAGGCTACCCACGGATCCGTACGTGGGCCAAACGGGCAGGGGAAGGGAGGTGGAAGGGGAGGGAGGGAAGGGAAAGGGGAGGAAGGGTTGAAAATGGGGTTCCTTGAGGTCCCCTGTTCTGCACATCTGTCATGGGATCCAAGATCATATACTTAGATGTATATCATAAGAGATTGCCATAACAATTAGACAATGTCTGGTACACTTGAAACAGTAGTAGAGAGGAATAGGATTTTTGAAGTAAAAGTGATTGTGCCATTGATGTGTTTATGGGTGGTGCAGGTTTGTGTGTTATTGTCTCTAGACTCGTGATTGGAGGTGGGAAGGAGATAAGGAGAGGGGGAGAAAAGGAGGAAACAGATGGGGTGAGGAAGGGGGGGAGTGGGGGAGTGAAGGGAGGGAAAAGTGAAGGAAAGAGTGGGAACTGGAAAGGGGGTGAAGGAGGGGGGGGAGGAGAGGAAGAGAGGGGGGGTGGGGAAGGGGGGAGGAGGAAGGGGAAAAAAAAAAAAAGGGGGGGGGGGGGGGGAAAGGGAGGGGGGGAGAGGGGAAAACCAACACATGGCATGCACATGTATAGGTAGACATAGGGATGCTGCAGCATCCACATGGGTAGGACAGGGAAAAGTGGGGTGGGACAAGGGTGGGACGGTGGAGGGACAAAGAGAGGTGTTGTGTGCAAGTGGGAGGGGAAAAGAAGGGGGGGGAAGGGAGGGGGAAAGGAAAAAGTGAAAGTGGTGGGGGCGCTGGAGTGCCAGAGTGCTCCGCTCCCTCCTCCTCTCCTTGTCCGTAGGCGGCGCGGCTCTCTCCGCCTGTCACAGCCGCTGCCGCGGCCGCGCAGTGACGCCGGGGGGGGGGGGGTCCGTGGCCGAGCCCGACTTGTTTAGAACAGAGCGTGTGTGATGCTGGTGCTGGTGGGCAGGAGGCGGAAGTTAAACACAGGACTCCTCCTGTGTTTAACTTCCGCCTTCTGCCCACCAGCACAAGCATCACACACGCTCTGTTCTCCACCCGGGCGGCTGCACACTGTCCTCTCCAGCTGCCGCCCGGGTGGTTTTAATTAGCCTAGTGGTGGGGGGTGGTTTGTCTAGGGGGGGTCTATACCAATGTGGGGGGGGGTGGTTTGTCCTGGGGGGGTCTATACTAATGTGGGGGGGTGGTTTGTCCTGGGGTTCTATACTAATGTGGGGGAGGGGTGGTTTGTCCTGGGGGGTCTATACTAATGTGGGGGGGGGGGGGGTTGTCCTGGGGGGTCTATGCTAATGTGGGGGGGGGGTTTATACTAATGTGGGGGGTGGTTTGTCCTGGGGGGGTCTATACTAATGTGGGGGGGTTTGTCCTAGGGGGTCTACTAATGTGGGGGGTTTGTCCTGGGGGTCTATACTAATGTGGGGGGTTTGTCCTGGGGGGGTCTATACTAATGTGGGGGGGGGGGTGGTTTGTCCTGGGGGGGTCTATACCAATGTGGGGTGGGAGGGTTTGTCCTGGGGGGTCTATACTAATGTGGGGGGGGGGGGTGGTTTGTCCTGGGGGGGTCTATACCAATGTGGGGGGGTGGTTTGTCCTGGGGGGTCTATACTAATGTGGAGGGGGTTTGTCCTGGGGGGTCTATACTAATGTGGGGGGGGGGTTGTCCTGGGGGGTCTATACTAATGTGGGGGGGGTTGTCCTGGGGGGTCTATACTAATGTGGGGGGGGGGTGGTTTGTCCTGGGGGGGGGGGGTCTATACTAATGTGGGGGGTGGTTTGTCCTGGGGGGTCTATACTAATGTGGGGGGGTTCGTCCTAGGGGGTCTACTAATGTGGGGGGTTTGTCCTGGGGGAGTCTATACTAATGTGGGGGGGGGGTTTGTCCTGGGGGGGTCTATACTAATGTGGGGGGGGTGGTTTGTCCTGGGGGGGTCTATACCAATGTGGGGGGGGGTGGTTTGTCCTGGGGGTCTATATTAATGTAGGGGTGGTTTGTCCTGGGGGGTCTATATTAATGTAGGGGGGGGGGGGGGTTGTCCTGGGGGGTCTATACTAATGTATGGGGGCTGGTTTGTCCTGGGGGGTCTATACTAATGTGGGGAGTGGTTCGTCCTGGGGGGTCTATACTAATGTGGGGGGTGGTTTGTCCTGGGGGGGTCTATACTAATGTGGGGGGTTCGTCCTGGGGGGTCTATACTAATGTGGGGGGGTGGTTTGTCCTGAGGGGGTCTATACTCATGTGGGGGGGGGTGGTTTGTCCTGGGGGTCTATACTAATGTGGGGGGGGGGCTGGTTTGTCCTGGGGGGTTTATACTAATGTAGGGGGGTTTGTCCTGGGGGGTCTATACTAATGGGGGGGTTTGTCCTGGGGGGGCTATACTAATGTGGAGGGGGGTCTGTACTAATGTGGGGGGGTGGTTTGTCCTGGGGGGTCTATACTAATGTGGAGGGGGTTTGTCCTGGGGGGTCTATACTAATGTAGGGGGGTTTGTCCTGGGGGGTCTATACTAATGGGGGGGTTTGTCCTGGGGGGCTATACTAATGTGGGGGGGGGGGGTTGTCCTGGGGGGTCTATACTAATGGAGGGGGGTGGTTTGTCCTGGGGGGTCTGTACTAATGGAGGGGGGGTTTTGTTCTGGGGGGTCTGTACTAATGTAGGGGGGGAAGGTTTGTCCTGAGGGGGGGTCTATACTGATAAAGGGGGGTGTTTTGTCCTGGGGGTCTATACTGATGGGGGGGTCTGTACTGAGGGAGGTATTTATACTTAGTGAAGGGTCTGCACTGATGGAGGGGGGGTCTATACTTAATGGAGTGGGGTCTGTACTGAGGGACGACTATAGTTGGTGGAGGGGGGGTGATACCATGTTTTACTGCACCAGGTG
Organism: Lithobates sylvaticus; assembly: GCA_028564925.1. Lineage (NCBI taxonomy): Eukaryota > Metazoa > Chordata > Amphibia > Anura > Ranidae > Lithobates > Lithobates sylvaticus. Next base: position 150,014,559 of record CM053038.1, read on the forward strand.
ACACCAACCCTAGTGATGCCACTGCAGCTGCGGGCTCTTATTTCCCCTCTCCCTCTCCTCCTCGTGTGCTGCTGTACTAATGAGCGGCGCACTATGTTTCTTCCCCCGCCTTCATAACGGCCAGGGAAGAAAAAAACAAAGGAGCAAAGAAAAGGATTGTGGGACATGTGGTCCCAAGCACTGGCAGCCCCACTGTAACATGGAAACTGCAGCCCACACAGCATGCTCAGCTGAATGGGAGAGAGGAAGCCAGGAGCCCGGGGAAGCTTTCAGGGAAGGGCACCCAGGACTCCAGAGGGAGAGGGCAGTGCTGAGAGAACACCATCAGAGAGAGAAAGCCACACAGCCTGGCGCCATCCCTGGTGGAGAAAGGAATGGAGTCATTGCAGGAATACAGATCTGGGCTCTACCCAGCGGAGTCGCCACGGGCAATTCAGAGTGAGCTGACTCCTGATCAGAGGAACCGTTGTTGCTGTATCGCTGGGTCAGGTGAGAGGGCCGATCGGCCATTATTTACTACCATCTCTTGTAACATGTCTGCAGTCTCTGACCATCTCCTGTATTATGTGTGCAGCCTGACCGTCTCCTGTACTATGATTGCAGTCTCTGACTGTCTCTAGTATCATGTCTACAGTCTCTGACCATCTCCTGTACTATGTCTGGGGGCTCTTTCTAATAGACTCTCTAACAGAAGCCCCCCTCTGTGTGCATCAGAGAGACTCCCTTCCAGGTCTCATTAGTGTACGCTCTTCCTGTATTTTCTTTATTGGTAAAAGATCATGGGAGGATCCCAGGGTAACGAAGACTTCTTACGGGAACATCTCTGTGTTGAAGTTGTTGTCATAGAAACATTTGTAAAGGGGAGGAGTTGGTAAGATGACCACACCCACGTGAGGGCGCCAGAAATATTTCTGCACCCAGGCGTCTGTGACCCTAGGATCGGCCCTGTGTCCGTTGTTTATGTACCATCTATGCCTATAATAAAAGTGACACACTCTTCAGCAGCAGCCTTCCACTGTGTGCAAAATAGTGCCCTTGCCCGATGGGACCACACTCACGAAATGAATATGACCACTAGCTTATACAAAGGTAGGTCAATAAGGCTTGTTCACACAGCGCTGCTGTGCGTGGCAGCATTCCTCTGGATGTAGCCTTTGTATCAGAGATCCACAATATGCTCACATAGGATAAGGATTCAAACAGAGGGGCAACTCATAGCGCATACCATTTATTAAAATCCACAGTTAAAAAGAAATAAGAACACTCTGAATCTCTAGTGCACTTCCTGGCACCCCAGAATTATGTCTTTTTTTTTTTATTTTGTATAGCCTGTCGGTGCTTCACATGCAGGGGAGCTGGAGTGCGTTCTAGTCCATGAAAGCAGCTGTCAGACCGAGTGGAGTCCCGCCCCTACGTTCCGTCACACCAAGGACCTCATCAGGAGGACTATGTACAGCATGGGTCTCCTTTTATACTTTCTTCAAGTGCACAGGTATGGATGTTGGTAGCCATATTTGATCTTTGGAAGTGTTCTGTGGGATCAGGATTTGAGTTTTATTGCTGGCTTTGCGTGGTTACCATGAAACACCTAAAGTTATCCTGGCTCCAGTCCACTGCCAAGTAATGAGCTTTGATATATACCATGGATGCCTAATCATGCGATATATGACTATTCTATTAAATTAGAAGGTCATATAGTTCTGGTAAGACTTAGTAAACATTTTTCTGGTGGAGGTTGTCTTTTTTTCATTGGTGTGGGAAATCCTGCATCATAGTTTCATAGTTTCATAGTTAGTAAGGTTGAATAAAGACATCAGTCCATCCAGTTCAACCTGAGTGTCTACAATTGTCCCTATCCCTGTACATTGCACACTCACATTGGTCCCTACCCTCAAGGAGCCCACAATCCAAGGTCCCCATTCATATATTAGGGCCAATATATTTTTGGACAGAAGACCCAATTAACCTACCTGCATGTCTTTGGATTGTGGGAGGAAACCGGAGTACCCGGAGGAAACCCACGCAGGCACAGGGAGAACATGCAAACTCCAGGCAGGTAGTGTCGTGGTTGGGATTCGAACCAGCGATGCTTCTTACTGCTAGGTGAGAGTGCTAACCACTTCACCACTGTGCCGCCCTAAAGTGCTAACCACTACACCACTGTGCCACATCAACTTGGAAGTGGAACAACATAACAAATCACAAGTGGACATGGAAGTTTATTAGTGTACTTGCTTTCATATTATATATTTTGTTTGGAGTTTGCACCATAAGCACATTTGGTGTTTTTATTTTTATATTTATTTTTGTTTGTTTTTAGTGCAGCACATTGTTTGTTCTAACTGGGATCTCTTGTCATATATTAAGCAAAATCTATTATACTACGTATGAGATTCTTGCTGTTTTGATACTCCTCGACTTTGGTTTTTGATCTCTTCAATTGCTTAAAGCAGCTCTAAAGGCAGAAGTTTTTTTGTACCTTAAAGCGGAGTTCCACCCACATTTTCTACTCCTCAGCATCTATCACTAATTTGTGCACTAGAAACAAATTGTCATTTTTTTATTTTTTCTGCATCACTTACTGTATAATTCCTGTATTCATTTTTTACTTCCTCCTTCTTGGTTGCGGCCCGTGCATCATTTCCGTTTTGCAATGCCTCCTGGGAAATGTGTGTCATCAATCCCAGGAGGCAATAGGCAACCTGCAAACTATTACACTGCTTGTGCTGCACTGAGCATGTGTGAGATCTGCAGGTGCACGCTGGGTAACCAGAATGCACTTGAATACAGGAAGAGATAGGAAGATATACAGTCTGACTTCAGATGTCCACACAGGAGATGGCCGCGGTCTGCTGGAAGTTTATAAAGTAAGAAAACAATGCTGCAAAAATACAAAATGGATCTTAGTTTACAGCATAACTTTACTAGAATACAGTACATTAAGCTTGTGTATTATAGGGGTATTTTTATCTAAAAAGTATAATTTCGGCCGGAACACCGATTTAATGCATTCTATGTATTAAGGTAAAAAAAACCTCTGGGTGCAGCTCCCTTCCCCAGCCCCCATACTTACTTGGGCCTCATTTTGATCCAGCGATGTGCATGAGACCAGCGACTCTACCTTGTCTTTCTCTCCTCATTGGCTCAAACAGAAGCGGGAACCATTGAGCCAATGAAGAGAGAGTGGGGGTGGGACCAAGCCACGTTTTGTGTGTGAATAGACAATGTCCATTCACAGAAGCGTGGCTCGTGAGCAAGCCTGCTCGAATGCTCCCATAGCAAGAGTCTTGCTATTGGGGGCAATCGGCAGGGGGGAGGAGCCAGAATCACTGACAGGGGATGCAGCACTGAAGAGGATCGGGGCTGCTCTGTGCAAAACCATTGCACAGAGCAGGTAAGTATAACATGTTTGTTTTTTTAATTACAACCTTTAGAATAACTTTAAGTCGATTAGTAATTAGTCTCTGTTGAACCCTGCATGTTTCATTTAACTGCTTGCCGACTGTATATACGTGATTCTGCATTTCCAGGTAGGGGTGCATGCCACAGCAAATGCCGACCAGATCCCCAGTAAAAGCAGCACACAGTACACACACAAACACTTGTTAGGCCCATAATTAACCCCTTGATTGCCGTAGTTGTAAACCCCTTCCTGCCCAGTGTCATTAGTACAGTGACAGTGCAAATTATTAGCACTGATCACTGTAATAATGGCATTGGTGATGTCAGTGGCAGTTAGTTAGTCCCCCCCGTCCGCCCCCCCCCCCAGCATCAGGTTACCCGCTGCACTATCGCAGTCCCGTTATAAGTCGCTGATCGCCGCCTTTATCAGCATAAAAAATGTATAAATGAAAATGCCAGTGTATATTCCATAGTTTGTAGATGCTACAACTTTGACACAAACAAATCAATATATACTTATTGGGATTTCTTTTTACCAAAGACATGTAGCAGAATACGTTTTGGCCAAAATTAATTAAGAGATTTGATTTTTTATATTTTTTAATGGGATATGTTTTATAGCAGAAATGAAAAAATATAGATTTTTATTTTTTTCAAAATTGGCGGTCTTAATAAAAAACCCAGAGGTGAACAAATACCAACAAAATAAATAACTATTTGTGTGAAAAAATTATTAAAATTTTGTTTGGGTGTCAGTTAAAGTAGCGCAGTGCCGAATAGCAAAAAATGGCCTGGTCATGAAAGGGAGAAAACCTTCCAGAGCTGAAGTGGTTAATCTGATATCTGTATTCAATATCTGCCACTATTGTTGGCATTGTTGCCAACACATTTTTAAAAATAATATACAGGTACAGTATATTATATATTATGTTAAAAATTATTCCAGTTGCTCCAAGCAATTGCCCCAGTTTTCAGTCCTACCCAGTAAGCCTATTGTTGCCCGCTATAGGGATATCCCAGCCTTCTCCTTTTGGATAATGTGGTGATACTAGTTTGCAATGCACTGTTTTTTTTTTTTGGATGAGAACATGCCCATCCATATACGTGCACAGAGCTGGTGATGGAGTAGCTCATCTTTGTCCTTGAATTTCTTCTGTGGACTGATTACACATTAACCCATTAAAGACTTTTTGATCAGAGAAAAGTCAACTTAATAATAGCATCACATCCCTTGATAGATTGTGTGTAAAAAAGGAAAAAAAAAAAAAAAAAAAAAAAAAAAAAAAAACAATTTTTACGGTGCAGATTAACTTGAAAAATAGTAACAACTATATTATATAAGAAAGTTTTCTTATTTTAGAAAAAAATTGAAAATTGTTAAAAACAGCAATTGGCAAGTACAAATTAACAAGATTTTGTGGATACAGCATAGAAAGATAGAATTCCCATGTCCAGTTATGCCTCGTACACACGATTGGACTTTGTCCGCCGGACCCAGTCTGGCGGACAAACCGCCGGACTTTCCGAGCGTGTGACTTGCCCACACACGCCCGGACTTCGCCAGACTTTCCGAGTGTGTGACTTGCCCACACACGCCCGGACTTCTCCGGCGGACAATCCGCGGTAAAAAGTCCTCATATTTGTTCTGCCCACTATTAGTACTTATTTAATTTTGTAATTACTATTGTGATGTACAGAGGAACATAGGGGATGTCAGCTACTCTAAATATAGCACTTGTAAAAAAAAGTGTCCCTGAAAATATTTTTGAAATGTTGGCAACTATGCACTTAGGCACTGCCCAAGGGCCAAAGGGTCTGTAGGGGGCCCCATGAGAGGCTCCTGTGATATTAAAGCAGTAATAAACCTTTCTAACATTACTACTTTTTAGAGGCCCTGAGGTAGGTTATGCCATAATGTACAAGTATGCACAGCATATTAGCACATTAGGGTACACTTAAATTGTCAGACTGAACCCTCCAGTGCTGTGCTGTGATCAATCCGGCAGGGCCCGGGCGCTTCCATCTTCACCCGGTTCTGTGCATTCAGTCACTTGCCTTGGCCGGGCTGCGTTGATGTCATTTCCACGCATGCTCATGTGCATCCTCTTTCTCTCATCCCCCCTCCCTTACCCCTCACACCCCTTTTATTCCCTCTCTCTCTCTCTCATTCTCCCTCTCTCTCTTAATTTAATTTGTTATAACAAAAAAATGTTTGCATTTTTATTTATTTATTGTTTATAAAAGGCCCCACCAAAATCCTCAGCACCAGGCCCATGATGTTCTTAATCTGGCCCTGCTTTGCAGCCCTGTGTCTCTTTGCAGCTTCATTGCAGGAATTTAAAATTGGCGCCGATCTCCGCTGATTGGGAGCGGAGCGAGCGCCGCCGACATAAACAAAGCCGAGTGTACTCGGCTAGTCTCGGCTCCTCTCGCAGTCCCGCTAACCTGACTGTGAGCGGAGCCGAGACTAGCCGAGTGTACTCGGCTTTGTGTATGTCAGCAGTGCTCGCTCTGCTCCGCTCACAGTCATGCCCAGTCCCGCCCTTATGATGGACATAACACAGGTCCAATGGCAGGACTGGGCGTGACTGTGTGACATACACAAAGCCGAGTACACTCGGCTAGTCTCGGCTCCGCTCACAGTCACGTGGGCGGGCCTGCGAGAAGAGCCGAGACTAGCCGCAATCAGTGGGGATCGGCGTATAACACGCACCCACGATTTCCCCCTGATTTTAAGGGGTTATACGTCGATAAATACGGTATTTAAATTGAAGCCATGATACAGCCCCACATGGCGACTTATGGGGGTTTCCATTTTATGTTTTTTTAACAAGGGATATATGATCATTTATTCTCTTAAAGAAGGGTCTCTAATGCCACATACACACAAACTGACTTTCCGGCAGACTTTGTCAGACTGTTTTTACAACTGACTTTCCGAACGAACGGACTTGGACACACACAATCACACCAAAGTCAGACGGAATCGAAAGGGATGATGTACGACCGGAAATTGGGAAAAAACACTGCGCCAAACTCAGATAAAAATGTAGCTGCTAGCACAACAATCAGACTCAATTGTATACAAACATGAAATTATAAAAGTGCAGCGCTTGTGTGGAAAAATTTGTTTACAAACGTGAGTAACGGGATATATGTCCCTAAAGTGCAACAATAAACAGTGTGAAGAAGGAAATGAGTGTCCCTGTTTTGCATAAAACCACATAGGGAATTCAAACTCTATGGGCGAAGATGCATGACAGGTATATTAATAATCACTGATATCTCTTATATGAAGTGAGAGGATTGAGATTGTGATAGGATGGCCCGACAATAAGAAGGGTCACGTTCTCAAGGGGTGCAATGACAGAAAACAGGATAAAACAATTCAATGTGATAAAAGTATATACAACTCCGTCTCCTAATCCAGGTCTAGAATGTGTTCTCACAGGCCCTATAGAAGCAGAGTGTGCAATTTCATATCAAAAAATGACAAATGAGGGTGTAATAAAAAATTATGCGACTTTTCTTGTGTTAAAAAAACGCATGGAGATGTGATCAGTGAATACAAACTCAAAGAATTAAAAATTAGAAAAATGTAATCCGTCAGGCCATCCCGACGGGCTGACACAAAACCAGTGAAATATACAGACGGTAAGAAGGTGTAGTAATGCAGTCCCAGGGTGATAATTGGTGGTTGTGACAAATTCTGACTTAAAGAGGAATCAACTTTCTCCTTAGCATGTAAATATGGAATAATCGAGATACTCTTACCAGAGTCGGTGGACTCACGGACCTCTCGGTGGTGAGTCAAACGAGCGTGTTACCGGATCCACCAGATATCTCGAAGGTAATGCTGCAGGCACATACGTCCTTTGGAAGGTTCCGTTTACTGCGGCAGTAAGAGTCTCCAATACTCACCCCCAACAGACTCTCCAATTCCAGGGGGGAGAGGTGAAGGGACTCTGGGAGATGTTCTCTAGCGTGGGTAGCTCACAAAGAAAAGAGAAAAAAAGGGGAAAAAAGAAGGAGAAAAACTGCTCATGGTGTGATACCAAAGACAAAAAGATTTTATTTGGGATTTTGCAATCACAAACAGCAAATAAAAACCCAGTTGAAGCCTATGCAGGCGAAACATGTAGGGTTAAATGCTTGCCTAAGCCACCTAGAATTTTTTATCTGCGCCTTTTAAGAAAGCTTTTTTACTATTTTTATTTGCTGTTTGTGATTGCAAAATCCCAAATAAAATCTTTTTGTCTTTGGTATCACACCATGAGGAGTTTTTCTCCTTCTTTTTTCCCCTTTTTTTCTTTTTTCTTTGTGAGGTACCCACGCTAGAGAACATCTCCCAGAGTCCCTTCACCTCTCCCCCTGGAATTGGAGAGTCTGTTGGGGGTGAGTTTTGGAAACTCTTACTGCCGCAGTAAACAAAACCTTCCAAAGGACGTATGTGCCTGCAGCATTACCTCGAGATATCCGGTGGATCCGGTAACACGCTCGTTTGACTCACCACCGAGAGGTCCGTGAGTCCACCGACTCTGGTAAGAGTATCTCGATTATTCCATATTTACATGCTAAGGAGAAAGTTGATTCCTCTTCAAGTCAGAATTTGTCACAACCACCAATTATCACCCTGGGACTGCATTACTACACCTTCTTGCAACTCCACCTTCAAAAACCCCATTCATGGCTGACTGTGGACTAACACAACACCATTGGTAGAACACAGCTGACTGGTATAATATTACTAGCGGAGTATACTCTTGGGGTCACTTTACCCTGCGAACATAACCCACTATTGCCACCTCAATTGGTTGATTACAGAACTGATGAGCCTTTTTTTCAAATAGAACGATATATTCGTTATTTCATATATGCGCTTTTGAAAAATCGCATGATTGATTCATATATGCGTTTTTGAAAAATCGCACAATTTGTCTGATACCTAGAAATCCTACTTTAGGCAGATACTCATCAGTGTTCTAATTACCCTACAGTGATTTATGTTTATGACTGCCTTCTGTTTTATGTTTTATGAGTAATATCATAATTTTGTACAGCTGATCAGACTTTAGGTATATCTGTGAAATATTATCTGTATATTTCACTGGTTTTGTGTCAGCCCGTCGGGATGGCCTGATGGATTACATTTTTCTAATTTTTAATTCTTTGAGTTTGTATTCACTGATCACATCTCCATGCGTTTTTTAACACAAGAAAAGTAGCATAATTTTTTATTACACCCTCATTTGTCATTTTTTGATATGAAATTGCTCTGCTTCTATAGGGCCTGTGAGAACACATTCTAGACCTGGATTAGGAGACGGAGTTGTATATACTTTTATCACATTGAATTGTTTTATCCTGTTTTCTGTCATTGCACCTTATGAGAACGTGACCCTTCTTATTGTCGGGCCATCCTATCACAATAAATTGTTCAATCCTCTCACTTCATATAAGAGATATGAGTGATTATTAATATACCTGTCATGCATCTTCGCCCATAGAGTTTGAATTCCCTATGTGGTTTTATGCAATACAGGGACACTCATTACCTTCTTCACACTGTTTATTGTTGCACTTTAGGGACATATATCCCGTTACTCACGTTTGTAAACAAATTTTTCCACACAAGCGCTGCACTTTTATAATTTCATGATGTACGACCGGACTAGAATAAGGAAGTTCATAGCCAGTAGCCAATAGCTGCCCTAGCGTCAGTTTTCGTCCGTCGGACTAGCATAAAGATGAGCGGATTTCTCGATAGGAACTTGGATGGAACGGCTGAGTTCCGGCGTAAAAAAGGAAGACCCAACCGCTCCACAGTCAGTTTTACCGGAGCTCACCAGTTCCCCTTAGTGCCTTGGACCACTCCGAGACATCACTGTTTTCGCCAAACGAACACCCCATGGGCCTTCCCGCACAGTGTACCCTGTGTTTCTCCAGAGTCAAGGAGAGGGGGGTCTTGTGGGACGGTTTTGTTTTCCCATCCCCCCCCCCTTTTTTTTTTTTGTTTTCAGCCTGGAGTGCAGCTGTCGAAACCATTGCACGAAGAAAGAGGGAGCCCGAGGACTTGCCCAACGCTACGGGCGGTGGGGAAAATATTTGATTGAACAGTTAACTCACAAGAACCCATCCCCCACTGTTTTGTATTGCTTTTTGCCTGTTTCATCTTAGGGGCATGTGGAGCTCTGGGGGGTCGGTTAGAGGTTGGTGTCGGACCCTTGTTACCACATCGCTTCCACTCACCCGCTCTAATGCTAGGTCAGAAACGAGTATAACTACAGCATTTATGGGGTCCGTTTACCTTTTGGATGCTCCACTGGTCTCCCTGGCGGATCCAATGCCTGAACGCGCTGGGCCTCTTACATGGGGCCCCATTTGGGGAGACACTCTCTGAATTGCCATGGAGGGCTGGTTGGGTTTCTCCCCAGATGGGCCCAGGTTGACAGGGTGGGGGATGGACCCCTGGCGAGACACGAAGGTTGTAGTCCCGGTGCCAAATGCTAGGGAGACCAGGAAGCATCTCTAGAGACATAGTAATGTTAATCCTTGGTGTACCGGGCCCGATCCTAGGGCATTAGATAACTATTAATTGTTAACTTATCAGTATTAATTTTGCTGACTTAACATGTTTTATGTTTGGTTCTCCAATATTAGACTTACAATGACTGTTTTACCTTTCATGTTGGTACTGATGTATCATTAATATACAAACGTTGCTGCAGGGGTTTAAACGGCTGGGGCTCCGCACTTGACTGTGCCCTACCTCCTCCCACAGTAGGAATACTCTGCCCTGATGGTAGTAGCTCTCTTTTACGGAGTTACACCTCTAGATAGACCCCATACCTTTTTTCTTATCTTCTTCCTCTCTATACTTTTTTCACCTCCCTCCACTCCCTCTAATGCCGCGTACACACGTGCGGACTTTTCCCGGCGGACCTAGTCCAGCGAACAATCCGCCGGACTTTCCAGCTTGCTCCGCCGGACTTTCCAAGCGTGTGGACTTGCCCACACACGCCCGGACTTTTCCGGCGGACAATCCGCTGGACAAAGTCCGCGGGACTTTTGAAAATGAATGGACTTGCCCACACACGGAGCAGTCCGTTCATTTAGAACGTAACTTCAGGTACGTAGCTAGCATAGGCAGTAAATGCCGGCGCGCTAGCTCCGTCACCTGGCATGGATTTAAAGGGAATCCCCACGCCGAAAAAACGGCGTGGGGGTCCCCCCCAAATCCATCTCAGACCCTTATCCGAGCACGCAGCCCGGCAGGCCAGGAAAGGGGTGGGGACGAGCGAGCACCCCCCTCCTGAGCCGTACCAGGCCGCGTGCCCTCAACATGGGGGAAGGGGGGCCGTGTGGCCCCCCCACTCCAAAGCACCTTGTCCACATGTTGATGAGGACAAGGACCTCTTCCCGACAACCCTGGCCGTTGGTTGTCGGGGTCTGCGGGCGGGGGCTTATCGGAATCTTATAAGGGGGCCCTCAGATCCCCGCCCCCCACCCTATGTGAATGAGTATGGGGTACGATGTACCCCTACCCATTCACCTAAGGTGTAAAAGGTCAAGTAAAAAAAACACACACACTTTTGAAAAAATATTTTATTGCACTGCTCCGGGGGTCTTCTTCCGTCTTGGGGGTCTTCTCGCCGGACTCCTCCGCCATTTACCAAGCTCTTTTACCGAGCGAAGAAGTCCGGCTACCTTCTTCGTCGTCGCCGCCGTCGTCTGGGGGTCTCGATCCGCCTTTGGGGGTCTTCCGGGGTCTCTTCTGTTCTTGCCGCTATCGTCGCTTTCTGCGCCGCCTTCTTGTTCTTCTTGTTCTTCTTCTTCTTCTTCCGATGTTGACACGTCGCTCCCTCTGGCCGGAATGCCAGAGCCGCGCTGTGCTGGCACTTATATAGGGACAAGGGACCCCTTTCCCCAGGGCACCCCCCCATGTTGAGGGCATGCGGCCTGGTACGGCTCAGGAGGGGGGGGGCGCTCGCTCGTCCCCACCCCTTTCCTGGCCTGCCGGGCTGCGTGCTCGGATAAGGGTCTGAGATGGATTTGGGGGGGATTTTTCGGCGTGGGGATTCCCTTTAAATCCATGCCAGGTGACGGAGCTAGCGCGCCGGCATTTACTGCCTACGCTAGCTACGTACCTGAAGTCACGTGCTAAATGAACGGACTTGCCGATGGGCGGCAAGTCCGTTCATTTAAAAAGTCCGGCGGACTAGCCTACTAACGGCGGGATTGTCCGCCGGACTGCCAAGTCCAGCGGATAATTTTAAAAACCAAACTTAAAACTTTGGTCCGCCGGACTTTGGCGCCAAACAGTCCGCCGACGCCCACACACGAGGGGATTGTCCGCTGGACTTGAGTCCAGAGGATAATCCCGCGGGATTGTCCCTTCGTGTGTACGCGGCATTATTGTCCACTTCCGCCTTCCCCCTTCTTCCCCCCCCCTCTTTTTGCATACCCTCTCACCACCTAGGGAGCGAACACTCTGCCATTATGGCTCTTGAATTCCTTTCTTGGAACATTAACGGATTGAATGCTCCTGAGAAGCGGACCAGCTGTCTGTCTGAACTCTGGAGACATAGGGCGCACATAGTCTTCCTCCAAGAGACTAATTTTCAAGCAGACAAGGTCCCGAGGCTTACTAACAAGCACTTTCTGGTGGCCTACCACAGTCCATCTACTTCCTCTGAATCCAAGGGGACAAGTATTCTACTATCCAAATCTCTACACTGGCAGTTCCTGGATGAAATCTGGGATCCGGAGGGCAGGTTCCTGCTTCTGAAGGGCAAAATCGATTCTCAAACATTTACCTTTGCAAATTACTACTTTCCCAACACGAACCAAGCTAAGGTCTTGTGAACTTTCCTAGCAAAGTTGGAGTCCTTCCGTGAGGGAACTCTCGTCTTGGGGGGCGACTTTAACCTCACCTTGGATGTCCAATCATCACCAAGACGAGCTCTGAAAGACCTGCTGCATGATCATTAATTGGTAGACATATGGAGAATTTTCCATCCCCAAGAACGAGATTTCTCCTTCTATTCTCCAACCCACAGATCCTGCTCTAGGATCGATTTTTTCCTAATACAACATTCCGCGATTTCCTTAGCATCCAAAGCAGAGATAGGCCAGATAACACTACCTGACCATGCTCCAGTTCTTCTGGAACTCACTCTCCCATGCTCCCACCCACACCATCTTGGCGTCTGAATGAAACACTTCTCAGGGACCCTGAAACAGCGGCGGAGATCAGCAGAGAACTTCGCTCCTATTTTGAAAACAATACTGGTTCCGTGTGTAATCCTCTCTCGGTGTGGTCAGCACACAAATGTTACATCAGGGGGATCTTCATAAAACTTGGCCATGCGGCCAAGCAACGCTGTGCCAAAACTCTGACAGACCTTTTGACAAAACTTCACGTTTTGGAGAGGCAACACAAAGTTCGCCCTGACCGCACATCGGAAGCAGAGCTGCTTCGAACTAGAGAGGCAATCAGAGAGCACTCCCTTTACAAGGCCAAACATGTCCTGCTCAAGGCTCGCTGCTCCTTTTATGAGTATGGAGATAAATGTGGCCGTTTGATGGCCAATGCATTGAGAACTAAACGCACACAATCATACATCTCTCTCATTATCAGGGAAACCGGCTGCGCCAGTTGCGCGCTCCTGTGCGCATGCTCACAGGTACGGCGCTCTGGCGCACAATTGTGCGCAATGGAACAGCGCTACGGCACACCCACTGAGCGGCGCGCGTGCATGCGCAACTGTTTGGGACAAACCGAATAGTGCTCCAAAAAGGATGCAGAGTCGTCCTCCAACAGCCATACTAAGGAAGCAACCTGGTTAATGCTGAAGGGGGGAGAAAAGTCATCATGGCCCTTTGGGATACAGGGCAGAGCCAGCTCTGTACACATTCCAATCAAAAGTTGAACATCCTCAAATAATATACTGCCCTGTTTAGGGCCAGATTAAGAACATCATGGGCCTGGTGCTGAGGATTTTGGTGGGGCCTTTTATAAACAATAAATAAATAAAAATGCAAACAATTTTTTGTTATAACAAATTAAATTAAGAGAGAGAGGGAGAATGAGAGAGAGAGAGAGAGAGGGAATAAAAGGGGTGTGAGGGGTAAGGGAGGGGGGATGAGAGAAAGAGGATGCACATGAGCATGCGTGGAAATGACATCAACGCAGCCCGGCCAAGGCAAGTGACCGAATGCACAGAACCGGGTGAAGATGGAAGCGCCCGGGCCCTGCCGGATTGATCACAGCACAGCACTGGAGGGTTCAGTCTGACAATTTAAGTGTACCCTAATGTGCTAATATGCTGTGCATACTTGTACATTATGGCATAACCTACCTCAGGGCCTCTAAAAAGTAGTAATATTAGAAAGGTTTATTACTGCTTTAATATCACAGGAGCCTCTCATGGGGCCCCCTACTGACCCTGTGGCCCTTGGGCAGTGCCTAAGTGCATAGTTGCCAACATTTCAAAAATATTTTCAGGGACACTTTTTTTTACAAGTGCTATATTTAGAGTAGCTGACATCCCCTATGTTCCTCTGTACATCACAATAGTAATTACAAAATTAAATAAGTACTAATAGTGGGCAGAACAAATATGAGGACTGAGAAGATTTCCTTTAGTTGAACTAACAAAAGTGTGCCCATTCTAGAGCTGGTAACATTGAGGATATTCAGTATAAGTTTAAAGAACTGTTTTTGTGGGTAAGAGGCATAGGAGAGGAGTATGGATGGTATAAAAGTGGGAAGTATGTGCAGGTGAGGGAGAGGAATGTGGAGGGTCTAACAGTGGGCACTATGTACATGAGAGGAGTGCGGAGGGTATGGCAGAAGGCACTATGTACAGCAGAGGAGTGTGAAGGGTATGACAGTGGGCAGTATGCACAGCAGAGGAGTGTGGAGGGTATGCCAGTGGGCAGTATGTACAGGAGAGGAGTATGGAGGGTATGACAGTGAGTAGTATGTACAGGAGAGGAGTGTGGAGGGTATGATAGTGGGCACTATGTATAGGAGAGAAGTGTGGAGGGTATGACAGTATGCACTATGTACAGGAGAGGAGTATGGAGGGTATGACAGTGAGTAGTAAATACAGGAGAGGAGTGTGGAGGGTATGACAGTGGGCACTATGTATAAGAGAAGTGTTGGGGGTATGACAGTGGGCACTATGTATAGGAGAGGAGTGTGGAGGGTATGACAGTGAGCAGTATGTACAGGAGAGGAGTATGGAGGGTATGACGGTGGGCATTATGTATAGGAGAGGAGTGTGGAGGGTATGACAGTGAGCAGTATGTACAGGAGAGGAGTGTGGAGGGTACGACATTGGGCGCTATGTATAGGAGAGAAGTGTGGAGGGTTTGACAGTGAGCAGTATGTACAGGAGAGTATGACAGTGGGCACTATGTATAGGAGAGGAGGATGAAGTAATCTGGGAAGGAAAAATGTAAAGGTTTGTGGAAGGATGTTTAGGGACTGTGTAGTGGTTAAGCGGGCCATACATGGATTGAAATTACACCAATTAAGCAGAGACCAGCCATAGTCGATCTATGTATGGGCTAGCTGGTTTTACACAAGTCAACCTATTAACCGACTTGAGTACAACCAGCCTGTCAGGTTTTCCCCAAAACAATCAGTGCTGCCAGCTATAGTTAGCAACACTGATCATTGTATTCACTGGCAGAACACAATAACACTGCGGGAGTGATTCCCCCATTTACAGGTCAGCAGGTGAGAGCGTGTGTGGGGACAGGCTGGGGAGAGATACTAGTCAGTGGCTGGGTAGGCACTGGTTAGTATCAGAGCCAAATACACACAGGTTACATATGCTGCGATCGTTAGAGCGAGAGCAGTAATTCTAGCATTAGACCTCCTCTGTAACTCTAAACATGTAACCTGTAAAAAAAATTTAAAGCATTGCTTGGTACACAAAAAAAAATTGTGCTAACTTTAGTGTTTTTCTTTTAGGAATGAAACAGTTTCTTTCCAAAAAAAACGTTTGAAAAATTGCTGCGCAAAAATCGTGTAACATAAAAAGTTGCAAAGACCACCATTTTATTCCATAGGGTGTCTGCTAAAACAATATATATAATGCTTGGGTGTTCTAAATAATTTTCTAGCAAAAAATTATGATTTTTACATGTAGGAGAGAAGTGTCAGAATTGGCCTGGGTAGCAAGGGGTTAATTACCATAAGTAATATACAAATAATTATATGAACTGTGAGTTCATCCTCTCAGTCTGCTGCAGAGTGTTCCAGCTTGTATTTAAACTGGCCGCTCTGTATGTAGCTTCTGACAGGCTGCGCAAGCAGCCCTGTATCTCCGGAACCATAGATGAAATCAGCCCCATATTTTAACCAGTGCTGGAGTAGGTCTTTAGCTACATATCCCCCAAATGTGGGGTATCTGTGACTCCTGATCGCCGAGCTACAACCCTCGAAGTCAATCTTTTTTTTATTTAATTTTTTTTTATTATTATTATTTTTTTTGGGCAAATGGGCCTGTCTTGAGAAAGGGGCCTGGAGCTGCAGCTCCAATAGCCCCTATGCTAATCTGGCCCTGAACATAGACAAGTAATACAAATTATCAACAAATACTGGCCACTTCTATTGGCAGACCCTATAGTGAGCAAATATGTGGAAAAACAACCACAAATAACCTATAGACAAGCAAAATCTCGAAAGAACCCGTCCGGTCCAAAGTCACTATAAAACTCCAACAATATCTACTTTGCCTCCTGGCTCATTCTCATGCAAAAAATGTGACAAATTCATGTTGAACAACAATGAGATAGAATTACCAAATGGTCAAATTCATAAAACTAGACATAGAGTGACATGCCAAACTCTTGGTATTGTATACCTGATGAAATGTATTTGTAATTGCTCTTATGTCGGCAAGACTAATGCCGCGTACACACGATCAGAATTCCGGCCAGAAAAAGACCGATGAGAGCTTTTCATCGGAAAATGCGACCGTGTGTAGGCTTCATAGGAATTTTGCTGGCTGAATTTCCGACAGCAAAGAATTGAGAGCATGTTCTCAATTTGTCCGACGGAAAAGGTTTCTATCGGAAATTCTGATCGCCTGTAGCAATTCTGACGTGCAAAATTCCTACGCATGCTCGGAAACAATTCGACGCATGCTCGGAAGCATTGAACTCGGCTTGTTGTAGTGTTGTACGTCACCGCGTTCTTTTTTTTTAATTCTTTATTTAATATAATTTTATATTTCTTAACAAATACATATTACAAAAGGAAAATTCATCACATAATCTTGCTTCACATTTAAACATAATTCAACCCTCCCCCCCCCCCCCACCTTGCATGTCCCACGTAAAAGGTAAACCACCGCCATTCCTAATTTCTACCTAATGCTCCCAACACACCACGCGAGAGGAGTTTTAACACATAACCTCGAGGAATCTCCAAGAGTTCTTAAAGTCATTCCACTCTGTCCACTTATTCTTATGGTCTTTTTCTTCCTCGCCCCCCTCCTCCTTCATTTCTATATTTTCCACTATTTGAATAGCGTTGACACCAAGAATCCAGTCCCGAATAGTCGGGCTACAGACTTCCCGCCATTTTCTCGGAACTAGGTTTTTAGCTTCATTAAGGAGAATAGGGGTTAATGATGCTTTATATTGTCTCAGTGGGGTCTCCGTCGCATGGAATAAGCACGTCCAAGGATCTTCTGGAATTACCTCCTTTGTCATTACATAGATTAAATCTTAAGCCCCATACACACGGTCGGATTATCCGCGGACCAGGTCGGTCGGATCCTGTCCGTCGTACTTTGTCCGATGTTGGTGTTGCGTACACACGGTCGGACTACGTTGTCGGAATATCCGGTCTGCAAGAACGTCGTGACGTAAGTCGTCTTCCACGAGATTAGAAAAGGGAAGTTCAGCACCACGTCAGGCACCCGTTGGGCTCCTTCTGCTGATCCCGTGTTTATCGCGAGTTAGTCGAAGTTTGGTGACTTAAGATTCGCGCTTCTCAGTTTTCTGACTCAGATCGTTACTGCTCTTCAGTTTGTGCTTGTCGTGCGTATCTGTTTATTAGTGCGTGTAGTCAGTTCGCATTTGTTGGTCATTGCGGCCTATATCTTGATATAGGACGCTTTGATTTGCACTGCTTATTGTCTGCTCGTTTCTGGTATTCATTTCGTTCTTTCAGGCCTTGCTGTTTATCGGTGCTTTCTGTTTGTCCGTTCTGACCAGCCGACCTTTTGTGACCTTGTGAGCGATGTTTCCCGTGCGTACTCGTCGCCGAGTTCGTGCTGTACGCGGAATTGGTGTCGGGCTTTTAGCTTTGACCCAAGACCCGTCCATGAACAGAGTGACGAGGAGTATGTGGACCAAGAATTGGTTGCTTCAGCGTGACCAATTCTCGCACATGCCTTTGCTTCGTGAGATCCGGGAGAATAATCCTGATGATTTCAGGAACTTTCTCCGGATGACGGACCCCGATTTTCACCGTCTTTTGGCTTTGCTGACCCCCTTTATCAGCCGGCAGGATACCTGCATGAGACAAGCCATTACTCCGGAGCAGAGGCTTGTTGCCACATTGAGGTACTTGGCGACAGGGAGAAGTCTTCAGGATTTGAAGTTCTCTTCAGGTATCTCTCCCCAGGCCCTGGGAATCATTATTCCAGAGACCTGTTCTGCCATCATCGAGGTCCTGCAGGAGGACTATATTAAGGTAACATTTCTACTTTACTATTCCCTTCTATGTATGCTCTGTTTGCTAATGTCTTCTATTTTTGACCTCCTTCCCTAATTACCATGATTGCAATATGCTCTAATATGCTGTGCCCCTTTTCTCCTTCATGCATTTTTCCCTTCACTTACCTCCCCAGCATGCTCTTCTGCCCCAATAGACACCTATGGCCTAGTCACTTAAGCAATGTCTTTTGTCTGCTGCATAGTATTGTTTGCCCCCAAACACCCCCTAAAATATGCACAAATGTTTGCTGTGTGGTTTACTTCATGTAGAGCCCCCTTTTTTCTTTTTTTTTTGTGGGGGGGGCAAACTCATTAGGAACCCCCTCCCCCAACTGCTCTGTCAGATGGTACCAATCCTCTATCTGCTGGCTTTCCCAAGGTCAATACACACTATATACCTACCTCTTTATAGTGGGCATCTTTAGGGATGAATTCTGCAAAGCATGTAGTGCAAGGGGCTGCCTCCATACTTTCCATTTCCTATTTATTTGTGTTCTTTCCCTCCTATTAGCTTGCTTGGTAATTTCAGAATGTCACAATGTGCTTTCCTTTTTTTTGGGGGGGGGGGGGGGGGGGTGAAATGTTATTTTATCTTTCCTGTGGGCTGCCAATAGTGTTAAGTAAGGAGGGTCTGGCCAAACTAGCACACATTATTGAGCCATTTGGCAATCAATGAAGTGCAGAGGGTTACCTGTCCAACCCCCCCCCCCCCCAAACCCGAGTTATTGCCAATGGCCCATCAGAAGTGGGGGGATTGATGGGGGGTGATTAATCTGTGAAGGGGAGCCTCTACTTTTCTGTGCAAATACTTTCCAGCCTCCAATTTTAAACAATGCTCTTGTTCCAAGATGTTGATTGTCTAATCTGCTTGCAATGTTTATGTGCAAAGTGACTAATTTTTTTTTCTTGTTTCACTCCACAGTTCCCTTCCACGCCACAGGAATGGCAGACTGTGGCCTCCCACTTTGCCAGCCGTTGGGACTTTCCTAACTGCGGAGGGGCAATTGATGGGAAAAACGTCCGCATCGTCCAACCGCCCAACTCGGGGTCCTACTATTATAATTATAAAGGGTTTAATAGTGTAGTGATGTTGGCGGTGGTGTCGGCGACATATGAATTTATGTATGTGGACGTGGGGATGAACGGCCGGATCTCGGATGGTGGTGCCATTGCGCACACGGAGTTCTACTGGCGTCTCCAAAGTAGCAGTCTGTGCTTGCCACCTCCAGAGGAGAATGCAGAAGGACTCCCCTTCGTCTTTGTCGCAGATTAAGCGTTTGCGTTGACTCCCCATCTGATGAGGCCGTTCCCGATGAGGACCCTCACCCCAGACCAGAGGGTCTTCAACTACAGGCTGTCCAGAGCCCGAAGAGTTGTTGAGAACACTTTTGGCATCCTGGCCAGCCGCTTCCGCCTGTTCTTGACGGCTATTAACTTGGTGGAATACAAACTGAACCACATAGTTCTTGCCTGTTGCATATTGCACAACTTCCTCAAAAGACATAACAGGAACTATGTGGTGCCCGTTGGCCCAGATGTGGAGGGCCCTCCAAATGCTGACCTCACAGCCCTTCAAGTGGCATGTCCAGGCTTGCCCCCTCTAAATGCCCACGCGGTCCGCGAGCAATATATGGACTACTTTGTGGGTAGGGGGGCCATTGCTCTGCCTGACGATGTGTGAGAGGCATTTTTTAATAAATCTTATTTTTCAACCAACCTATGATTTCTTGTCATTTCCGTATTCTTTTTAGCTTATTTTACCTTGAAATTTTTTCCCTTTGCCTTCGACAGTGGGAATGCACTTTCTGGGCAAAAGGAGGTAACAGTCTCTTCTTCCCAAAAAGATTATTCTCATGTTGTGTGTTTGCTACCTAATCTTTGGTCTAGAGAAGGTTTGTACTGCATAACTGACACCCAAAATACTTTTCATCACCAGGTCAGACATGTGTGTATTCTCAAAAATGCTGTGCTCCGTGTTTTCGTACAAAGCACTGTGGGTGTCATTTACATAAGTCAAATCCACTATGCTCTACAAGTGCAGTGAAAAAGTGCCCTGGAAAAGAAACTTGCAGTGCAAACTGGACTTGCCTTTAGTAAATAACACCCATTGCCCCCCATATCCTTTACATTTGACATACATAATGCATTGTGTTTTTTAAATAAGGAAGCCACACATTTTGAAAAGTTAAAAAGTTTACTTGGAAAACATTCACAAGTGCGTTTACAATCTTCTTGCCCAAACTGACAACATCTTGGTTATTTACAACATTGTTTACAAACATTCCGCAATTGGTAAAACCAGGCATGGAGCAAAACAGAACCTAGGAACTAGGAAAGTTCAACTTTGTAAAGTGAAGACAAGATCAGACATGACTATATGTTCAAAGTGTGTTTGATCTTGCCTTCATCACATGGGGGGTCACCCCTGGAAAGTGGAAATTTAGAACATGCACACAATTTGGGTCTGAAAATGGTCATTAGATGGTAAAACACATGCCTAGAAGCTTCAAAAGTGCCATTTTTTTTTCATGGGGATGAATGGACGTTTTTTGGGGTGCAACCCCTTCACCACAACCACTTTCGTAGTTCGTAAAGTGGTTGCACCCCCCAAAAAACGTTGTCATTCATCCACCATGATGGGAGCTAGCACATGTGGACACAATGTGTGCATGTTCCAAATTTCACACAGTTCTTAAGTTGCAAATGTGTTCAGAAGCAGGCACAAATGTGTGTTAATTACTTGGTGCGTTTTCATATTTTTCCTAAAACATCAATGATGTTCTTCAATTTTTGTTGAACATCATTGATGTTTTGCTTTATGTAATCTAGATCTCTATTGCAGACCATTATCTCCCCGATGAGTACGTGGGCACTCTCTGTGGTAAAGTGCGATTTTTCTTCCACAACATCCACGTCACCTAAAAACCACAAACAAACAAAAATCGGGTGTTGGAAATGAGGCAGCCATACATTGATTAGCTTACCAGTAGCTGTGTTCTCCCACACTCACCTGTTGTGGTGACAAGTTCTCCAAGTTCGATGATCTCTCCTTCCTCCTCCTCCTCCTCTGCTTCTGCTCTTTCCCCTTTTTTGGGAGGTGTTGGTTTTGGGGTTTCCTCAGACGGCCCAAGTTTTCGCTCCCCTATGAGAATGTACAAAAGGAAGATTTAGCAACACAATCTATTGAGGGCAGAAATAGGAAACGACAAACATTGCTTGAAAGTGAGGGACAATATTTTTGTTTGGCCAGTTACAAATGCCAACAACATGAATGTAGTCACTTTGTAAAGGTGCTAAACTTACTAGCTTTTTGGTAGAAGTTTGTCTGATGGAGACCCCCCTCTAGTATCCACTGGAGCACATGTGTGGAAAAGCATAATAAAAAGGGGGTTTGGGTGTCCCAGCACTAGTGCTCTAGAGTCCAGATGGGTAAATAGCTACTGAGTGACCTCTCCTTTACATTGAATAAATTTGGTTTACGTTCTTGATGACATCTCTAGTGAGAACAAACTTCCTTTCAATAAAAACTTCACCAAACCTCGTATTATAAATGGCCGAACGATCGAGGTTGCGTACGATCGAATGGACACACACACGATCATGACAGTGGCAGAAAGATCGAGGCTGAGTACGATCGAATGCACAGACGAACCTGAAAGTGGCCATTTTGGAATGTACAACTTTGTAAAAATCAAACCACATGGAGCAGTATGCAAGCAAGAAATCAAACACAAAACACATCTACTTACTTTTTTGAAGAATTCGCTTGATCTTTCTGTACTGATCGGCCTCCCTCAGTTTCAGGTCTGACCAGCATTTCCTCAGTTGCTCCTTGGATCGTTGTACCCCAAAATGATTGTACAGCCTTCTCACAACTTTAGACATGATCTTGGCCTTGGGGACATTGGGGTTGAGGTAAGGCCCATACTTCCCATCATAGTCGCTCCTCTTTAATATGTCCACCATCTCCAACATTTCTCCAAATGACATATTGGAGGCCTTGAATTTCAGGCTCCGGGATCGGGACGTTTCTGCCTCCGGACTTTCCTCGTCCTCCTCCTCGTTGGTGGGATATTTGGGGCGCACCTGCTGTGTCCCCGCCATGTGCTCTCCCCACTGCGCCATAAAGAGAAGGGGTGGGGAATAGACGAGAAAGATCGTCAGGGGCGGGCGGAATTTGACGCATGCGCACTGTATATAAAACGTAACACGCCTGTGTCGTAGCCACGATCTGGGAGACGAGGGGAGAGAAAGCTCACGCACGAGACGATCGCTACAAACGAAGGTACAATTTGACGTTGGTACATAACTAGCCTAGACTGATTCGAACTTGAAGCTTCTTTATGGAGAAGATTAGGAGAGTTTAGCCTGACATTATTTATATTGTTTTGTGTGCTGTTGTGTCTTGCAGAGGTGATGGAGGGCTTCTACGACGTGAGTTTTCTCCCCCCTCTTCATTGATAAATACAGGGAATTTCCCCTATTATGGCAAGCAAAGCACCGCGACTACAGCAACAGACCAAAGAGGTACGCAGCCATGCTGAAACTTGTGGCATTTGTAAAGCCAAACATGCCCACGGCAACCGTGGCGAACTTAAAAGTAAAAATTAATAACATGAGGAGTACCTATTTCCGGGAGCGCAATAAGGTCCGGAAGTCCCTAGCATCTGGAGCTGCAGCAGCTGATGTCTATGTCCCCACGCTGTGGTACTGTCAGGGAAATACCAGGCCTCTTCGCCGGGTTCCAGGGTTGCGCACGCGTGGTAGAGCGGCGCAACGAATGTTACAGGTACGCCGGGTAACGGGTGCGCATGCGCGGGTCCGCGGCACTCGGGTATCTGACACAACCCAGCCAGTACGCCTCACCGCTGTGCGCGGCGCTGACAGAAGACGAGTGCGCATGCGCACTCGTCCGGGTATCCCACCTGACCATTTACCTGGCCTATAAAAGGCCTTCCCTGTTCGCTTTCAAATTGCTGGTTTGTTGTCTCTTCTGAGTCCTGTCTCCAGTCCAGTATCCTGTATCCTGTATCCTGTATCCTGTATCCTGTACCCTGTACCCTGCATCTACCTGACTACCCGTGCCGACCCGGAATCCGTCTGACTACCGCTGCCGCTACTTACCTGTGTTTGAACCCCTGGCTTGCTTCCTGGATACTTCTACTGCCTGACTACCTGTGCTTGACCCTCGGCCTGTCTACTGGACCTTCTGTGAGTTACTTACCTGTGTTTGACCTCTGGCTTGCTTCCTGGATACTTCTACTGCCTGTTTACCTGTGCTTGACCCTCGGCCTGCCTACTGGACATTCTCTGAGTTACGTACCTGTGTTTGACCCCTGGCTTGCTTCTGGATACCTCTACTGCCTGATTACCTGTGCTTGACCCTTGGCCTGCCTACTGGACATTCTCTGAGTTACTTACCTGTGTTTGACCCCTGGCTTGCTTCTTGGATACCTCTACTGCCTGATTACCCGTGCTTGACCCCCGGCCTGCCTCCTGGACATTCTCTGAGTTACTTACCTGTGTTTGACCCCTGGCTTGCCTCTTGGATACTTCTACTGCCTGGTTGCCTGTGTTTGACCCTCGGCCTGCTTGCTGGACTATCTCCTGCTCCTTGTGCTTGACCTCCCGCTCGGTGTTCTGGACTTGCAGTTCTCTCATGCTCCCGAGGGTCCTCCTTCAGTATATGCTTTGGTACCTCTGCAACCTCTACCTGATCACAGCTCTGCCAGGTGTCTACTCCCAGTGCAGCTTCAGCCTCTCCTGGTCAACGTCGCTACTGCACACCACCTGCTACACTCCTGCTGGCAACCCGTGCATCTTTGAGCCCGGTGTCCTCTGTACCCACTCCAGAGGCATCGTGCGCTTAGTCGCAAGGGGAGCAGCTCTCAGCATATCGGCCCGGGTGAGTACCTCTGACAGTACAAACCAGCCAATGTCCGAGGCCGACAGAGCTGGTTCACCCCTTGAGGCCTTATGCCAGCAGGTGACAACCCTTACGCAGGCTGTACAACGCCTCCAAGATGGATACTTTCAGATCGAATGGCGTCTTCAGCACCTGACCTTGTCTTCAAACCAAGCGGACCAGTCACCCCCTGCAGCCAGCACCTCCACGCTTCTATCAACACCTGGAGGTGCTCTCCCTGCCTATGACGTGTCCCATCCTGATCCCAGGGTCCCCACACCAGAACGTTTTTCCGGGGACCGAAGGAAATTTCGCTCCTTTAAAAATTCTTGTTTGCTACACCTAGCACTACAACCCAGGACCTTCCAGTTGGAATCCACCAAAGTGGGTTTCATTATCTCTCTACTTTCTGATGACCCTCAATCCTGGGCACACCATTTGATGGAACAAAAGAGCCCACAGTTGAATTCTGTAGAGACTTTCTTTTCCGCTATGGCAGCACTCTACGAGGACTCCCAACGCACAGGTACGGCAGAATCTACCCTGCATACCCTATCCCAGGGGAGAAGACCTGTAGAGGACTATGTAGTGGATTTCCGCAAATGGGCAGCAGATACTGACTGGAACGAGTCAGCCCTAAAATACCAATTCCGTTTGGGGCTATCCGAGGTATTGAAGGATGAACTGGCTCGAGGAGAGATCCCAAGCACTTTCACAGATCTCTGCCAACTTGTTATTAAACTTGACCGTCGATTACGGGAACGACGGGCAGAGAGACTGCAGAGCCCTCGTCCCACCTGGACGATGCCCCGGGTCCCTCCGGCACCTGCTCCTTCTTGGAACTCTCGCTCTCCTCCCCATGGGGAACCTATGCAGCTGGGCCTGGCACGGTCCCCCCTATCTGCTGAAGAAAGGCTCCGTCGTCGTCAAGCCAACCTCTGCCTCTACTGCGGGGGCACGGGGCACTACCTACAGAAATGCCCCATAAGACCCAGTAAGTGCCCTTCTGGGTCCCTCTCGAGTCCGCACCCTGTTGGAATTCCGCATTTTCATCTGACTGTTCCACTCTCCCTACAGGTAGCGGGAGAGTCTTTCCAGTTGGGAGCCATCCTTGACTCCGGAGCCTGCAGTTGCTTCATGGACCTGACCTTGGCACGACACCTGAACCTCCCTTTAACTACCAAGAAACAACCTCTTCAAATCCAGCTGGCTGATGGCTCTCCACCCTGCTCAGGACCGGTTACCCAGGAAACCGCTCCCATCCTGACCTGCACCAAATCAGGTCATCAGGAACTTTTACGTTTTGACATTATCCACTCTCCTATGTTCCCCATCATCCTGGGGTACCCCTGGCTTCTGGCTCACAATCCTCGGATCGACTTGGTCAACAGGGAAGTGGAGTTCTCCTCTCCTTACTGCCTGCAGCACTGCCTTCCGGATCAACCCGCAGTACCTCTTACTCATCTTGCCATGCAACCCAGTATCAAGGACCTGCAACACGTCCCAACACCCTACCGAGACTTCATGGACATTTTCGATGAAAGAAAGGCCGAAGTTCTTCCCCCTCATCGCTCATATGATTGTCCGATTGATCTCCTACCAGGGGCCGAGATCCCCTTCGGAAGGATTTTCCCCTTGTCCGAAACTGAGCTTGAAGCCCTACGGGTATATATTGACGAAAATCTTGCTAAAGGGTTCATCCAACCATCTTCTTCGCCAGCAGGGGCTGGGATTTTCTTTGTTGAAAAAAAAGACGGTTCCCTCAGACCCTGTGTGGATTACAGGGAACTCAATAAAATTACTATCAAGAACAGGTACCCACTCCCACTCATTCCCGAACTTTTTCAGCGACTCAGGACTGCCAAGGTGTTTACCAAGCTGGATCTCCGTGGGGCCTACAACTTAGTTAGAATACGCTCTGGGGATGAGTGGAAGACGGCTTTTAGGTCCAGATTCGGCCATTTCGAGTACCTGGTCATGCCGTTTGGACTTTGTAATGCCCCAGCTACCTTCCAGCACCTTGTCAATGACATTTTCCGTGAGTATCTGGATAACTTCCTCATTGTATATCTTGATGACATCTTGATTTTCTCCGATTCTCTAGAAGCCCACCGTCAACATGTCCGGAAAGTTCTTCTCATTCTCCGTAAACACGGGCTCTACGTCAAAGGAGAGAAATGCGAGTTCGAGACTGATACCATCCAGTTCCTGGGCTTTATCATAACCACCGGAGGAGTACTGATGGATCCCCAAAAGGTGAAGGCCATCCAGGATTGGCCTGCCCCCACAGACAAAAGGTCAGTCCAACGTTTTATCGGCTTTGCCAACTTTTATAGACGGTTCATTCAGGGGTTTTCTGCCATTGTGTCCCCAATCACCCAACTGACCCGTCAGCAAGTCAAGTTCCAGTGGACTCCCCAAGCGCAAGGCGCTTTTGAGAAGCTCAAGGAACTTTTTTTCTCTGCACCCATCTTGCAGCACCCTGACCCTGAACTCCCTTACGTCCTAGAAGTGGACGCTTCAGACTCTGCTATGGGAGCGATCCTATCGCAGAGAAGTGGCCCAAAGGCCCTACTCCACCCGGTCGCCTTTGCCTCCCGAAAATTAAGTCCCCCTGAAAAGAATTACGATGTAGGCGACCGGGAATTAATTGCGATTAAGTTCGCTCTCGAGGAATGGAGATACCTGCTAGAAGGAGCTTCCCAACCCATTCTCATCTTCACGGACCACCGCAACTTGGAGTACCTCAGGGCTGCAAAACGCCTTAGACCCAGACAGGCCCGCTGGGCCTTGTTCTTCTCCCGATTTAATTTCCACATCACTTACCGTCCTGGCTCCAAGAATGGCAAGGCGGATGCTTTATCCCGTATGTTTCTGGACACTGAATCCTCTAAAGAACCTGCTACCATCCTGTCCGCCCACAATTTCCTCCATGCCATTCAGCCTGACTTGACCACAGCCCTTAAACAGGCTTCCAACCAGTTCTCATCTCCCACATTACCCTTTCTTGAAAGGAAGCAGGATTTGCTCTGGGCCCATGCCCGAATCTTTGTTCCTCCTCCTGTCAGACTCCAAGTCCTGCAGACTCTTCATGATCACAAGATGTCCGGCCACTTTGGGGTACAGAAGACAGTGGACTTGGTAGGTCGATCTTACTGGTGGCCGGGCTGGAGAAAGGACTGTCAGGAATACGTTCTTTCTTGCAACACTTGTCAGAGGAACAAGGGGTCCAACACTAAGTCCTGGGGTCTGTTACGTCCACTATCTGTCCCAGAACGTCCATGGAAGGAGATTTCCATGGACTTCATCGTGGACTTACCCTCCTCAGATTCCTTTACCACAATTCTGGTTGTCATTGACCGTCTCTCAAAGATGGCTCACTTCCTGCCCATGAAAGGTACCCCCTCGGCTTCTGCTACCACTGACATCTTCATCAGAGAAATTATAAGGTTACACGGAGTTCCAGCTAACATCACCTCAGACCGGGGGGTACAGTTCACCTCCAGATTCTGGAGAGACCTCTGCAAATCCCTTGAAATCAGGACTTCCATGTCTTCAGCATACCACCCACAATCCAACGGTCAAACTGAACGCACTAATCAGACCCTCGAGCAATACCTGAGGTGTTTTTGTTCTTACTCCCAAGATGACTGGTCAGGCCTACTACCCTACGCGGAGTTTGCCTATAATAATTCTTTGCATTCTGCCATTAATCAAACGCCCTTCTGGGCAAACTACGGTTATCACCCTTCTTTTCTTCCAGATTCCATACCAGACGTCCCTACTCCAGCTGCACAGGACCTAGTCAAAAATATCCAAGACAACTTCCTCCGGATCCAACAGGCCATGAAGGAAGCACAGAAGGGGTATGAGGTACAGTACAACCGGGGCAGGAAGGAATGCCCGCCTTTCCAGATTGGTGAGAAAGTTTGGTTATCAACCGCTAATTTAAAACTCCCTTGTCCTTCTCGGAAATTGGGTCCCAGGTTCATCGGCCCCTTTGAGGTCAAGAGAGTGATCAACCCAGTGGCCTTTGAACTAGATCTCCCCAGTTCCTATAGGATTCATCCAGTTTTTCATGCCTCTTTGCTAAAGCCCGTAATTGCCAATTCTTTCCCTGATAGGCAGACGCCACTTCCTCCTCCCATCACCATCCAAGGAGAGGAAGAATTCGAGGTTGAAAAAATTCTGGATCTCCGAAGAAGAAGAGGTCAGGTTCAATATCTTGTTAAATGGAAGGGTTATCCCCCAGAAGACTGCTCCTGGGAGCCATCTGAAAACATTCATGCCCCTCGCTTAATCCGAGAATATCATCAAAGACATCCTGAAGTGGGCATCCGGAGGCTGCCCTTAGGAGGGGGGCACTGTCAGGGAAATACCAGGCCTCTTCGCCGGGTTCCAGGGTTGCGCACGCGCGGTAGAGCGGCGCAACGAATGTTACAGGTACGCCGGGTAACGGGTGCGCATGCGCGGGTCCGCGGCACTCGGGTATCTGACACAACCCAGCCAGTACGCCTCACCGCTGTGCGCGGCGCTGACAGAAGACGAGTGCGCATGCGCACTCGTCCGGGTATCCCACCTGACCATTTACCTGGCCTATAAAAGGCCTTCCCTGTTCGCTTTCAAATTGCTGGTTTGTTGTCTCTTCTGAGTCCTGTCTCCAGTCCAGTATCCTGTATCCTGTATCCTGTATCCTGTATCCTGTACCCGGTACCCTGTACCCTGCATCTACCTGACTACCCGTGCCGACCCGGAATCCGTCTGACTACCGCTGCCGCTACTTACCTGTGTTTGAACCCCTGGCTTGCTTCCTGGATACTTCTACTGCCTGACTACCTGTGCTTGACCCTCGGCCTGTCTACTGGACCTTCTGTGAGTTACTTACCTGTGTTTGACCTCTGGCTTGCTTCCTGGATACTTCTACTGCCTGTTTACCTGTGCTTGACCCTCGGCCTGCCTACTGGACATTCTCTGAGTTACGTACCTGTGTTTGACCCCTGGCTTGCTTCTGGATACCTCTACTGCCTGATTACCTGTGCTTGACCCTTGGCCTGCCTACTGGACATTCTCTGAGTTACTTACCTGTGTTTGACCCCTGGCTTGCTTCTTGGATACCTCTACTGCCTGATTACCCGTGCTTGACCCCCGGCCTGCCTCCTGGACATTCTCTGAGTTACTTACCTGTGTTTGACCCCTGGTTTGCCTCTTGGATACTTCTACTGCCCGGTTGCCTGTGTTTGACCCTCGGCCTGCTTGCTGGACTATCTCCTGCTCCTTGTGCTTGACCTCCCGCTCGGTGTTCTGGACTTGCAGTTCTCTCATGCTCCCGAGGGTCCTCCTTCAGTATATGCTTTGGTACCTCTGCAACCTCTACCTGATCACAGCTCTGCCAGGTGTCTACTCCCAGTGCAGCTTCAGCCTCTCCTGGTCAACGTCGCTACTGCACACCACCTGCTACACTCCTGCTGGCAACCCGTGCATCTTTGAGCCCGGTGTCCTCTGTACCCACTCCAGAGGCATCGTGCGCTTAGTCGCAAGGGGAGCAGCTCTCAGCATATCGGCCCGGGTGAGTACCTCTGACAGGTACTATGACAGGCTCCACTTTCTCAAAGACCAGGCTAATGTCAGGAAGTCACTCTCGACTCTTCCTTGCACGCGTCCTTACGCGCACGCCACCCCTGATGAGGCTTCCGAGGACCAATCTGGGCCTTCCAGTATGGAAGATGTGCAGGAGCCCAGCTTGTTCCAGGTATAGTAGTTTTGTAACCATTTTTGGGAATAATGAATGATGTTCAGTTAATTCAGGATTCCAAATTGCTTAGTTCCTAACGTGATTGACATATCAACAGACAGTAGTGTTGGAGACATTTTTGGGAATAATCTAAACTGCTGGGCTGAGAATTGTATGGTTTTCTATTTGTAAACATTTTGCAACAGTCACTAGATGAAAATTGTGTGTGTTTGATGAACAAATAACTGAAACTATGTCCCTTTTTCATACACAGGAAGACCTCAACCAGGAGGTGGCTGTGGAATGTGGCAGTCAGGAGGAGGCAGGGGTTAGTGGCAGCCAAGAGGTGGGTAGTGGCAGCCAACAGGGGGTAGGCGTAGGAGCCTGACTGTCTCCCAAGTCCCTCCCCTCCGCCTTCCCTACAGAAGGGCGAAAAGCATGGGGGAGGTGGGCGAGTCAGCGCTCCAGCTGATACGAGATGCTTCAGCCTCCCTATATGCCACACCCACCTACGAGGAGGCCTTTGCCTCCTTGGTTGCCAATAAAATGACGGGTATGGAGGCGGGGCAACGCAGCATGTGTGAGGATGTCATCCTCAAAATCCTAAATGAGGGGATGGCTGGGGAGATGACTCCCCTCACACATGTTTGCGATAGTGACCTTGCTCCGCCTCCTCCTCCTCCTTCTGCCACCCCACCAGCACGACAGCCACATCGTGGAAGGAAGAGTACAAGGAAGACAAGAGAGTGACGACCTGGATTCAGTCTGGTCTGAGAGAAGATGGAGCCTCTCGTAGTACCAGAGCCTGGGGACCTAGATGGCATCTGCTGCAGTTCCGGATGTTTTGGACTTCAGGACCAGATTGCACTCCCTTATTATTTAGATAGGTACTCCTCAGGCCCACAATTTTCTAAGCTTGAAAAATGATGGTTGCCGTGGGTGTCCAAGGCTTTGCAAATTCCCCAAGTTTCACCATGGCTGCGTTCCTCTTTGGTTTGTTGCTGAGACCTAAATAAATGTTTTTTGGATTTGAAATAATCATTGACTATTGTGTTTTACTTTTCTACAATGACAGTTTTTCTTTGAGTAGGCAGGTACATTTCACTAATCATAAAGTATAATTAACAAGGGGCACCAACAACCAACAAACTCCTAGTAAATTTAAGCAACAAATACAAATGTTAATAATGTGGTTTTGCTAAGTTGAGACACACAACCCCCCTCCAAAAAAAAAAAAAAAATCTCCTTCAAATATGTATTCACAAAAATAAAAAATAAAAAAAGACAAATCATGCTAAAAATATAACAAAGATTCTTTTACGATCTGAGTAAAAATAAACATGTAGTGTATAAATCCTGAAAAGTAAGAAAGAACTAAGTTTGTGAAAAGTGCGGGTGAATAGGAGCAGCTAAAACATGTCATTCTTCTTGCATTGTAAAGAAAAAGAGAATGCGCTGCATTAAAGAAATTTTAACATTGCAGCGTGACGAATGTGCTGTGTCGATTAGGAAAGGTAGTTTTACCTGACCGAGTGCTTCCGTCACAGAATTTCTTCTGAGCATGCGTAGCACTTTGTCCGTCGGACAACGGTACACACGATCGGATTTGGTGTGATCGGACCGTGTTGTCGGAAAATCTATCCAGCAGGAGATAGGACTTTGTCCGTCGGACAATCCGACGTACACTGTCCGATGGTGCATACACACGGTCTGATTTTTCAACAACATTGTCCGATCGGACAGAATCCATGCGAAAATCCGACCGTGTGTATGGGGCTTTAGACTTCTTTCCAGAATTTTCTAATTACGGGGCAATCCCACCAAAGGTGGGCCATCGTTCCCCTAGATTTACATCCCCGCCAACACTCGGGAGAACTTCCCGCCTGAAACCTGCTTAGTATCTCCGGAGTAATGTACCACCTAGAAAGACATTTAAAATTTATTTCAACTGTTTTTATAGCAAACGCGGGGCTATGTATTATTTAAAAAAAAAATTCTACCTTCATTTTACTACACTGTAAACCCAAATCCTCTTCCCATCTCTCATCTCTTATTTCCTGGGTTTGCTGGCCCCCTTGTCTAACGTCATTGAGTCCTTCGTAGTACATCTTGAAAACGTCCGCAATTTCTTTAGTGGAATTAACAATTTCCCCTGATTTGGTTTGTATTTTATCTATAAAGTTAATTTCTCTTTTCTTTTTAGGCATCTTAGCTAAATGTTTACCCGACCTATTCCCCCACAGATGTTTTCCTCTTGCTATTTTGTGGAACCACTTTCTGAATTCTTGCTCTAAGACCGCCTTGATCTCTTCTCTTTTATTAATCAACCTGTGGAAAATATCCTGTTTTTGGGTCCCGTCGTTTTTATGTTCCCGTTCCAACCCATGTATTTCCTCTGTGAGATCCCGAATCCTTCCCCGTTTTTCCTTTTTTTTTTGGGCTCCGATGGAGATGAGGATCCCTCTGACATAGGCCTTATGTGCCTCCCAAAGTGACGCAGGTTATGTATCTCCTGTGTCATTGTTCGTAAAGAAAAATTCAATTTCCTTCCTTACTATATCCGCTGTTTCTGCGTCAAAAATAAGTTGTTCATTAAGACGCCAGGTAAAGGGTTGTCTTTGGGGGTCCGGGATCCTCAACCCCAACGAGACCGGGGCGTGGTCCGACAACGTTGTAATTTCTATCTGTGTAGACACCACTCGTTCTAATAGTCTATGATCGATAATAAAATAATCTAGACGGGAATGTGTACCATGAACTGGGGAGAAGAAAGTATAGTCCTTTTATTTCATGTGCAACACGCACCATACATCTATCAACTGATTTTAAAAACATTAAGTGCTTAAATTTTTTCAGTTGTTTAAAACTCAGCCCTCGAGCCCGTGACGTGCTATCGCAGGAGGGGCCCAGACCGCAGTTAAGATCTCCCGCCAAGATAACCTCGCCTATCTTAAACCTGGAAAGAGATCTCAATATCTGCATCATAAAATTAATCGGGCTATTATTTGGGCAATACACGTTTACAAAAGTAAAAATGTTCTCACCAACCCTACCCTTCAAAAAAAGGAACCGGCCTTCGGGGTCTTCGAGCCTGTCTATCCACGAAAATGTAATATTCTTAGCGAACCCGATTGCCACTTCCTTGGATCCCCTTAAAGGGGAGTCGCTGTAATACCACACAGGGAAGTCACGGGAGTATATTTTGATATTGCTTTCGTGGCTCAAATGTGTTTCCTGCAAGAACACAATTCCAGCCTGGTGCCTCTGAAGCTCTTTTAAGATCTTGTGTCTCTTCACCGAGGAATTTAAGCCTCTCACGTTGTATGTTAGGAGCTTCAATTCACATTTTTCTATTTTTCAGAACGGGGTTTACCAAAAACTGATTAGTGTTACCTCTCTTACGTTTAATAATTTCTGCAAGGTATTCCACCCGAGCCCAGCCAAAGTCACGGTTTCTCCCTTCCTTCCCACATCTCCTTCTCCCATTAGGAGATGCTGGGGGTAGGGATCCCCAAAGCCTGACAAAAATCCTGGAGCTCGTCTAGAAACTTCATCCGAAAAGTTCTCCCCGATTTGATGACTATTAGTGATGCAGGGAATCCCCAACTATATTTTATATTCACAGTTTTTAATGCTTCAAGTAGAGGTCTCACCTGTCGCCTTCGTGATAAGGTCCCTGCCGAGAGGTCCGAAAATATCTGGAGATCTACAGTGTCATATTTCAGGGGGGGGGGGATTACTTCTTAGCTTCGTCCATATTTTAAACTTGTCCTCATATGCATGAAATTTGATGATAACGTCTCTAGGAATCTCCTCTCTTAAGCCAATGGGTTTCCTGACACGATGTACCCTATACATTTTTAAGACCGTTCCCTTGGGTCTCCCTAACAAGGGATTAAATATAACTTGCATTTTCAACGCCAAGTCCTCCCCCTGTTGTTCTGGCAAGGATCTAATCCGGAGATTCTGCCTCCTATTTTGATTTTCCTGATTCTCCATTTGATATTCTATGTCTCTGTGTTTAATTTCCATTTTATTCATTTGCGATTTAAGTTCAAGAATTTCTGGTGCTTGTATTACCACCAGATCCTCGACTTTCTCCACAACTGACCCAGATCAGATCTGACATTCGTTATTTCTGTTTTTATTACACTTTCTAATTTGGAAAACATTTCTAAAATTTCAACTTTCGTTGGGATCAGTGCCAAATTTCTTTGTTCCAGAGAAAAGCTAAGGTCCCGGGCCCCTTCCGAGTCCCTTTCCAGCCTAGAGAGATCGACTTGTTCGGCTTTCTGGCGCTCATTATCCCTCTTTTTTTTCTTTTGGGCCTTGTTGTTTCTTATCCATTTCTGGGCTTTTTACACTAATATCCTTAAGATATTTCTGAATAGTGCTTGTGTTAGTATTTTCTTTAGTGTTCTTTGCCTCCGTTCCCCTCTGGGACCTGCCTTTCATCTTTAGTTTAGTTTACTCAGACCTAAATGAACGAGACCAGGCCATTTACCACAAAACCAGGGTTGTAATATTAAGCAGGGAAATGGAAAAGAGATCTCCTCTGTATAGGTGAATCCGGCGGTTCCAAGGCCCTGAAAAAAGGCTTCGTCCCCTCTTTTTTGCAAGAAGCACACTTTGTTTCCGGAGGTGTTCACTCCTCCTCTCCTCTCAAAGGGGCAACTACCCCCAAGTGCCCCCTCCAAATTAGTTTGGTGGCCCCCAGTCCTTTTGTTATCTCCCCCCCTAAAAAGAGGGGGTTACTCTTATAATGGCCGTGTCCAAACTTAGGGAACCTGAACGCTGGATCCTTACAACTGCAGAGACTTTTACTCATAATAGATATTAAAAAAAAAAGAAAAAAGACGTTTTTTTCCATTTAATCTCTGAGCATATCGGCAAGAAATCCAATTCCAGAATACCCGTGTTAAGGGGAATAAGCTTGCTTATAGAGGCTTTTTATATGCAAGTGAAAATAGAACATCAAGCACAAGAGGAGAGAGGAAAGAACAAAACAATAAAAAACAACTGGAACCTCAAAACCCACCTTCCACTGGCTGCCAAAACCCCATAAGAGTGTGGGAGGAGGAAGGAGTTTGATAGGAGACAGTCTTCAGGTAGTCAGGAATCCGTGACTGCAGCCCCCTTCACAAGCTCAAATTCCATAGTCCTTTAAATTAACTCTAGGCATTTATAATAGTAAATAATAACATGCATGATCTGCAATGAGCCCCTTTTTCTTTCCTCTTTTTGATATAAGTGCTGCCTTGCTATCACTGGGCACAGTCACATACTATCTCATGCCTTGAGGTATAGAATTTAAAGTGAGGGAAAGAGACAATCTCTATGTGTTTGTCCATACCTGAGGGGTGCCCGCCACGGCCCCCCTTGGTGGAGGAGGAGGGATGCAGGGGTGAGAGGATTCTGTGCGGTTCCGTGGTGAGAGGAGTCAAGTGCCGGGCTGAGGGACCGGGGGATGTTCGAAGTGTAGCGGCGTCATGAGGCTCCCTGGAGCCGTAATATACCAGCTGTCCTTGCTGCCACACTGTGTCCTCAAGTGCCGCTTCTCCGCCGCTTCTCCCGTTCAATCCGGCCCCGATGGTCGGGCCGGTATCAGGGACATCATCAGGCGGGGGGAGGAGGCGTCGGGCAGAATCTCCCTAACGAGGCAGCGTGGGCTCTCACTTCCACGTCGTCTCAGCTGGTTCGTGCGGGCCGTCTCCAGGCGTCCTTTACGCCGCCGGCATCAGGCTCCTCCCCTAGTGCTGACTTCTCACGTCAGCATGCTGTTGCAGCGTTGTGGCTTCCATGCGTCACCGCGTTCTTGAAGGTCGGAATTTGGTGTGACCATGTGTAGGCAAGACAGTTTGAGCGGAATTCCATCAGAGCTTTTTCCGACGAGAATTACGATCGTGTTTAAAAGAATAAATGATCATATATCCCTTATTAAAAAACATAAAATGGAAACCCACATAAGTCGCCATGGTTTCATGGCTTTAATTTAAATACCGTATTTGCCGGCGTATAAGACGACTGGGTGTATAAGACGACCCCCTATTTTTCCAGTGAAAACTTAGGTTTGGGGCTATACTCGCCATATAAGACTACCCCCCCCCCCTTCCGAGGCAACACCATTTACAAAAAAACATCAGAAAAAAAAAAAAAACATCAGACTTAACATCAGAAAAAGGAAACTGGTGAACTACAAGTCCCAGGGATCCCACAATTGGTAGGCAGCAGCAATGAATCCTCTCCTCCAAAGCACCATAAATCATACCTGTTTTTTAGGGGAGATCTGGAGCTGGATGTGCAGTACAGAATGCTTTGTTAATATGTAGAGCTCCAAGTACACACAGTATATGATGCTGTGTTAGTACAGTTACGGCAGGTACACTTCAGAATACAGTGTGCAGACAGTGTGCACCGCTGAGCCAATCACGGCTGGTATTTTATTTTACTAATCTGTCGATGGATACAAAGCCTGCTCGGATTGGCAGAGACTGTGACATCAGCCCGTGCTGCTCTGACTCATGTAGCCTGCTCGGATTGGCAGAGGTTGTTAACCCAATCCGAGCAGGCTTAGCAGGCTCTGTATTCATCAGAGTGCATCGCCCGCCGGGATTGACTGAGCGGTGCATACTGTATACATATTACAATTTTACAGACGCCCAGCGGACTGATATCCATCTGGCGGCTTCTTCACCCGGCGTATAAGACGACCCCTGCTTTTTGGCTGTGTAATTTCGGTGTAAAAGGTAGTCTTATACGCCAGAAAATACAGCTGTAAAGAAGTGGTGTTTTGAGATTTCCGCCCTCCTATGCTCAACACCTCTCTGCGCTACTAGGGTGCGTGTACTTACAATATTTGGGGTAGTGAGTGATGTAGACCCCAAATAGTAGTGTGGTAGACAAATATATAAATAAATAAATATATATATATTGTGTGAGTAAATAAATAAATAAATAAATATTATATGTAAAACTGTGTATACAAAATTATAAATAAATAAATATATATAAATTGTATATAGATGTAATAAAATGTGATTGCAAAAATTGATTTCAGTGGTGTGCTAAATACATTTTGGAGCAGCTGCTTAAAATTAATAGTAAAATTGGAGTGATATAAATAAGGGGTTAGATACCAGAATGCTCTATGGCTGTGTCTATCCGATACTTATAGCAGCGCTGAGTGATGGTTTTTCAACTTAATTTGAAAAATTGTGCATATACATAAACATTGGTGTATATATAAATAAAAGGTAAATAAAAAGGTAAATAAAGGTAAGGAAAGTGCACCTTTAAAATACACCTTACAAAGTAAAGAAAGAACACCTTTAAATTACGCCTTAAAAAGCTATGTGCATAAATTGATAAATCAAACGTGCACGTGAACAAATAAATAAATAAATGAATGGATGAATAAATATTGATCGATAAATGAATTGCACTGCGTGTCTTCATAAGGCAAAAAGTCTGCGTGATAAACAAACGATCCTCCAATCTGATGGATCAGCAATATGGCGATAGTGACAGTTCAAAAAAACATGCGACAGTATGGTTCTGTGTGGATATTCCGTGAGTGATCCAGACCTTCCACCTTAGAGATCACTGTGTTAGAGGGTTTATCCCCTTTTGGGGGTACACTCACCAGAAGTATACTTAAAAAACGCCTGTAGTATTAGACCATGAGGACCTTCTCCACCAGCATCAGCTACAAATTTCACCAGCGCGTGAATATAACCAGAACATCAGCCTCCTTCTCCAGTGTTATTCAGTCATATCCCCCTCAGCGCGGTTATTAAAGTTGTGCATGAAAATAAACATGGGGCCACATAGCGTAATAGTGCTAAAAATTCATTTATTGAAACAATTTTTCCCCTTAAACATAGAAATTCCCCCTAGTGGGTTAAGCGTACCAGAAATGGTTAAAAATGCAGCATTTGGATAAATGTATAAGCGATACTGTGCCTGCTCAATAGCGCCGGATATGGAGCCTTTCCGATTCTCTGAGAGAGAGAGAGTGGCGTCCTTCCTGTCCGGACCCGCTGGATGACGTCACTTCCTGTTGACCTACGCAGGGCGTAGGTCACCAGGAAGTGACGTCATACGTTTGCGGTCCACGGTGCGCTCCAGCGGGTCCGGACAGGAAGGACGCCACTCTCTCTCAGAGAATCGGAAAGGCTCCATATCCGGCGCTATTGAGCAGGCACAGTATCACTTATACATTTATCCAAATGCTGCATTTTTAACCATTTCTGGTACGCTTAACCCACTAGGGGGAATTTCTATGTTTAAGGGGAAAAATTGTTTCAATAAATGAATTTTTAGCAATATTACGCTATGTGGCCCCATGTTTATTTTCATGCACAACTATAACCGCGCTGAGGGGGATATGACTGAATAACACTGGAGAAGGAGGCTGATGTTCTGGTTATATTCACGCGCTGGTGAAATCTGTAGCTGATGCTGGTGGAGAAGGTCCTCATGGTCTAATACTACAGGCGTTTTTTAAGTATACTTCTGGTGAGTGTACCCCCAAAAGGGGATAAACCCTCTAACACGGTGATATCTAAGGTGGAAGGTCTGGATCACTCACGGAATATCCACACAGAACCATACTGTCGCATGTTTTTTTGAACTGTCACTATCGCCATATTGCTGATCCATCAGATTGGAGGATCGTTTGTTTATCACGCGGAATTTTTGCCTTATGAAGACACGCAGTGCAATTCATTTATCGATCAATATTTATTCATCCATTCATTTATTTATTTATTTGTTCACGTGCACGTTTGATTTATCAATTTATGCACATAGCTTTTTAAGGCGTAATTTAAAGGTGCTCTTTCTTTACTTTGCAAGGTGTATTTTAAAGGTGCACTTTCCTTACCTTTATTTACCTTTTTATTTACCTTTTATTTATATATACACCAATGTTTATGTATATGCACAATTTTTCAAATTAAGTTGAAAAACCATCACTCAGCGCTGCTATAAGTATCGGATAGACACAGCCATAGAGCATTCTGGTGTCTAACCCCTTAATTTAAATACTATAACATTTATGGCTGTAGAACACATTCCTACTGATGTTAGGCAGTAATGATCAAAAGCTTCTACAATTAGAATCACAATGGATTCATCTATTAAAAGTGACAGTATATCCTGGGTTGATTGAAATGTTAAGCTATAAACCTTTTTTATAATTTTAGTACCGTATATACTCGAGTATAGGCCGACCCGAATATAAGCCGAGGCCCCTAATTTACCACAAAAAAACTAGGAAAACTTATTGACCCAAATATAAGCCGAGGGTGAAAAATTCAGCAGCTACCGTAAGTGGAAAAGAGGATCAGCAAATGCCCATCTGCAGCTGCATGTCCCCTGTGTCCTGTACAAACCCCCCCTGTGTCCCCATTGCAGCCTACCTGTGCCGATCTGCCTCCCTCCGATCTGCCACCTGTAGGGATGAGCCGAACACCCCCCCCCCCCCCCGTTCGGCTCACACCAGAACCCGCGAACGGACCTAAAGTCCGTGCGAGCTTTAGAACCCTATTAGTTTTAATGGATGTGAATGTTCGAAATTAAAAGTGCTAATTTTAAAGGCTAATATGCATGTTAATGTCATAAAAAGTGTTTGGGGACCTGGGTCCTGCCCCAGGGGACATGTATCAATGCAAATTTTTTTTTTTTTAAACGGCCGTTTTTTTTCAGGAGCAGTGATTTTAATAATGCTTAAATTGAAACAATAAAAGTGTAATATTCCTTTAAATTTCGTACCTGGGGGGTGTCTATAGTATGCATGTAAAGGGGCGCATGTTTGCTGTGCTTAGAACTGTCCCTGCAAAAAGTGTCATTTTTTCAAGAAAAAAAAAAAAAAAATCACTTGCGACTAATGTGAATTGACGGCTCCCGTAATACAGAGAACAGTCATTCATTGAAAGTCATTCATAAAAAAAAAGTCATTGATAAAAAATAAAATAAATGAAAAAAAAAAAGCGTGGGGGTCCCCCCAAATTCAATAACCAGGCCCTTCAGGTCTGGGATGGATATTAAGGGGAACCCCGGCCAAAAAAAAAATGGCGTAGGGTCCCCCTCAAAATCCATACCAGACCCTTGAGGTCTGGGATGGATTTTAAGGGGAACCCTAGCCAAAAAAAATGGCGTGGGGTCCCCCTCAAAATCCATACCAGACCCTTATCCGAGCACGCAACCTGGCAGGCCGCAGGAAAAGAGGGGGGGACGAGAGCGGCCCCCCCTCCCGCCTGAACCGTACCAGGCCACATGCCCTCAACATTGGGAGGATGCTTTGGGCGTCCAAGACCCCCAAAGCACCTTGCCCCCATGTTGATGAGGACAAGGGCCTCTTCCCCACAACCCTGGCCATTGGTTGTGGGGGTCTGCGGGCGGGGGGCTTATCGGAATCTGGAAGCCCCCTTTAACAAGGGGACCCCCAGATCCCGGCCCCCCCCTGTGTGAAATGGTAAGGGGGTACAAAAGTACCCCTACCATTTCACCAAAAAAGTGTCAAAAATTGTAAAAATTACAGGAGACGGTCTTTGACAATTCCTTTATTAAAATCTTCTTTCTTCTTTCTTCATCCTTCGGTTTCTTCATCTTCTCCTTCCGTCATCTTCTTCCATCTTCTTCTTCCATTTTCTTCTTCCACCGATCTGCTTCTTCTTGCGCTGGTCTTCTCGTCCTTCTCGTCCGGCATCTTCTTCCATGGCGTCGGCATCTGTTCTTCTGTCGGGCCGCTCCTCGCAATGGGAGGCTCCCGCTGTGTGAGGCTTCGCTCCGTCTGACAGGTCTTTTATAACGGAGGGCACCTGGTGACCCCGCCCCCCTCTGACGTCATGGGGAAAGCCATAGGGAATTCCCCATGACGTCCCCGTGCGTCAGAGGGGGCGGGGTCACCAGGTGCCCTCCATTATAAAAGACCTGTCAGAAGCAGCGAAGCCTCACACAGCGGGAGCCTCCCATTGCGAGGAGTGGCCCAAGAAGAGACACCGACGCCGACGCCATGGAAGAAGATGCCGGACGAGAAGGACGAGAAGACCAGAGCAAGAAGAAGCGGATCGGAGGAAGAAGAAAATGGAAGAAGAAGATGGAAGAAGATGACGGAAGGAGAAGATGAAGAAACCGAAGGATGAAGAAAGAAGAAAGAAGATTTTAATAAAGGAATTGTCAAAGACCGTCTCCTGTAATTTTTACCATTTTTGACACTTTTTTGGTGAAATGGTAGGGTACCCCCTTACCATTTCACACAGGGGGGGGGGCGGGATCTGGGGGTCCCCTTGTTAAAGGGGGCTTCCAGATTCCGATAAGCCCCCCGCCCGCAGACCCCCACAACCAATGGCCAGGGTTGTGGGGAAGAGGCCCTTGTCCTCATCAACATGGGGACAAGGTGCTTTGGGGGTCTTAGACCCCCAAAGCATCCTCCCAATGTTGAGGGCATGTGGCCTGGTACGGTTCAGGCGGGAGGGGGGGCCGCTCTCGTCCCCCCCTCTTTTCCTGCGGCCTGCCAGGTTGCGTGCTCGGATAAGGGTCTGGTATGGATTTTGAGGGGGACCCCACGCCTTTTTTTTTGGCTAGGGTTCCCCTTAAAATCCATCCCAGACCTCAAGGGTCTGGTATGGATTTTGAGGGGGACCCTACGCCATTTTTTTTTTTTTTGGCTGGGGTTCCCCTTAATATCCATCCCAGACCTGAAGGGCCTGGTTATTGAATTTGGGGGGACCCCCACGCTTTTTTTTTTTTTTAATCAATGAATGACAGTTCTCTGTGTTACAGGAGCCATGAATTCATTAGCCGGGAGTGCTTTTAAATAGCTTTTTTCCTGCAAAAATGACACTTTTTGCAGGGAAAGTTCTAAGCACAGGAAACCTGCCCCCCTTCACAGGCCACCTATAGACACCCCCCCAGATGTGATACTGCAATGCTGTTCTAACAGCACGCACACACATATCCCCAGAAATAGAGCACATATTGTCCGCAGTCAGCAACACACTGACACGCTGACACTGAAACATAATATGCGAGGCCGCCATCGCGGCGGCCTCTTATACCGTGGGGCGTGTACTAAAGCCCCTGAGCTATAATTGGCTACAGGCATCCTGCCTGTAGCCAATTATGGCTCTCCTCGCTGCCCGCGCTGTGATTGGCCAAGCATGCGGGGTCACAGTGCATGCTTGGCCAATCATCAGCCAGCATTGCACTGCGACTAGCGGGCCGCTGGCATCACACGAATTTGATGCGAGCGGCCCAAATAGTTCTGGGCTCGCCGAGCGGGCGAACGCCCGATGTTCCATTCGAACATGGGTTTGAATCGAACACCGGGCCCATCCCTAGCCATCTGTGTCCACCATTGCAGTCTTGCAATCGTTAATGCCGTTAATCACCCGCTTTCCTCTTGTGCCGATCGCTGGATGTCCTGTGTCCCCCATTGCTGATCCTGGCGATCAGCGTGTAAGGCGCCATTACACATTCAAAAGCCGCGCCTCCTCCTCCTCCTCGTCCGTGATATTAGGAACACTCTGTTTTCCCAGCAGTCAGTGTGCAGTGTTCCGCCTATCACGGACATCCTCTCATCCTCGTCCATGAGACGAGAATGACAGGACGTCCGTGATAGGCGGAACACTGCACACTAACTTACTGCTGGGAAAATTTGTGTCCGCCTATCACGGACGGGGGGGAGGAGGAGGCGCGGCTTTTAAACACTGCCGTCTGTCTGCATGACGCGCTGTTCATGTAGGCAGATGGCGCTGACTCGAGTATAAGCCAGGGGGGGGACTTTCAGCCCTAAAAAAAGGGCTGAAAATCTCGGCTTATACTCGAGTATATACGGTATATAACTATCTGATTGACATTACTGGCCTCCTAACAGTGGCGGCTGGTGAAGTTTTAGGATGGGGGGGCGCACGACCCCGCCCTTCCTTTTTGACCCCTCCGACTTGGTGAAAATGGGCGTGTGGTTTCAG
This sequence comes from Lithobates sylvaticus, assembly GCA_028564925.1. Classification (NCBI taxonomy): domain Eukaryota; kingdom Metazoa; phylum Chordata; class Amphibia; order Anura; family Ranidae; genus Lithobates; species Lithobates sylvaticus. The sequence goes on from CM053038.1 coordinate 150,057,316, forward strand.
CGAAATAGTGGGCGTGATTCTAAGGTGGTGTGGCGTCTGAGATGATGGAGGGAGAGGGAGAGAGGGATGGAGGGACAGCAGGCCAAGATCCTACACAACAATAGAAATATGTGTATTCTAGAAAGTTTAACAATCAGCAGATAAAGATATTCCAAACACCTGGTGTTAGCACTTCAATCATCCCGACACCATAGTTGTTATGGTGTCAGGATGATTGAAGCACATTATTTCTATTATTACATTGTAATATAAAATTAAATCATTCAACGCACCATATTGCAGAATCAGTGGGAGCCCTGAGCGTGTCACTAGCCATGTCGCCTGCCACCAGATGCCACCAGGTGCCCCCAGCGGAGTCCCTCCTTACATGCAGCCTGTGTCACATCAGATGCAGCCTGTGTCCCACCAAATGCAGCCTGTGTCACATAAAATGCAGCCTGTGTCCCATAAAAATGCAGCCTGTGTCCCACCAAATGCAGCCTGTGTCCCACCAAATGCAGCCTGTGTCCCACCAAATGCAGCCTGCCTGTGTCCCACCAAATGCAGCCTGCCTGTGTCCCACCAAATGCAGCCTGCCTGTGTCCCACCAAATGCAGCCAGCCTGTGTCCCACCAAATGCAGCCAGCCTGTGTCCCACCAAATGCAGCCAGCCTGTGTCCCACCAAATGCAGCCAGCCTGTGTCCCACCAAATGCAGCCTGCCTGTATCCCACCAAATGCAGCCATGCCTGTGTCACTTCAAATGTAGCCAGCCTGTGTCTCACCAAATGCAGCCTTGCCTGTGTCTCACCAAATGCAGCCTTGCCTGTGTCCCACCAAATGCAGCCAGCCTGTGTCCCACCAAAGGCAGCCAGCCTGTGTCCCACCAAAGGCAGCCTTGCCTGTGTCGCACCAGATGCAGCCTTGCCTGTGTCGCACCATATGTAGCCTTGCCTGTGTCCCACCAAATGCAGCCAGCCTGTGTCCCACCAAATGCAGTCTTGCCTGTGTCCCACCACATGCAGCCTTGCCTGTGTCCCACCAAATGCAGCCAGCCTGTGTCACATCAAATGCAGCCAGCCTGTGTCACATCAAATGCAGCCTTCCTGTGTCCCGCCAAATGCAGCCTTGCCTGTGTCCCACCAAATGAAGCCAGCCTGTGTCCCACCAAATGCAGCCAGCCTGTGTCACATCAAATGCAGTCAGCCTGTGTCCCACCAAATGCAGCCAGACTGTGTCACATCAAATGCAACCCATTTCCTGTGTCCCACCAAATGCAGCCAGCTTGTGTCACATCAAATGCAGCCTTGCCTGTGTCACATCAAATGCAGCCTGCTTGTGTCACATCAAATGCAGCCATGCCTGTATCCCACCAAATGAAGCCTTGCCTGTGTCACATCAAATGCAGCCAGCCTGTGTCCCACCAAATGGAGCCTTGCCTGTGTCCCATCAAATGCAGCCAGCCTGTGTCCCACCAAATGCAGCCTTGCCTGTGTCACATCAAATGAAGCCGGCCTGTGTCCCACCAAATGCAGCCCTGCCTGTGTCACATCAAATGCAGCCAGCCTGTGTCGCATCAAATGCAGCTAGCCTGTGTCGCATCAAATGCAGCCAGCCTGTGTCCCACCAAATGCAGCCTTGCCTGTGTTGCATCAAATGCAGCCTTGCCTGTGTCACATCAAATGCAGCCAGCCTGTTTCCCACCAAATGCAGCCTTGCCTGTGTCCCACCAAATGCAGCCTTGCCTGTGTCCCACCAAATGCAGCCTTGCCTGTTTCACCTCAAATGCAGCCTGCCTGTGTCCCACCAAATGCAGCCTTGCCTGTGTCCCACCAAATGCAGTCTTGCCTGTGTCCCACCAAATGCAGCCAGCCTGTGTCGCATCAAATGCAGCCAGCCTGTGTGACATCAAATGCAGCCAGCCTGTTTCCAACCAAATGCAGCCAGCCTGTGTCCCACCAAATGCAGCCTTGCCTGTGTCCCATCAAATGCAGCCAGCCTGTGTCACATGGAACCCCCCCGTTCTCCGTGGGAGCACAGCGGTACTTACCTTGCTGTGTTGTCCTCTCCTGCGGTGTCTCCTTCCACTGGCAGCGGCGATGGAACATTTTTTTTTTACATATTTTTTTGGTAACTGCCTGGGGGGGGGGGGGCAGAGCCCGTGCGCCCCCTATAGACAGGCCGCCCCTGCCTCCTACTATGAACTCCCCCTTCAGACAATCCCTTCTTCTTTCACTTCTCCCCCCCTTTCCCCCTTTTCTTCCCCATCCTTCTCCCCTTTCCCTTCCCCAACCCCTCCTTCCCCTAACCCCTCCTTTCCCCCCTTCCAAACGTTATTATATTTTTGTCACAAATCCTGAGTTTTACCAACATTCCCTACCTCCCTTTCTGTCTCCCCCCCCCCCCCCCCGCATTTGGTAATGATGTATGTGATCTGATCTACATAACTATTCAATTTAATTTTATAATGCTGTATTTTATGTTATGTTTTGCATATTATTAATGTGGTACAGTCTAACTAGTATACATAGTTAATAGTTTGAAATTATACCTTAGTTATTTTTTTTATTTATAATAAATGTTTTGGAGACCAATTTGGATTTTTTGTAAATACATGTGCATCTCTGTATCTGGCAGCACTGCCCGGTCCTATCTAATCCTTCTTCTTTTGAAAAAATTTTTCCACCATCTTCAAGTCCTATATGGCGCATGAGTTGTCCTTTGCGACTCTGTTACCTGCACATCTTGGGTGACCATACGGACGCCCAGGGCGTCTGTGCTATTCTATGGCGGGACGCACAATGCACTTTCCCGGGTGTGCGCTTGCCGCCTCTTTTCTACCTCTTCCCTTGCGCGCTCCTCGCCTCTGAGGTTGAGTTTTGAGAACCAGCAGCAAAGAGCAAAGGGACGGATGTGACGCGGTTCGCGCATGTGTGGTACGGTATTTACGTCCACATCCGGTCTAGTTTTGGATACAGCCACGAAGAGTAAAAATCTCTGTCAGTTTTTTTGCTGTATGTACAGCCCAATGAAAGTGTCAAAATTCTAAATTGTTAATGATATAACTGGTTCACAGCACAAAAATCCAATGCATTTTGGGGGCCAAAGAGAGTTCTTCCTTCATCAGGAATTTTGACTGTTCCTAAACAGACCCAGATGACACCAGATAGATGTGTGGTTTTATGCCTAAAACTGTTTCAGAAGGATAGTTATGCAAGTGGTATTGAGTGCTGCAAAACAATCTGTGCCCAGTGATAACTTGATTGGTATATTGCAAATCTGTATCAAGCACTGTGCTTTTACTTTTTTTTTTTGCTGTCTGTGTTCCATTGGGAAGACTTTTCTTTTCACTGGAAATGGTACTATTTGTACTAAAATACAAAACATGCAAAATAAGTGTGCAAAATGTGGCAGTGAATTAAAGTGTTTGTTCACCAATGCCAGAAGTCTGCCAAGCAAAATAGTTGAGTTGGAAGCTCTGGTGCTCAAGGAGAACTATGACTTAATTGGTATTGCTGAATCGTGGCTTAATTCTTCATATGACTGGGCTATTAATATTTTAATATTCCTTGCTATGCTCTCTTTCGGAAAGACAGGGTTAAACGGAGGGATGGTGGTGTCTGTCTCTATGTGAGAAGTGATCTCAAAGCGAGTGTGAAAGAGTACCTAGTTGATGGAAAGTGTGAAGTCTGAAACATTATGGGTAGAAATGTACATGGGTGTGCGTATGAAAATGGTTATCATTGAAGTTTGTTATAGACCTCACTGCACACTGGCCCCCAAGACGGGGGGCCCACTGTGACCCACACTGCACACATGGATGATTGTCCCTTGACAGCTGGGGATGATCGGTGTGGCAGAGGGACAGTTGCGAGCATTGATCTCCCTGCATGACTTTTCACACAGCCGCTTCTTCTCCTCTCCCTTTCACAGCTCTCAGTTGAAATGCCATACAGGGAAATCGGTGCTTGCAACTGTCCCTCTGCCACACCAATCATCCCCCCAATGTCCACCATGTCCTTCTCCTCCAGCCCTGTGTTCTCCAGCCCCCTATCCTCCTCTGACCACTGTTTCCTCCTCCTCCAGCCCCGTGTTCTCTGGCCCCTGTCCTCTTCCTGTGCCCCCCCCCTTGTTCCCCCACAGCTGGATGTGTCAGGATGGAGAGCGGAGGAAGGGGCCGGTAAATATGTAATTTACTGACCCCTTCCTTTTATGAATTGGATATAGAGAGCGATTGCTACCGAAAGCTCTCTATGTCCTGTAATAACTGAGCAGAGTAACCTGTGTGTTACTCTGCTTCGGTTTATGAATAAGCATGAGCCACTATCTCCTGTCCATTCATCTTCAGTGCTGAGAAAGGGACTAGGAAATCTGTGTCCTCAGCCTTTTTTCTCTGTCTCAAAGGGGAGATGTCAGGGGTCGGTTAAAAGAATCCAATAAATATTAAAAAAAATGATAAAAAATAAAAGAATGTAAAATAAAAAACTACTAACACCACCTGCCCGCCTTACCGACACTGTCCACAGTCCCAACCACCTCCTCCCTAAAAAGCATTGTGAAAAAAATGAAAAACGAATTGAATTGTTAAAAAAAAAACATAAAAATGAAAAAAAACTATAGACACCATCCACTGCTCTACTAACACAGTCCACTGCCATACTGACACAGTCCATTGCCCCATAACCCCCAGACCTCCTCTGTAACTCTAAACATGTAACCTGTAAAAAAAATGTAAGCGTCGCCTATGGAGATTTTTAAGTACTGAAGTTTGGCTTCATTCCATCAGTGTGTGCAATTTTAAAGTGTGACATGAGAGGTATCTATTTACTCGGTGTAACATCATCTTTCACATTATATAAAAAAATCCGGCTAACTTTACTGTTTTGTTATTTTTTAAATCATTAAAATTGCGCAAATACCGTGCAAGATAAAAAGTTGCAGTGACCTCCATGTTATTCCCTAGGGTGTCTGATAAAAAAAAATATATATAATGTTTGGGGGTTCTGAGTAATTTTCTAGCAAAAAAATTATGATTTTTACATGTAGGAGAGGAGTGCCAGAATAGGCCCGGTACAGAAGTGGTTAACAAAGGATGAGTCATCAGCTGTCAGCGGGACAGCTAAATGTAAAAAGATTGCAAAGAAAACGGCATGGGGTCCCCCCCAAAATCCATATCAGACCCTTATGCAAGCATGCAGCCCGGCAGGTTAGGAAAGGGAGGGGATGAACGAGCAAGCACACCCCAAAGCACATTGCCCCCATGTTGATGGGGACAAGGGCCTCTCCCCGACAACCCTGGGCTGCGGTTGTCGGGGTCTTCGGGCAGGGAGATTTTAGGAATCTGGAAGCCCCCTTTAAGAAGGCTCCAGCATCCTTTAACAAGATCCCGCCCCCCCCTATGTAAATGGGTATCGGATACATCGTACCCCTCTCTATTCACCCTTAAAAGCAGTGAAATGTTAAAAGAAACAGGAGCCAGTATTTGACAAGTGCTTTATTGAAAAAGAAGCCCCGAGCTGTCTTCTCCAGGTGCTGTCTTCTCCCTGAGCTGTCTTCTTCCTTGCCGCCGGTTACCCGCTAAAACTAAAAAAGGCTGCATCCAATGACGTCACCCGTAGACCCCAACCCTTGCCGTTTTAGGAGGAGGTACGTAAAACCTTGGACAAACGGGGTGGCTGTAGTATACAGTGGTGTGAAAAAAGTGTTTGCCCCCTTCCTCATTTCCTGTTCCTTTGCATGTTTGTCACACTTAAGTGTTTCGGAACATCAAACCAATTTAAACAATAGTCAAGGACAACACAAGTAAACACAAAATGCAATTTGTAAATGAAGGTGTTTATTATTAAAGGTGAAAAAAATCCAAACCATCATGGCCCTGTGTGAAAAAGTGATTGCCCCCTAAACCTAATAACTGGTTGGGCCACCCTTAGCAGCAACAACTGCAACCAAGCGTTTGCGATAACGTGCAATGAGGCTTTTAAAGCGTCCTGGAGGAATTTTGGCCCACTCATCTTTGCAGAATTGTCCTAATTCAGTTACATTAGAGGGTTTTCGAGCATGAACGGCCTTTTTAAGGTCATACCACAACATCTCAATAGGATTCAGGTCAGGACTTTGGCTAGGCCACTACAAAGTCTTCATTTTGCTTTTCTTCAGTCATTCGGTGGTGGACTTGCTGGTGTGTTTAGGATCATTGTCCTGCTGCAGAACCCAAGTTAGTTTCAGCTTGCGTACACGAACAGATGGTCGGACATTCTCCTTCAGGATCTCTTGGTAGACAGCAGAATTCATAGTTCCTTTTATCACGGCAAGTCTTCCAGGTCCTGAAGCAGCAAAACAGCCCCAGACCATCACACTACCACCACCATATTTTACTGTTGGTATAATGTTCTTTTTCTGAAATGCAGTGTTCCTTCTACGCCAGATATACTTGGACACACACCTTCCAAAGAGTTCCACTTTTGTCTCATCGGTCCACAGAATGTTGTCCCAAAAGTCTTGGGGATCATCAAGATGTGTTGTGGAGAAATTGAGACGAGCTTTGATGTTCTTTTTGCTCAGCAGTGGTTTTCTCCTTGGAACTCTGCCATGCAGGCCATTTTTGCCCAGTCTTTTCCTGATGGTGGAGGCATGAACGCTGACCTTAACTGAGGCAAGTGAGGCCTGCAGTTCCTTGGACGTTGTTGTGGGGTCTTTTGTGACCTCTTGGATGAGTCGTCGCTGCGCTCTTGGGGTAATTTTGGGCGGCCGGCCACTCCTGGGAAGGTTCACCACTGTTCCATGTCTTCGCCATTTGTGGATAATGGCTCTCACTGTGGTTCGCTGGATTCCCAAAGCTTTGGAAATGGCTTTATAACCCTTTCCAGACTGATAGATCTCAATTACTTTCTTTCTCAATTGTTCCTGAATTTCTTTGGGTCTCGGCATGATGTGTAGCTTTTAAGGATCTTCTGGTGGACCTTACTGTGTCAAGCAGCTCCTATTTAAGTGATGCCTTGATTGTGAACAGGTGTGGCAATAATCAGGCCTGGGTGTGGCTAGAGAAATTGAACTCAGGTGTGGACAACCACAGTTATAGTATGTTTTAACAAGGGGGCAATCACTTTTTCACACAGGGCCATGATGGTTTGGATTTTTTTTCACCTTTAATAATAAACACCTTCATTTACAAATTGCATTTTGTGTTTACTTGTGTTGTCCTTGACTATTGTTTAAATTGGTTTGATGTTCCGAAACACTTAAGTGTGACAAACATGCAAAGGAACAGGAAATGAGGAAGGGGGCAAACACTTTTTCACACCACTGTACTTAGATTTTGCAAAAGCGTTAAATGATATAGGGTCTGGGATTAAAAGTACCATTTCAGTCTTTGCAGATGACACTAAGCTATGCAGTGGAATAACATTCTTGCAGTATGTCTCCAATTTACAAGCCAACCTCAATGTACTGTTTCATTGGGCAACTATGTGGCAAATGAGGTGTATTGTTGATAAATGTAAAGTTATGCACTTGGAGGTAAAAATATGCATGCATTATACCCACTAGGGGGAGTACAGTGATATGATCAACATGTACAAATACATAAGGGGTCCATATAGTGAAAAGAGATTTCAGCTCCAAATAAGGAAAGGTTTCTTTGCAGTAAGAGCTGTGAAAATGTGGAGTTCCCTCTAGAGGTGGTTCTGGCCAGCTCAGTTGATTTGCTTTGAAAAAGGCTTCTTTCCTAGGTGTACATAATATAACTGGGTACTAACACTTATAGGTAAAGTTGATCCAGGGAAAATTTGATTGTCTCTCTGGGGATCAGGAAGGATTTTTTTCCCCTGCTGCAGCAAATTGGATCATGCTTTGCTGGGGTTTTTCACCTTCCTCTTGATCAACTGTGGGTATAGGATTGTGTATATGGGATTTTATGTTTTTTTTTTTAAATAGATGCACTTGTGTCTTTTTTTTTTCAACCTGACTATGTAACTTTCTGTCCCAGAAATGCAACAGGAAGTGAAAGAAAATCTTTAACAGATAAACCCTCACCTATTGTTCTGTGGCAAATCTTTTGCATAAAGTTTGCCAATGAACATGTAAATGATTCAGAGAAGGATTGGGAGAAAGTGCTGTGGTCAGATGAGACCAAAATTGAAGTCTTTGGCATTAACTCGATTTTCCGTGTTTGAAAGAAGAAAAATCCTGCCTATAACTCTAAGAACACATCCCTGCAGTCAAGCACAGAGATGGAACCATTATGCTTTGGGGTGGTTCCTCTGCTAAGGGCACAGAGGACTATATTAGGGTAAGTTTTTTTACCGTTAAGATCACAATCTATGTATTTATGTTTGCTAATGTATTGTGTTAATTTGTTGATTACATAATTCTCAATATTGTAATATTCTGTGAATGTCCTCTTTTTTCCTCATGCAAGCTGTAAGCTTTTCCTGCTCCTTTTTTGAACTACATGCATATTTTCCTTCAATAACCTCCCCAGTATCCTATTCTGGGCCCTTACACACTTAGCCTAGTAACTTAACAATGTTTTTGTCAGCTAAATTTTTAGGGCTTACCCTAAACAACCCTTAAAATGTGTACAAATGTTATTGTCGTCCTCAAATTTAGGCAGAGGGCAAGAGGCCATTTTTTTGTGGCCCAAACTCATTTGGAACCCTTCCCCCCCCCCCCCCCAAAAATGCTAAGTCAACAGATCCAAATACTCTATCTTATGACTGCAAAACCCATACACACTATCCCTCTTTTGTGTTCATATTTCTGTATAAATTTCCCAAACCATGTAGTGCAAGGGCCTGCCTGATTACCTACAAATTGAAACTTCTTATTTTTTTTGGCTCCTATTATATTGATAGGTTAAATCATAATGTCAAAATGTGCTGCAATTTGGACAGTGTGTATCCAGATTGTTTGATTATGACACTTACCTGTCCACTGGGCTACCAATAGTGTAAGTAAGGAGGGGCTGGCCAAAGTAAGTGTATTCTTATGTTGGCTAAGCATGTTTGTGTCAAATCTGCTTGCAGTGTTATGTGCAGAAGTAGTAATTTTCTTTTTTTAATCCACAGTTTCCTTCCAACCCAGAGCAATTGCAAGATGTTGCAGCCCAGTTCCATCATCAGTGGGATTTTCCCAACTGTGGTGGTGCTATTGATGGCAAGCATGTCCGGATTGTACCACCACCCAACTCTGGCTCCTATTATTTTAATTATAAGGGCTTTTGCAGCATAGTCATGCTAGCTGTAGTGTCTGCCAACTAGGAGTTCCTGCAACTCTGACATGATTATGCAGACAGAGCTCCACAAGTGGCTCCAGAATGGCATCTTAAACTTGCCACCTGTTGAGGAGAATGTTGAGGGCCTCAATTTTGTTTTCGTGGCAGATTAGGCCTTTGCTCTGGGCGAACATCTGATGAAGTTGTTTCCTATGAGGAACCTCACCCCAGAGCAGAGAATCTTCAATTACAGGCTCTCTCGTGCCAGAAGGGTGGTTGAAAACGCCTTTGGCATCCTATCGAGTTGTGTCAGGCTGTTTTTGACTCCAATCAACCTGGCACTCTACAAGATAAATCAGGTGGTCCCATGCATCTGTATTCTCCATAATTTTTAAAGGAGGAATGCTACCAGCTACCCAGCCTCACTGCAAAGTGATGTGGACCCTGCCATGTCAGACCTAGCTGAAGAGGCTGCAGCTCGTCCATCTGTGGGCATGCTGACGGCTATTGAAAATGCCAGTGCTGGATTGCTCTCACAAATTGACAGATTTACAGCAGAAATACCTGGAATATTTTGTAGGTAGAGGGGCATTGGCTTGGAAGCAAATTGTAGCTGATAATGTTTTTGGAAGATCATAAACTCCTATTTCATTTGAACTACTGTTGTCTGTGTTTCCTATATGTCTAATATATTCCCAAATGGGCTTTATTTTGGCCACTTGCTCCAATAGTGCAAATGTACCTTAATTGCTACATGAGGTGACACTATCATCTTCACCTAACTATTATGGTGTGCTGTGGGTTTGCTACACACACAATGTTTTTGTTCTTAATGGATCTAATGCATGAAGTTCAAAAACATTATGCCTTTACAACGCCTTTATTTTTTTTGAGGCCTAAAAATTTCAGGAGTTGTCCACATTTAAGAGCACATTGTCACTGTAACTACAACAACTTATGGAATACACTGGTATTGAGCAATGAAATAATAAGCCACACATGTTTAGTAAAAAACATTTTACTCAAAGCACATTCACATGCGTTTTAAGGTTTTCAAACAAACCAACATCTTGGTGTATAACATGTATGTTTTGCATTATTTCTCCTTTTGTGTGGCTAAACAGGCATGTTCTAAAACATTAGATACACATTTCAAACTCAGTAACTTACAAAGTTCGAGTTTGGTAAATTGAAGACCAAACGAGACATTAGTATCCCAAGACTGTGTGAATGTTGCCTTCCTCAGATGGTGTAATCTCACCCCTCTAAAAGCCAAAATTTGAAGGCACATACACGTAGAGGAATAACAATTAAATGTCCCTTACTTAATTTAATTTAATGCCTAAAATGTGTGTAGTTAGAAACATCTATTTTTCTAAACCCAGAAAACACACAGTGGGGGTTATTTACGAAAGGTAAATCCACTTTGCATTGCAAGTGCAGTCACTCTAAATCTAAGGGGTAGTTTTGAAATGAGTGGAAGCTCTGCTGATTTTATCATCCAATCATGTGCAAGCTAAAATGCTGTTTTTTTATTTTCCTTGCATGTCCCCCTCGGATCTACTGCGACTTTACTTCCAAGTGCACTTTCAAGTGGATTTGCTTTTTGTAAATAACCCCCAGTGTGTCAACATGTGCTATCTCCCATCACGGGGTATCAATGGACGTGTTTTGGGAGTGCAACCCCTTCCTCTGAACTACTTTAGTTATGAGGAAGTGGTTGCACTCCCAAAACTTATCCATTGATACCCTGTGATGGGAGATAGCACATGTTGACGCACTGTGTGTTTTGGGGTTTTTGAAAAATAGATGTATGGAATTACACACATTTTAGGCATGGGATTATGGGGGGAAAGAGAATGTTAAGGTCCAGTTTGAGGACACTTTCAAATTTGGGGTTTTAGATTGTAAAAAACACATAAACATTACAATTCACATTAGTTAGGGCAGTGTTTCCCAACTCTCCTCCTCAAGATGCAAACCCAGATCCAATTTTCGAGATTTCTATTTGGCACAGGTGATGTTGTCATTTTCAGGCCTCATGCACACTGGATGTTAATCCCTTCCTGCCTGGCCTATAGCAGAATGACGGCCAGGCGGTGGTTCAGTTATCCTGACTGAGCGTCATATGACGTCCTACAGGATAACAGCCGCCGCGCGCCCGTGGGGGCGCTCATCATGGCGATCGGTGGTTCGCTGTGTCAGTCTGACACCATCTCGGTAAAGAGCCTCTGACAGAGGCTCTTAACCTCGCATTCAGCTGTATCCAATCAAGAGCCTTTGATCGTTTTTTCCTCACTCACGTCTGACAGACGCGAGTAGAGGAGAGCCGATCGTGGCTCTCCTGACGGGGGTCTGCACTGATTGTTTATCAGCGCAGCTCCCCCCAGGGCTGCCCACACTGGATCACCAAGATAGGTGAATAAGGTGTATAAGTGCCTGGTATTGAAGTGGTTAAAATAACGTTATAAAAATGGCAGTACTGCTAAGATATTATCTACCCCCTGGTCAGATCATGATCCAGTTATGGTTCAAATCTCGGACCTCACCAGTAGGACGAGAAACCCTTATTGGCGAATCTCTCCTCGGTGACCAATCTCACTGCCTTGAGATTTCAAATCATTTGCAAACTTACTTTGATATTAACAGCCCAGGAGATACATCCCCTGCTATTAACTGGGCTTCACACAAAGCTTCTGTCCGAGGAGCCTTCATTCAGCTGTCCTCAAGGCTCAAAAAAGCTCACACTGAATTTATCTCTGCCAAAACCAGAGAGTTTGAAGATTTAACCAAAAAACATAAACGCTCTCCATGTCCCAACCTATTTATTAAATTGGAACAATCTTGCTTTGAACTTAACATCTGCCTTACCACTAGGGTCGAGAAACAACTACGGTGGAAGAACCACAAATTTTTCACTTGTCGGGATCGCCTGGGTTCTTTATTAGCACATAAGCTTACTCCTAGATACTCTCTTTTGGCGCTCCCTAAAATTAGATTATCAGGAGGCCACCTCTCTCAGAACCCCCAAAAAATTCTTCAGGAATTTTACGATTTCTACGCTGATCTATATAGCAATCCTCGGGACGCGGCCCCTTCATCCATCAGGAAATTCTTGGGGAATCTCCCCCTTCTGTCCATCACAGATGATCATAAAGACCTTATGGGCCAGCCTTTTACAGACGAGGAAATCTGTGCTGCTATCAAATCACTTTCACTCCATAAATCTCCTGGCCCCAATGGTTTTCCTAATCTTTATTATAAAAAGTTCTCTGGACAATTGGTTCCACACATGGTTCTTTATTTTAATTCCCTGCGGGATGGAGGTTCGGTCCCTTTGGATGAAAATAAAGCATACATCAGTGTTATTCCTAAACCCAACAGGGACTCTACTGACGTTCACAACTACCGTCCGATTTCGCTAATAAACTGCAATCTAAAAATCCTCACGAAAATCTTAGCCTCTCGCCTTAATACCTTTTTAAAGCATTACATTCATAAAGACCAATCTGGATTTATAATGGGACGCCAGACCCTAGACCAAATTCGTAGATCCATAACCCTAATTTCAGCAGCGCGGTCCAACTGGGATGCCCCACTCACCCGGGAACTCTTACTCCTTTCATTAGATCTTAATAAGGCCTTTGATAGCCTAAATTGGAACTACCTTTTTGTTACTCTTGGGGTTTGGCCCTACGTTCCTTTCCCTGCTGAGAACATTATATTTCTCTCCAATAGCTCAAGTTTCCATTAGAGGCCATAAATCACCATTATTCTCTGTCCAGCGGGGCACGAGTCAGGGATGCCCACTCTCCCCTTTACTATTTGCTTTGGCAATAGAACCTTTAGCTATGGCAATTCGTTCCCACCCTGACATTCATGGTATTAGTTGTGGCCAACAAGAACCCAAATGTGCATTATTTGCCAATGATGTTCTCATGTACATCACCAATCCCCAAGTAACCTTGCCCAATTTGTTGTCCCTATTAGACCATTTCTCACAACTCTCCGGTCTGTCACTAAATTCTCAAAAAACAGTAGCATTAAACATATTACTACCCCCTGCTGAGGTGCAGATTCTTCAAAATACATTTAGATTTAAGTGGACTCCTCGCTCTCTCCCGTACTTAGGGGTCCAGCTGACTTCTTCTATAGCCACTATATATAAGGCAAATTATCCCCCATTATTTAAAAAACTTAAGGAGGATCTTCGTTGTTGGGCAGATTATTCCATTTCATGGTTTGGCAGAGTCAATTCAATAAAAATGACGTTCCTACCTAGGCTCCTCTATAACTTTAGAACTTTACCGGTAGCAGTCCCGAGGGGAGACATACAAAGTTTACAGGCTGAAGTTCTGCTTTTCGTATGGGGTAATAAAAGACCTCGGATAAAAAAACGAAACACTTTATACACCTAAACCTATGGGGGGGTTGGGTCTTCACAACTTACAGGCATATTACCAGTCAGCTCAGATAGCCCAGCTAGCCTATACCACAGCTAAAGGTTCAGTACCTCTTTGGGTCTCCATAGAAGCGCTTGCTTGCCATCCATTTGCTATAGGATCCTTAATGTGGCTTCCTAATCGTCAACGCCTGCCTATATTTTGCCCCACCCTATCGCATTCTTTAGCAATATGGGATAGGACACGCAACCGCAGTTCTTTATCATCCCCTCATACACCACTAGCTCCCATTTCCTGTAACCCAGAGTTTCCGCCTGGTTTGAATCCACAACTGTTCCAGTGGTGGCTTAATAAAGGGTTGCTGAGAATCAGAGATTTTCTGAACGGAAATCAACTGCACACTATACAATATTTGAAAGACGAGTTTCTAATGCCCCCTAACGAAATATTTAGATACAACCAAATCGCATCGTTTGCCAGATCCAAACTTTGCCAAGTGGTGGGCCCCCTCACACTTACAACGTTTGAATTAACATGTCAGGCCAGAGGCTTTCAGAGGGGTCTCACCAAGCCAAACTCAAAACTTGCCTATATAGACGAGTGGGAAAGAGATTTGAATCTAACTTTTGATCTTACTGAATGGCAGGATATTGCTTATCAGTTATCCAAGATTTCCATTAACACTAGCTCCTACGTTGGTACTTGGTACCCACTAGAGTAGCTAGGATGCATCCTTCCACCTTGCCAAACTGCTTCAAACGATGCGGACAGTTAGGGACGTTGCACCATATCTGGTGGCAATGCCCCCTCGTAACCAGATTTTGGATCCGAATCTTCAACTTAATCAACTCGGTGACAGGTGTAAACATACGCAGATCTCCTAAAGTTGCCCTCTTTCACAAACCGCCTGTCGAAATACCCCAATAAATCTGTAAAATTGATTCATTATATATTGCTGGCGGCAAGAATTACAATTGCAAGACATTGGAGACAGTCGATAATCCCTCTTGACCAGGTTAAAAGCAAACTCAATTGGATTATGATAAACTCACTCATATTCTCTGTAATAAAGTCGAGAAATTTAACAAGATATGGGACCCATGGTTTGACTACATCTCGACTCCATAAGCAAGTGTCCCTAAACCTACAGCCGGGACCCCCCGGGACTCTGGGTCTCTACTATCCCCTCAAACTGGGGCTCCCCGGATCATAACTGGGAGACTATTGTTAAACTCCATCAATTTTTGGATACTTATCACACTCGCTATGCTTTGATATTGCGTTAAATGATGGATAAGTAATACGATCATACTTTTTTATTTTTCTGTATTGGTATATAATGGTTTGAAAATTTACCACCATTTTGTGTCTGGCTACTCTGTACTCTGTTACTTTTCAATAAAAACATTGAAATATAAAAATGGCAGTAGCTTAGTATGTGTTTTACTTCAAATGACAGTTTGGGAGTAGGCAGTTACATTTTAAAAAATACAATGTAAAATTAACAAGGGACACCAACATAGTTGATGATCTTAAAAACTATGGGATAATGGTGTTGTAACTTGCCCAAAAAAAAAAGAAAAACAACAAGCATTATAATAATATTCTTGATATCACTAGAAAACTAAAGCCTTTTAACCGCTTGCCCACCAGTTGTACTGCGGCAACATGGCTCGGCTGCGTGAATCGCCATTATGTTACATCACTTCTTTTTTTGGCCACTAGGGGCACGTGTGCACCCCCTGCTCGCTCACGGAGCCGATGCGAGTCACCGCCGGGCTTCTGCGATCGCTCGGGGCACACCGAGAACCGGGATCTGTGTGTGTGTAAACACACAGTTTCCGGTTCTCTGAGGGGAGAAGAAATAGATCGTCTGTTCATACAGAGTATGAACAGCGATCTGTCATCTCCCCTACATAGTCCCCTCCCCCCGTCAGTTAGAACACACACTAGGGAACACAACCCCTTGATCGCCCCCTAGTGTTAACCCCTTCCCTGTCAGTGACATTTTTACAGTAATCAATGCAATTTTATAGCACTGATCGCTGTATAAATGCCAATGGTCCCCAAAATGTGTAAAAATTATCTGACGTGCCTGCCATAAAAATCGCAGTCCCAATAAAAATCGCTGATCGCCGCCATTACTAGTAAAAAAAAAATTATAATAAAAATGCCATAAAGCTATCCCCTATTTTGTAGACGCTATAACTTTTGCACAAACCAATCAATATGTAGAAATATGTCAAATATGTAGAAGAATACATATTGGCCTAAACTGAGGAAAACTATTTTTTTTATATATATTTTTGGGGGATATTGATTATAGCAAAAAGTAAAAAATATTGTTTTTTTTTTCAAAATTGTCGCTCTTTTTTTGTTTATAGCGCAAAAAATAAAAACCGCAGAGGTGATCAAACACCACCAAAAGAAAGTTCTATTTGTGGGAAAAAAAGGACGTCAATTTTGTTTGGGTGCAACTTCGCACGACCGCGCAATTGTCAGTTAAAAGTGACGCAGTGCCGAATTGCAAAAAGTGCTCTGGTCAGGAAGGGGGTCAAATCTTCTGGGGCTGAAGCGGTTAAAATACCTTTGCCATAACTCCATCAGTATCACCAGTAAAGCAGCTTCATTATTATCCCATTATAGAAGAAGAGAATGTGCGCTGCATTTCAACATTTCATAATTTGCCGCGTCACGAATGTTAATTCTCCATTACGAGCGCTAGTTTACAAGACCGACCGCTTCCGGCTCGTTCCTTGCTTCTGATCATGCGTGTTTGTACTTTCGACTTTTGTGTGATTTTCATATTGTATTGACAATATGAAAGTTAGACAACAGACCCTTGTCCTCCGAAAATTTACTAGTCTGCCATCCAACATTTGTTGGCCGAAAGTTTGACAACAATTGTCAAAAGGTACTAATGGTAAGATTTTAGGACAACAGTCTGTCAACAGACAATCACCTGCCAACAATCGCATTGTGTGTACGAGGCTTAAGTCATGTTTTGCTTGGGGATCAGATACTTATTTTACTCACTGAACTGCAACTCATTTTATAACATATTCTGTCTCTATCATTTAAAAATACACCTATGATAAAAATATAAATCCTTAATTTCTTTGTAAGTGAGCACATTTACAAAATCTGCAGGGGATTAAATAATTATTTTCCCCACTTTATATCTTACATTGCTTATGAGCAATTTATCTCTATTTTACTTTTTCGTGGTGAAGACCTGGTAAAGATGACTTGCTGGCATTCAAACTGAGCATCGGAATGGGGAAGAAAGTTACTTTGACTATAACTATCAAGAAGAAAAGCACCATAGATCAAGCAGTTTGATTCGAATCTCAGATATCAAAAAACTATGGGAATTTCCGTTACTAATAAAGTGCACACTGAGCAAAAGGTAGCAATTGCCAAATTTGTATTGAAGTCAAAAAGATATCTTTAACCACTTCAGCCCCGGACCAATTTGCAGCTAAAGGACCAGGCCCCTTTTTGCAATTCGGCACTGCGTCGCTTTAACTAACAATTGCGCGGTCATGCGACGTGGCTCCAAAACAAAATTGGCGTCCTTTTTTTCCCACAAATAGAGCTTTCTTTTGGTGGTATTTGATCGCCCCTGCGGTTTTTATTTTTTGCGCTATAAACAAAAATAGAGCGACAATTTTGAAAAAAATGCAATATTTTTTACTTTTTGCTATAATAAATATCCCCAAAAAATATATAAAAAAACATTTTTTTTCCTCAGTTTAGGCCGATACGTATTCTTCTACATATTTTTGGTAAAAAAAATCGCAATTAGCGATTATTGATTAGTTTGCGCAAAAGTTATAGCGTTTACAAAATAGGGGATAGTTTTATAGCATTTTTATTAATATTTTTTTTTTTTATTAGTAATGGCGGCGATCAGCGATTTTTATTGTGACTGCGACATTTTGGCGGACACATCGGACATTTTTGACACATTTTTGGGACATTTGTCATTTATACAGCAATCACTGCTATTTAAATAGCACTGATTCCTATGTAAATGACAGTTGTAGTTAGGGGGTTAACCACTAGGGGGCGGGGAGGAGTCAGTGTGACGTGTTGTGTTTTTTTTTACAGTAGGGGGGCGTGGCTGTACGTGTGACGTCATTGATCGGCGTTCCCGATGACAGGGAACCGCCGATCACTGACAGTCAGTGTAGGAAGCGCGGGGAGAGGTTTGTTTACATAGACCTCTCCCCGTTCTTCAGCTCCGTAACCCGATCGCGGGATACCAGCGGCGATCGGGTCCGCTGGTCCCGCGGCCGGGGTCACGGAGCTCCCGACCGGGTCGCGAGCGCGCCGCTAGCGGCGCGCGCGCGACCCACGGGCAGGCACATGCACGATCACGTACAGGTACGTGATTCTGCCTGCCCGAGCCATTCTGCTGACGTATATATGCAGTGGCCGGTCGGGAAGCGGTTAATCACCAAGATCAAGCTCATAAACGACCAAAAATTGGAGTCCAAACTAGACACTGATTAACAATCTTGATGGAGGTAACTTTCAGAGTATAGCAGAGTAATGTCTCCTTATAATCATGTGTATTGTAATTGGTCATTGATAAAGCAGCAAGTATTTCCTCAATATAGATAGGGAATGGTTATGACAAACCGCAATAAATGATAATCAAAGAATTTTGCAGTTATGTAGTACAAACCATTCATTGAGGATTTCACAGGGAAGCTAGCAGTAAATACTAGATCCTTAATTGAAAAGGGTTGAGGATTAAGAACAGCTGATGTGAAATCTTGATTTCGTTTCCAAGACAGCAGGTTTCTTCGTTTTAAGTCACAGTATCTATAGATGTATCAACTTCACAGTGGCTAGAGTAATATATCATAGTTTTTCCAGTCAAATCTCAGCAATTCAGTGTTATTTGAAACAGTATGAATGGCTAATGAATGAATAAATAATAAATTTGACTGTGGCGTGGTTGTTGGTGCCAGACGGGCTAGTCTGAGTATTTCAAAAACTGCTGATCTACTGGGATTTTTATGTACAACCATCTCTAGGGTTTACAGAGAATGGTCCAAAAAAGAGAAAATATCCAGTGAGTGCCTGTTGTGTGGACAAAAATGCCTGGTTGAAGATTGGAAAAACGCTTCCTGGTCTGATGAGTCTTGATTTTAGCTGCGACACTCAGATGGCAGGATCAGAATTTGGTGTAAACAACATGAAAGCATGGATCCATCCTGCCTTGTATCAACGGTTTAGGCTGGTGGTGGTGTAATCGTGTGAGGGATATTTTCTTTGCACACTTTGGGCCCTTTAATACCAATTGAGCATTGTTTAAAAGCCACGGCCTGCCTTGTTGCTGACCATGTCCATCCCTTTATGACTACAGTGTACCCATCTTCTTATGACTACTTCCAGCAGGATAATGCACCATGTCACAAAGCTCAAATCATCTCAAACTGGTATCTTGAACATGACAATGAGGTCACTGTACTTCAATGGCCTCCACAGTCACCAGATCTCAAACCAGAGCACCTTTAGGATGTGGTAGAACAGGAGATTCACATTACGGATGTGCAGCCGACAAATCTGCAGCAACTGCGTGATGCTATCATGTCAATATGGACCAAAATCTCTGAAGAATGTTTCCAACACATTGTTGAATCTACGCCATGAACAATTAAGGCAGTTCTGGAAGCAAACGGGGGTCCAACCCAGTACTAGCAAGGTGTACCTAATAAAGTGGATGGTGAGTGTACATCCCAGCAAAACATTTTTTTTTTTTAAAGCCACTCACAGAGAGAAAGCAATGCATGGTTACTGTACTGCATTCCTCCATCCCAGATAGCAAGCAATTGTGCTGCAAGTTTAAAAATGACTTGCCAGGCTTCACAAGTTTGTTGCACAACTGCAGCAAGTCTGCATTGCATGACTCCAGATCAAGTTTCTTTGAAAACATTCTGCATGCTGCGAGTTATGGTCCAGTTATTTTGTGCAATAGTCATTCCACCACAGGGGTCACTGAATTTTCATGCTGTAGACTTGCAAAACTCTTGCTGTAGACTCACCACTGCAACTTTGTTCTTGGTAGAGGCTTGCCACGTAAATTTTCTACAAATTGGGAAAGTGTCAACTAGAACTTGTGATTCATGTGCTCTGCAAGTGTACAACTTGCCAATGAAAATATGCAGCAAGTTAACAGACCGATTGCCTCTTGAGGGATCAGGAAGGAATTTTTCCCCAAGCTGGAGCAAATTGGATCATGCTTTATTGGAGGGGGGTTGCCTTCCTCTGGATCAACTGTGGGTATAGGATTGTATATATAGGATTGGGTATGTACAGTATCTCACAAAAGTGAGTACACCTCTCACATTTTTGTAAATATTTTATTATATCTTTTCATGTGACAATACTGAATAAATTACACGTTGCTACAACGTAAAGTAGTGAGTGTACAGCTTGTATAACAGTGTAAATTTGCTGTCTCCTCAAAATAAGTCAACACACAGCCATTAATGTCTAAACCGCTGGCAACAAAAGTGAGTACACCCCTAAGTGAAAATGTCCAAATTGGGCCCAATTAGCCATTTTCCCTCCCTGGTGTCATGTGACTCATTAGTGTTACAAGGTCTCAGGTGTGTTAAGTTTGTTGTTATCGCTCTCACTCTCTCATACTGGTCACTGGAAGTTCAACATGGCATCTCGTGGCAAAGAACTCTCAGAGGATCTGAAAAAAATAATTCTTGCTCTAAAGATAAAGATAGCCTAGGCTACAAGAAGATTGCCAAGGCCCTGAAACTGAGCTGCAGCACGGTGGCCAAGACCATACAGCAGTTTAACAGGACAGGTTCCACTCAGAACAGGCCTCGCCATAGTCGAAAAAGAAGTTGAGTACACATGCTCAGCATCATAATTAGAGGTCGTCTTTGGGAAATAGACGTATGAGTGCTGCCAGCATTGCTGCAGAGGTTGAAGGAGTGGGGGTCAGCCTGTCAGTGCTCAGACCATACGCAGCACACTGCATCGAATTGGTCTGCATGGCTGTTGTCCCAGAAGGAAGCCTCTTCTAATGATGATGCACAAGAAAGCCCACAAACAGTTTGCTGAAGACAAGCAGACTAAGGACCTGGATTACTGGAACCATGTCCTGTGGTCTGATGAGACCAAAATAAATGTATTTGGTTCAGATAGTGTCAGGCGTGTTTGGTGGCAACCAGGTGAAGAGTACAAAGACATGTGTGTCTTGACTACAGTCAAGCATGGTGGTGGAAGTGTCATGGTCTGGGGCTGCATTAGTGCTGTCAGCACTGGGGAGCTACAGTTCATTGAGGGAACCATGAATGCCAACATGCACTGTGACACAATGAAGCACAATATGGGTATATAGGAGGAGTAGAACAAGGGGATTATAACAGTGCCAAAAAAATGTTTGTCAACGATTCAATGCATTTTTCAAAAAGATAGTTTTTATTCGAAAATATTATTAAAAGTATTTTTTAACAAATTTCAAGTTCTATAAATTTTTTGTATAAAGATAGTGCTCTAAGCCCCCTGTGACATCATACAGTCAATAATAGTATAAAGAGTTTACATTAGAGGTGTTGGATTCAATATGAACTCATGTAATATCACATCGGTTCATTCCCAATATCTTTGAGGACAGAAGGCATTCCCTGGATTGGAATGTAGCCAGGTTGGAAAACACACCAAAAGCTTTGTAGCCCACCTGCTGTGACATGTGTAATTAGACGGTTACTATAAGGTCGCTATGGATACCTGTTGGATGAAAGGCAAAGGGGGGGTGACTTTGAGTGGGTGTGTGGGTTTGAATGAATAGTTCGCACACACAGGAGTCAGGCTCTGTTTGCTGGGAATCCCTGACATGAGAAGATGTCTCTGGTCACCTCATGGTCTGGCGGCCATTTTTCGAGGCTACAAGGAGGGCCCTGTGATAAGTATCTTTGATATTCTTGTATTATATGATTTGATTGTAAGCCTTGTGATATTGTAATGTCTTTTATTACTTTATGTTAGCGTTCCAGATTCTTGGGAAATAAATAAGATTTGATTATTCCTAGCCGTGTGCTTGGTTTCATAGCTAACCTCGTATTATTGTGATATTAACAGTAGCATGCGCTCATAGGTTTAACAGACTAACGACATTATAGGGACTAGACAAATTAATACATAGATATAATTATTTTATCGGTTACATCAAGAGGTATGCATATCAATATCTGAATACATTGAAGTCCAAATCAGCATAGGACTCAGCTGATGATGCAGGCCATAGGTTTGCCGACATGTTTTCGCTACCCATGCCTTTCAGTAAATACCTTCCTGGTATACATTAGGTAAGTGTCTCTGGATGTGGGGCTGCTGGGCGAGATGGGAGCCAATAGATTCTGTCTGCTGTCTACAATGTTTAGCCACAAAATGTTTTGCTCTAATAATTAACTGTTTTTTCAATATAAACTCATATGCATTTACTGTTTTATATTTAGATAAACTGACTAGCAGGCCTACCCTGAAGAAGCCATTATAATGGCGAAACATGTCGGCAAACCTATGGCCTGCATCATCAGCTGAGTCCTATGCTGATTTGGACTTATGGTTGTATTGAACCTACTCATCGAATGTATTCAGATATTGATATGCATACCTCTAATGTAACTCTTTATACTATTATTGACTGTATGATGTCACAGGGGGCTTAGAGCACTATCTTTATACAAAAAATTTATAGAACTTGAAATTTGTTAAAAAATACTTTTAATAATATTTTCTAATAAAAACTATCTTTTTGAAAAATGCATTGAATCGTTGACAAACATTTATTTGGCACTGTTATAATCCCCTTGTTTTACTCCTCCTATATACCCATATTATTATACTGGGATGAGGTGCTGTATAACGTTCTGGACCCTCTCAACCATCTTTTGCACAATGAAGCACAAGCTTCAGGGACTGGGCCACAGGGCAGTATTCCAACATGATAATGACCCTGAACACACCTCCAAGATGACCACTGCCTTGCTAAAGAAGCTAAGGGTAAAGGTGATGGACTGGCCAAGCATGTCTCCAGACCTAAACCCTGTTGATCATCTGTGGGGCATCCTCAAACGGAAGGTGGAGGAGAGCAAGGTCTCTAACATCCACCAGCTCCACGATGTCGCCATGGAGGAGTGGAAGAGGACTCCAGTGGTGAACTCTATGCCCAAGAGGGTTAAGGCAGTGCTGGAAAGTAATGGTGGCCACACAAAATATTGACACTTTGGGCCCAATTTGGACATTTTTGCTTAGGGGTGTACTCACTTTTGTTGCCAGCGGTTTAGACAATAATGGCTGTGTGTTGAGTTATTTTAAGGGGACAGCAAATTTACACTGTACTTTTTTTGTGTGATACTGTATGTGTGTATATGTATGTATATTATTTTTTTCCCCCTTCTATTGGTTGAACTAGGTGGACTTGTGTATTTTTTTGGTCAGATTGACTATGCAACATCTTCCCTGATACAGAGTATCTACAGATCTCTTATTTGCTTTTCCTCTCTCCTGGTCATGTGGTGTGTACCCTTAGGCTGCATTCACACCTGAGCGTTTTGTCGCCTGAAGCTACAAAACGCTAGAGGGGAAAAAATACATTATTCTCAATGGTGATGGTTCACATCTCCACTCCAAAACGCCTGAAGCCCTACGCCTGAAGCTCAAACAAGTTCCGGACCCTTTTTTGTCGCTCGAATCTGGCAATTTGGGCGTTTTTCTTCTTTTTACATTTTGCTCTATACAAAATCACAGCAAAACGCGGTAAAAAACGCAGCAAAAACCGCCGCAATTCGCGCAATTTTCTGCCTAAAACCGATACGCTCAGGTGTAAATGCAGCCTTACTTTCTTTATAGGTACAAAAAGTACTGTGCCCGATTGCTCCACACTAATCCCCAATGATTACCTCCTTCACATCCAAAGATGCCCCACCCCACCACTACCCTCCCTTGCAGACCTAATCCATCTCAGTAAGCCCCCTCCATTTCAATTGAAAGCTGAGTTTCAGTCGTTTCTATGTATAATAGGGCGTGACTAATGCGCAAACCAGTCAGGGGAAAGGTAAAAACCACTATATATAAATGAGGAAACTAAAAAATGCAGCAGCCACCATAAAAGTGTTCTCACACCAAGAAATGATATAAAAGTATAAAATATATTGTGGCGCTTGCTAGCTCCAATACACATACATCTTCCCAAAAGGACAGATCAGAACGGCGTCATTAATATTGATTTTTTCAATTTTTGCTTCAGCATTGATATCTATCTCTAGCTGTGCAATCTGATTGAATAAATCAATATTAAGGACGCCGTTCTAATCTGTCCTTTTGGGAAGATTCCAAAGGATGTGCGTGTATTGGAGCTAGCAAGCGCCACAATATATTTTATACTTTTATATCAGTCGTTTCTATGTTTATTAAAATACTCACTCACCTGTCCCACGGTCCAGCTATGTGACCGCCCAAAGCCTCGGTTCTCTCCCTCTCCTCTCCGTGGCATCACTACTGTGGGCACCCGGCTGTGACAGCTTTCGGCTTCACAGCAGGGTCCATGCTGTGTGTCTTGAATGGCTGGGCAATCTTCTGGGACCTGTGATGTGTCTTAGAAGATTGCAGGGAGGGAGGGGTCGCCTGAGCAGAAGTGGGTACCTGTCAAAACTAGGTACCCACTCCAAAAGAAAAAAAGAATGACGTGCCAAATGTGGCATGTCAGGGGGTCAGGATTCCTTAACCACTTACGTCATATGACGGCCCTCCAGAACTACCACTCTCGGGCGCCCATCGCGGCGATCGGTGGTGTCGTGTGTCAGTCTGACACACCGCTGCCCCCACCTTGGTAAAGAGCCTCCGATGGAGGCTCTTTACCATGTGATCATCCAATCACGGCTGATCACGATGTAAACAGGAAGAGCCATTGATCAGCTTTTCCTCACTTGCGTCTGACAGACGAGAGTAGAGGAGAGCCGACCGGCTGCTCTCCTGACAAAGGGGGGTCTGTGCTGATTATTTATCAGCGCAGCCCCCCCCCTCGAATGCCCACCCAGGACCACCAGGTATGCCACCCTAATCCACCAGGGAAATGCCAATCAGTGCCCATCTCCAATGTCTGCCAGTGCTATCAGTGATCCCTATCAATGCCATCTATCAGTGCTGCATATCAGTGCCACCTATCAGTGCCCACCAGTGCCACCCATGAGTGTCCATCAGTGCCCATTAGTGCTGCATATCAGTGCCACCCACCAGTGCCATCTCAGTGTCCGTCAGTGGCCATCAGTGCCACCTCATCGGTGCCGCCTTATTAGTGCCCGTCAGTGTCACCTTATCAGTGCCCATCAGTGAAGAAGAAAACTTACTTATTTACAAAATTTTATAGCAGAAACAAAAGAAAAAAACGTTTTTTTTTCTAAATTTTAGGTCTTTTTTTATTTGTTTAGCAAAAATAAAAAACGCAGAGGTGATCAAATACCACCAAAAGAAATCTCTAAAATGATAAAAATTCTGTTTGGGTACAGTGTAGCATGACCGCACAATTGTCATTTAAACAGCAACTGCTCTGAAAGCTGGCTTGGGCAGGAAGGGGGTGTAAGTGCCCTGCATTGAAGTAGTTAAAGGGGAAGTTCCACTTTTGGGGGGAACTCTGCTTTAAGGTTGGGGGTAACATTGTGACATCTTTGCTTTGGTGTCAGAGGATCTTGTCCTGGTACTGACCACAAATGAGGCAATGTGTGTAAAGAGACCTCAAAAGAGAAGTCCACCGTTCTAACGACATTTCATGTTCTACACATTCTTATGATTGGTGTGCAGCCCCCCAACCTCCGCAGCCCAAACCATCCCCTCTACAGAATATGGCCATTGTTTACATTTGGTGCAATTAGAGATCACTCTGCCAGCACTGCCATGTCATTCGTTCATAGGAATCCATGAATGGAAAAAGATTACAACTCCCATCTGCTCCTATGGCAGAGGGACTGCAGATCTCAATGGAGCACCAGTCATCTAGCTTGTAGTCCATGGACACTTCCTCCAGCTCGGTGTATGGTGTCTACAGGCACACGAGCATTGCACCCACCATCCACTAATCACAGTGCCAATGCTTTGCAGGCTCCAGTGCAAAGAACATAATAAATGCACAATTTATAATCATTAATATGGGGGCAGCTATTTTTTTGTTTACAAAAGGTGAAGCAGCAGAAATCTAAATTTCTCCTTCCATCATCTCACCGCACCTTCCTGGATTTGTGATGGGAATGAACATATAAAGACAAGACGTCAGATGAATATCTCTAATATTTTCTCTTCCACACACAGATCCATCCCTCAGCTCAGCACCCTCATCCCGGCTTCTCTCTCCGAGCACCCACGTGTTATTGGCAGAGCTTAGATCCTTCCGGAAACGCCCCCCCCCCCGTGACGACAAGTAGCTCTGGTTGTAGTGATTGGCTAGCGAGTGGAGGCGTGTCAGGAATGCCGAAGGTCACATCAGCAGAGAGCTCTGAGCTGGTGGAGTGACAGGAGAGAAGCGATCATCTTCATCAGCACTATGCCGTACATACTGATCAGCACCCAGATCCGCTTGGTGAGTGCACGGTACATGGGGTGTGTATTGCCATACACTGCCCGACCAGGTAAAGGGTTACAAGAATTCTGTGTAGGACTTCTTATGCTCAGGATGTGTTAGGCTGGTAGATGGTGATCGGTCTATTATTATTATTATTATTATTATTATTATTATTATTATTATTTATTCTTCTTCTTCTAAGAACAGGTGTTGCAATGTTTTATTCCTGTTCTTAGGATCATCAGAAGTCATGTATCAGGTGGCAAAGTGTACCTAAAGCCAAGAACTAAGATTGGTGTTAGTTCAGATTACCGCTCATTAGATGTGACTGCATTTGTATTCTTTTTTTCACACTTTTCCCTTTTATTTTCACCTGGAGATCCTTCTATGTTCCAATTTTCTTTTTTCTATTGCTGCTCTGGCCTGCCTAACACAAGGGTCACACATATATGGGTCCGGGGACGCGTTTCCCAACCTACAGGCAAATGTGCTCCTACATAGGTGTGTGCAGCCTATTGCATTAGGGGTGCTAATAGATAACAGACCGAGCAATAGCATTCAATGTCAAGCTGCAGCTACCAAAGCCGGCAGAATATTAGCATGCATAAAAAAAGGGATATACTCCAGATATAAACCAATAATCCTGCCACTGTGGTCCGGTCACATCTGCAGTATTCCATCCAGTTCTGGTCACCAATCCTCAGAAGGGATGTGCTGGAGAGAGAGTCCAAACAAGGGCAACAAAACTAATAAGGGGATTGGAGGACCTCAATTACGAGGCACGACTGCAAACACTAAATGTATTCCCGCTGAAGAAAAGATGCTTGAGAGGGGACATGATAGCGATCTACAAATACCTCAATGGGGATCCCAGCATAGGAAATAAACTATTCAGCCTCGGAGTGTAACGCCTCGTACACACGCTTAGATTTTCAGACGACCGAACATCCGTTTTTTTTTTTTTTGTGGCATTCTAGTTTCATGTCGAAAGTAAAGAAGTTACTCACAATACAAAAATTTTCGTATGATCAGAAGTCATGTAATGTGTTGAATAGTTTTTGTATGTATTCTTTTATTTCTGAGCATGCGTAGTCTTGCTCTCACGACTTTTTTTTCTTTTATGAAAACTACTAATGAAACCAAAATTGGATGTTGAGTTCAAATACGGCAACAATTTTATAGCCTGCACATCCAGCTTTTATCTGACAAAATCAGCTGTCGAAAGCACCATACTAACGATCCAAAAATCGTCAGAGAGCTCGTCGTACAAACTTTTCCATCCATTTTTTCGTATAGTGTGTACGGGGCCCTAAGAAGACACGGGCCACACCATGAGGTTGGAGGAGAACTGGTTTACCCTTAAACTGTGCAGGGGGTTCTTCACTGTCAGGGCGGTAAGAATGTGGAACTCTCTTCCACAAGTGGTGTCCGCGAGGAGTATTGATATTTTTAAAAGACTCTTGGATGTACATCTGAAAAGAACACAACATACAGGGATATGGGAAATAATTATAAACACTGACATGTACACCTACATAGGCTGAACTAGATGGGCTATTGTGTGTTTTTTTTTTTTTTTTGGCCTTACCTACTATGTAATTAGGGTCTGCACCCCAAAGCTCAAACACACGCAGTGGATGGTGTCCGTAGGAATGAGATTGGTGTCAGTAGTTTTGTTTTTATTGTTCAATGTTGTTATTAATTTTTACTATGGTGTTTTTTTTTTAATTATTATTATTATTATTATTATATATATATATATATATATATATATATATATATATATATATATATATATATATATATATATATATATATATATAATATAATAATTTTTTTTACAATTTATTAGAAGCCCTATTAAGGGGCTTTAGTGAAATAGCAGAGAAAGGCACTGAGGACAGAGATTCCCCAGTTCTTTTCTTTGTAGCCTCAGCTTTACAAATGATTTCATAAAAAATGTATTTCAGGTCCATTAACTAGTGTATGTTTATGGAATAAGGTTGTCTTTTAGTATCACTCTAACTTCCTGTCCTACAGTGACAACCGTACTGAGCAGCTTTGGCACCCTAGGACAGGCAGAGCGTGTTGGGGCTATATATGAACAACAAACCAAAAGGCAACAATCAGGAGAAATTTACACTATAAGTAGTGGCACAAAGATTTATATTAGTCAATGGTGTGTTAAAAAAAAAAAAACTAAAACTTAACAAATTTTACAAATATGCATACAAACTAGACCAATAGACTAAAAAACTAGACTAATACATTTTTTTTTCTGCTCATCACACTCAAAACATTTTAACCTTTTTAGCAACATTTTGCTGCTCTATAAGAAATATTGTACTATTTTTTGATACTTGCATTCAAAGTATAAAGGCAAACCATTTTTTTTTAGTTTTGTATAGAGTGGGGAGGGGTTAGAACACCTGTCAGGTTTTTAGTGCTGTCTGTCAGATTCAACTTCTCTATTTGCCCTGGTGCCCATTATCACAGAGGGGGAAAGTGAAAGAAAATCTATTTGGGGTTGTCACCAGAACAATAATAGGGCATAAATCTTCCAATGGGACAGCTTGTTCTGGTGACAACAAAGGATTCCCTTACTTTGGAGGAATTTCTCCTTAATTTCTGTTTTTGGCATTGGGGCAGGCAGTGAAGGGAAATGTCCCCAATTTGCACACAGTGGCAGAAAACCCCTCTCATTCTCTATTCAATATGGGGGAAAAAAAAAGTTTTGCCTTCAGGTTTACTTTAACCTAGCATGATATGGCCGCTTTTTTTTTTTTTTTTTTGCACTGAATGTACTTAGCATAGATTGTATATAGATGCTGCATACATGGCATATACATTTCCTTGAAAAAGTATTCATATCCTTTGAAGATTTCCACATTTTGTCATGTTACAACCAAAAAATAGACCAGTGTTTCTCAAGGTGCCCCAACAGGTCATGTTTTCAGGCTTTCCATTATTGTGCACAGGTGATTTGATCAGTTTCACTGCCTTAGTAATCACCACAGCTGTTTCATCTGAGGGAAATCCTGAAAACATGACCTGTTGGGGTGCCTTAGGCCCCTTTCACACTGAGGCGCTTTGCAGGCACTAAAGTTCTAAAAATAGCGCCTTCAAACAGCCGCTGCTGTGTCTCCAGTGTGAAAGCCCAAGGGCTTTCACACTGGAGTGGTGCGCTTGCAGGACGCTGAAAAAATGTCCTGCAAGCTGCATCTTTGGTGCGCTGTAGGAGCGGTGTATTTACCGCTCCTAAAGCGCCCCTTCCCATTGAAAACAATGGGGCAGCGCTCCGAACCCGCCCGCAAAGCGCCGCTGCAGCAGCGCTTTGCGGGCGGTATTAACCCTTTTTCGGCCGCTCGCGGGGGGTAAAACTGCCCCGCTAGCGGCTGAAAAGCGCAGCTAAAACTACGGTAAAGCGGCGCTAATAATAGCGCCGCTTTATCGCCAGTGCCTCGGTGTGCAAGTAGCCTTAAGGACTGGAGTTGAGAAACACTGTGATAGACCAACACAAATTGGATCCACAGCTCAGGTGGGAGAATCTGTCCAATGGACAACCATTAGTAGTGCACTCCACAAATCTTGTGAGCAGTGGGGGCTGAAGCCCCGAGTGTGCCTCCAAAAAGCCCGGGTCTCGATATTCCTAATTGCATTATTAGCCCCGAGCCATTTACACAGGCAACAGGGAACGATACAGCACAGCCGAGTGACGTACAAAAAGTCCTTGGACTTGGACTTCGGGCTGAAGCCCCTGGTCTTTTTCCCACCTAGCAACACCCCTGCATGTGAGGGACACAGCAAACCTGTGGAAGAAGGTGCTCTGGTCAGATGAGACATAAATTTAACTTTTTGGCCTAAAAGAAAAATGCTATGTGTGGAGGAAAACTAACACTGCACATTACCCTGAAAACACCATCCCCACCGTGAAATGTGGTGGCAGCATCATGATGTGGGGATGCTTTTCTTCAGCAGGGACTGGAGCGGTGCGCTAGCAGGACAGTAAAAAAAGTCCTGCTAGCAGCATCTTTGGAGCGGTGAAGGAGCGGTGTATTCACCGCTCCTAAACCGCTCCTACAAATTGAAATCAATGGGGCAGCGCGACTATACCGCGGGTGGTTTTAACCCTTTTTCAGCCGATAGCGGGGGTTAAAACCGCACCACTAGCGGCCGAATACCGCTGCTAAAACGACGGTAAAGCAACGCTAAATATAGCGCTGCTTTACCGCCGACGCCCCCACCGCCCCAGTGTGAAAGGGGCCTTATTCTGCAAAAGACTTGAGACTGGGGCGAAGGATCACCTTCCAGCAGGAAAAGGACCCTAAACATACAGCCAGAGCTACAATGGAATGGTTTTAGATCAAAGCATTTTCATGTATTAGAACAACACAGTAAAAGTCCAGACCTAAATCCAATCGAGAATCTGTGACAAGACTTGAAACTTGTTGTTTAGACACTCTCCATCCAGTCTGACAGAGCTTGAGCTATTTTGCAAAGAAAATGGGCAAAAATGTCACTCTCTAGACGTGCAAAGCTGGTAGAGACATCCCCAAAAAGACTTGCAGCTGTAATTGCAGAGAAAGGTGGTTCTACAATGTACTGACTTTAGGGGGCTGATTAAAACACTTTCACATATTTTTTTTTTTGTAAAAAAATTTGAAAAACATTTATCATTTTCCTTTCTCTTCACAATTATGTGCCTCTTTGTGTTGGTCTATCACATAAAATCCCAATAAAATAAGTTCCCGTTTTTGGCTGTAACATGACAAAATGTGGAAAATTTCAAGGGGCATGAATACTTTTTCCAGGCACTGTATAACAGAATAAGTAGTTCTGTGATATATCATTGACAGATGCCTGCAGGTTTAAGGAGTTGGTACATTATCAGACCTGTCTCTGCAAATTAAAGGAAAGCTGTATGGCTGATGACACACAGGCCACTCTGCCGCTAGCGATCCTGATGCTGACAAATTGTCAAAATCGTCAAAATCAACAGCAGCAGGATCACTTAAGCCACGTACACACGAGCGGAATTTCCGTCCGAATAATCTAGGATGTTTTTTCCGACGGCATTCCGGTCAAGCTTGGCTTGCATACACGCGGTCACACAAGTTCTCTGGACTTATGACCGTCAAGAACGTGGTGACGTACAACAACACTACGACGAGCCGAGAAAATAAAGTTCAATGCTTCCCAGCATGCGTCAAATGGTTTCCGAGCATGCGTAGGAATTTTGCGTTTCGGAATTGCTACAGACGATCGAAATAGAATATAGAGAACCTGCTCTCAATCTTTTGCTGGTGGGAATTCTGCCAGCAAAAGTCCGATGGAGCATACACACGGTCGCAATTTCCGACCAATAGCTCTCATCGGACTTTTGCTGGCGGGATTTCCGATCGTGTGTACGGGGCACAAGAGTCTGCCTGTTTTGTGTTATGGAATTGCTCTCTGTAGCTAAGGCAGCGGGATGTTGCTCCCTTCAGTAGCGATTAGGATTCAACAGCATTAGGCCAGCCACAGAGCGACCTCTCACTGCGTGTGGCCTCAGGGGGAGCGATTCCATAGGGATACACAGTCAGCCTTTTTAGCGATACTGCTGCTGGCAATGTGTCACTAGAGGAAGAATTGCTCATGTATCATCAGCCTAAAGATATTAAAGAGGTTGTCATTGTTGATCTACTTTAGAACATGATTGCTGTGTGACTGTTATGCCAGTCCTCTTGCTTCATTACTTTTTGAGACACCTGTGTATTTTATGCACATAAAAAATCCTGCTTTCTGCATCCATGAGGTGCTTTCATGAATATTGCACTTTTTATAGAGTTGATTGGTAATGTGCCTAAAACACGACACACCTAAAGCCCCAAGGACAGATTTGAACTGGCCCTTAAATCCCAACTCTGGGCTATTTTTTTTATATGGGTCCAAGGCAGAATAAAGATCAGCTAAGGCTTTAATCCAGGGGTGTCCTATTATGTCTCAACCTGAACGATTGATGACATTCTCTGAGTGCAGGACAAGGATTTGTCCCCTGAGAGGGTGTCGCTATGTAGGCCTCATTCACAGGGGTGCACATAGTCGTACATCCTTGCAATGGGCCGTCTTTGCCCGCGCTGGATGCATGGGTGTTTTCCTGTATGCGAGTGCAGGCAGTAACATTCATGTCAATTGGGACTCAGCCCCTGGTTCCAATTTGATAGCCGTGCAGGTGTGTCATAGTTGCCAACATTATAAAAAAATGTATAGGGACACTTTTTTTGCCTGTAGGCGGAGTCTTATAATTAGGGGACGGGGCATCCATTTGTAGGCGTGACATGGCGGGGAAGGAAAAATGCGAAGCGCGCCGTGGTGAAAAATAGGCGGGGTTTCATCTGAATAATGGGTGTGGCTTAAAGGGGCGTGAGGGACAGACAGGCAGCAGGCCCAGATCCTACACCACAATGGAAATATGTGTATTACAGAAGGTTTAACAATCAGCAGATAAAGATACTCCAAACACTTGGTGTTAGCGCTTCAATCATCCCGGCACCATGATTGTTATGGTGTCAGGATGATTGAAGCTCATTTGTTCTATTATTACATTGTAATATAAAATTAAATCGTTCAACTCACCATAATGCAGCATCAGTGGGAGCCCTGAGCATGTCACCTGGCGCGTCGCCTGCCATCATGTACCCCCCCCCCCAGCAGCAGAGTCCCTCCTTGCATCATGTACCCCCCCCCCCCCCTAGCAGTGGAGTCCCTCCTTACATCATGTGCCCCCCCCCCCCCCAGCAGCGGAGTCCCTCCTTGCATCAGGTGCCCCCCCCCCAACAGCGGAGTCCCTCCTTACATTTGTTTCCCCATCAGCGTCCTCCAAACTGCGCAGGCGCAGCGTGTCATACATCTCTTCTGTGCACAGAGGAATTTGCCTGACAAAATGCTCGACCGACTACTGCGCATGTGCGCGGCGGAAATCAACTAACACTTGAGAAATTTATGTTCTTAAGGCCATCTTGGTACACCTTACACTCAACCTTGTCACACCTACAGTAAGCAGACGGGCAATAGACATCTTGTTACACCAAACCCCATTTTGAATTGGCAAACTAATTTCAGCAATCGAGTGAGCTTCTCTACATAAATATATATATTTATGTAGAGAAGCTTACTCGATTTAGATAAGATTATTGGGGTTTGGTGTACCAAGATGTCCGCTGCCCCGCCTGCTTACTGTAATGCCCCGTACATACGGTCGGAAAATCCGACCACAAAATCCATCAGATTTTTTCCGACGGATTTTGTCCGACACTGGTGTTGCATACACACGGTTGGACAAAGTTGTCGGAAAATCCGATCATTCTGAACATGGTGACGTTTGTTGCCTACGACGGGACTACGTAGAGGCTAGTAGCCAATAGTTTTGGTCTTGTGATGTGATCTGAGCATGCGTGGCACTTTGTCCGTCGGAATTCGCTACACACGATCGGAAAGAGTCCGATAGGACTTTGTTGTCAGAAAATTTGAAAGCAGGAGATAAAACTTTGTCCGTCGGAAAATCCGATGGAAAATGTCCGATGGAGCCTACACACAACCGACAACGTTGTCCGATAGGACATTTTCCCGTGTGTATGGGGCTTTAGTGTGATGAGATGGAGTGTAAGGTGTACCAAGATGGCCTTAAGAACATACATTTCGTAAGTGTTAGTTGATTTCCGCCATGCACATGCACAGTAGTCGGCCGAGCATTTTGTCAGGCAAATTCCAAAGTGCACTGACGTCCGCCATTGAAGGGATGCATGACGTGTTGCGCCTGTGCAGTGCGCGCAGTTTGGAGCTACAGCTGAATCCACATCACAAGAAGTGACGCGGGTTGCACATTCTGCCAGGTTGGTCATTTTGTCACAACACAGGCTCTGGAGAGATCCTGACTTTAGCCACTTGTCTATTGATATCATCCCAGAACCACGCCCCCACTGTGGCGTGCACCCAGCGTGCTCTGTGATTGCTGTATCCTTAAGACACAGCTGATCACAGATCAGGGTAAAGAGCCAGTCACAACGGTTCTTTACCATGTGATCAGCTGTGTCCAATCACAGCTGATTGCAATGTAAACACACTTGTCACAGCATGAGGAGAGAGCCAGTAATCAGCGAGTGTGAAAGGGGACATCTACACTGATAATCGGGGCACTGATCATTAGTACCGCATATCGGTGCCCATTAGTGCTGCCTATTAGTGCCCATCAATGCAGCCTCATAAGCACACATCAGTGAAGGAGAAAATGTACCTGTTTTCAAAATTTTATTACAAACTAATGCCGCGTACACACGATCGGAATTCTCGTTGGAAAAAACTCTGACGGTTTTTCCGACGGAATTCCGCTCAAGCTGTGTTGCCTACACACGATCACACCAAATTCCGATGGTCAATAACACAGCGGCATAAAACACGTTCGACAGCACTATAAAAGGGAAGTTTAATGCTTCCGAGCATGCGTCGGAATTTTGCGTGTCAGAATTGCATACACACGATCGGAAAATCCAATAGAAAGGTTTTCCGTCAGAAAAATTGAGAACAGGTTCTCAATTCAAAGTCCGTCGGAAATTCCGACAGAAAAAGACTGTTGGGCATACACACGGTCGGAAAATCCGATGAAAAGCCTGGAAGACTGGAAGTCACTGGCTCTCTGGTCAGTGAACACCGAGAACTGAGCAATCTTTGGTTTTTGATCTCTCAGTTCTCAGTCTAAAGGTGGAGGACATATGATGCTTAAGACCAATGCTGCATCCACCTAGGCGAGTATAAATGTTTGTTTAAATCCCAAACTTCTTTTTTAAGCCTGTCCTGGTAATTATTTTGCTCCCACGTTGCCAGCCTGGGTGAAATTGTAAACTCAATAATAGGCATTACTTTCAGAAATGCAACAGTACATTGCACAGCCACTTCATGTCAAGCGCTAAGTCATTTAGACTCTCAGGTCAGGTTTAAATGGATGCAGTTGGTATAGAATCCAGCCCAGTAATGTCTACTTTCCGATCCCTGCCTGTATTAGACCTATTACATACAAAAGATAATAATGACATTGTTTGCATGCTGCAGGTAGGGCTATAATGCTAAGGCCCCATGTACAAGGATGTTGAGGCCCAAAAGTTCTCCCAGTGTTTTCCCACATTGAGGAAGCAGCAGGTGGCACATGCAGGCTGTGCATTGGTGTTTACCCATGCATGTACATACGCTGTATTTCTGAATGTTCCAGTCTCCCGATAGGATAAATACATCATACTCACATGTGCGATTTAGTACCAATATACCAGATCACTGGCATTTACATGAGTACGGCCATGCACAGCCATCCAGTTGTATGGCAAGCTGTACACGCCAACTGCGATTTCCTGGGTGGGTGAAAGCACAGAGAATTTTATGCTTGAGCACTTTTTAGCCTCTAAACACCTAACACTTGTGTGCATGAGACCTATGGCATTTTTTTTCAAAAGCGTCAGGCAGAAATGAGCTGTGGATGGGGATCGCCTAACACAAAACTCGCCATTCACGTTCCAAAACTGCTCATAGCCACCTTTTTAAACTAACCAATTCCCATAGATTCTTGGGACATGTAGTTTCAGGAAAGGATGTCAGCAGCATGCTGCAGCTTCCTCCTGACACCCTGGACTTGGAGAGAAATGTTGATGTCACAGATTACAAAAGTTGATTTACAATGATATAAGCCAAATTTATCAAAAGTAACACCACAGTTGTGGTGGCAGTTTTGGATGACAACATACTTGGGGCCGGGGAGGAAATCCTGGAGTTGAGCTTAAAGGATAAGTTCATCTTTGTTCACTTTTCTCTTTTTTTCTAAATTCCAGCTCCCCTATGTACCAATATAGCTTTCCATTAATTCTACATGCACTTACGTTACTTGTCCTCATCCATATTTCCAGACCTATCCATTTGTAATGTCATACTTCCTGGTCAGACTATAGGTTATGACACAGGAAGGAGTTGACCAGCTGACCTCATTAGCACACACCCTGCATCATTACCCACCCACTCCCAGCTGCACGTTTTTTTTTTTTAAATGAAATGCAATCAGTCATCACCCTTCTCACTATATACAGTATCTCACAAAAGTGAGTACACCCCTCACATTTTTGTAAATCATTTATTATATCTTTTCATGTGACAACACTGAAGAAATTACACTTTTCTACAATGTAAAGTAGTGAGTGTACAGCTTGTATAACAGTGTAAATTTGCTGTCTCCTCCAAAATAACTCAACACACAGCCATTAATGTCTAAACCACTGGCAAGAATAGCGAGTACACCCCTAGGTGAAAATGTCCAAACTGGGCCCAATTAGCCATTTTCCCTCCTCCATGTCATGTGACTCGTTAGTGTTACAAGGTCTCAGGTGTGAATGGGGAGCAGGTGTGTTAAATTTGGTGTTATCGCTCTCACTCTCTCATACTGGTCACTGGAAGTTCAGCATGGCACCTCCTGGCAAAGAACTCTGAGGATCTGAAAAAAAGAATTGTTGCTCTACATAAAGACGGCCTAGGCTATAAGAAGAATCCCAAGACCCTGAAAC
The DNA here is from genome assembly GCA_028564925.1 of Lithobates sylvaticus. NCBI lineage: Eukaryota > Metazoa > Chordata > Amphibia > Anura > Ranidae > Lithobates > Lithobates sylvaticus. The sequence continues at coordinate 150,094,074 of CM053038.1, forward strand.
TGAGCTGCAGCACGGTGACCAAGACCATACAGCGGTTTGTTTAACAGAACAGGTTCCACTCGCCATGATCGACCAAAGAAGTTGAGTGCATGTGCTCAGCGTCATATCCAGAGGTTGTCTTTGGGAAATAGATGTCTGAGTGCTGCCAACATTGCTGCAGAGGTTGAAGGGGTGGGGGGGTCAGCCTGTCAGTGCTCAGACCATATGCCGCACACTGCATCAAATTGGTCTGCATGACTGTCATCCCAAAAGGAAGCCTCTTCTAAAGATGAGGCACAAAAAGGCCCACAAACAGTTTGCTGAAGACAAGCAGACTAAGGACATGGATTACTGGAACCATGTCCTGTGGTGTGATGAGACCAAGATAAACTTATTTGGTTCAGATGGTTTCAAGCATGTGTGGCAGCAACCAGGTGAGGAGTACAAAGACAAGTGTGTCTTGCCTACAGTCAAGCATGGTGGTGGGAGTGTCATGGTCTGGGGCTGCTTGAGTGCTGCTGACACTGGGGAGCTACAGTTCATTAAGGGAACCATGAATGCCAACATGTACTGTGACATACTGAAGCAGAGCATGATCCCCTCCCTTCAGAGACTGGGCCGCAGGGCAGTATTCCAACATAACGACCCCAAACACACCTCCAAGACGACCACTGCCTTGCTAAAGAAGCTGAGGGTAAAGGTGATGGACTGGCCATGTCTCCAGACCTGAAACCTATTGAGCATCTGTGGGGCATCCTCAAACGGTAGGTGGAGGAGTGCAAGGTCTCTAAAATCCACCAGCTTTGTGATGTTGTCATGGAGGAGTGGAAGAGGACTCCAGTGGCAACCTGTGAAGCTCTGGTGAACTCCATGCCCAAGAGGGTTAAGGCAGTACTGGAAAATAATGGTTGCCACACAATATTGACTCTTTTGGCTCTTTTTAGACATTTTCACTTAGAGGTGTACTCACTTTTGTTGCCAGCGGTTTAGATATTAATGGCTGTGTGAGTTATTTTGAGGGGGGCAGCAAGTTTACACTGTTATACAAGCTGAGAAGCTATATATAAGCTTATAGAAGCTAAGGGTAAAGGTGATGGACTGGCCAAGCATGTCTCCAGACCTAAACCCTGTTGAGCATCTGTGGGGCATCCTCAAACGGAAGGTGGAGGAGAGCAAGGTCTCTAACATCCACCAGCTCCACGATGTCGCCATGGAGGAGTGGAAGAGGACTCCAGTGGTGAACTCTATGCCCAAGAATGTTAAGGCAGTGCTGGAAAGTAATGGTGGCCACACAAAATATTGACACTTTGGGCCCAATTTGGAAATTTTTGCTTAGGGGTGTACTCACTTTTGTTGCCAGCGGTTTAGACAATAATGGCTGTGTGTTGAGTTATTTTAAGGGGACAGCAAATTTACACTGTTATACAAGCTGTACACTCACTACTTTACATTGTAGCAAAGTGTAATTTCTTCAGTGTTGTCACATGAAAAGATATAATAAAATATTTACAAAAATGTGAGGGGTGTACTCACTTTTGTGAGATACTGCACACAATATATAATCAGATTGCATAGTGTATAGCCATCTTTATACATGTATGAGGGAGTGGACCGAAAAACAACTGTCAAGCCCCGTTCACATCTCTGCATATCGGGAACTCTCATTCCCACATGAGTCGTTTTGTTTTTGTTTTTTTTAGTGAGGCGTTTTGGAGCATTTTCACTCATCACACATAGGGCAGCCCATCCAACTAAACGGGCTGTTCTTCACACAACAATCACCCCAAAGAAGCTTAAGAACTTTTTTTTAAAGTGGAGCTTGTTGCTTTTTTTACTGTGATTTATGGTGCAGCGCATTTCTGAAATGCAAGGAAACCACAGATGTAAATGGAGCCTCATTGTTCTTGTGTTGACGCACCAATTTCACTTTCAAAACCATTCACATCTAGCATAGTGGGAGCGCATATTTTGTGGCGTTTTCCCTGTGACATGCATAGGGCAGTGAAATGTAAATATAGTATTCCCGCGCTAATGGAAAAAAAAAAAAAAAAAAATGTGATGTACAATAGGTAAGGTGCAGCGAACACCGAATGGGCTGAAACCAGAAAACCCAAATACAAGTAAATGAAAAAAATCAATATGTGGTGTCGCGCTCCTAGTATAAATACTGCATAAATTGGCTGTGAGTGTCAGATCAGCAGACAAGAGATAATATGCGGGTACACTGGTACAACTCTGGCTGAACCATCAATAAAACAGTACAGTAAATATAGTAAAATAGGTAAAAGAGCAATCATCAATAAGAAAGAATGCTTTAAAATATTTAGGTATATAAATATATAAAGTGACTAGTGTATAAAAAACCTTAGTAAAAAACACACTAAAGTGCATAAATAAATAAATGTGCAAAACCACATAAATAGATATAGTGACTAAGAGCAATGTAATCACTAGGTGGCAGTGGAGGTAAATAAATAGTGAGGTGATGATGAGTGGTTCAAGTTGGCATGGATAGAAACATGTATGCCACAGTGGAGGCCAGGATAAAAGAGGTCAGGGTAAGGGTAAAGAAGGGGGGCGAATAAAACAATATGATATAAGTGGATAATCTGACCATAAAAAGTAGGTGATAATGCTAGTGATAGCAGTAAATAAAAGATTGACAACAAATGTGGAAAAAATAGCAACAGAGAGGGAAGTGATTAAATAATCAAAATTGTAATGTGATTAAAAGATCATCATGTGCAAAATATATGACAGTCCATAAAACATAAAGTTCTGTGAACAACACAAGTCTGAAAATGACAGGTGTGATCCAATCTGGGCTACACTCTGGTGCCGAAGTGCCAAGTGAGAGTGGGAGGTGGTGAATCGAGCTTGCCCAGGGTGACAGTAGTGCTGGGGTCTTCAGTGCTGGTAGCACCCGTGGGTGTACTCCCTAATTACCTTTATGCTGCAGGTATGTAGCATATAAGAGGATGCCAGGCAGATGGGGTCTCTCTGGGGGGTGCTTCGGTGGTCTCTCTGGGATGTTGCTCGAGGGGTCTATATGCCAGTCCTAATCTCCTGTCCTAGATGTTTGGAGCCTATACAATGGTTGCTACCTGGCGCTCTGGACCAGGTTCCGCTCAGCATAAACCAGAGTAGGTGGGTAGGGGGGGGGGAGGAACAGAAAGGACTCGTATAGTGTAGTAGTTTTTTAGAAAAACAGTAAATGAGCTTTATTCTTTAAAATGTTACTCACATAAATATTGCAGTTACAGTGTGGATTCAAAACGAGCGCCGAGCTCGTAACCAGTGCGTCACTTCCGGGGTCCGTATCCTACGCGTGTCGTCACCGTCACGTGACTTCATCGGGGAAGATGAAGTCACGTGACGGTGACGACACGCGTAGGATACGGACCCCGGAAGTGACGCACTGGTTACGAGCTCGGCGCTCGTTTTGAATCCACACTGTAACTGCAATATTTATGTGAGTAACATTTTAAAGAATAAAGCTCATTTACTGTTTTTCTAAAAAACTACTACACTATACGAGTCCTTTCTGTTCCTCCCCCCCCCTACCCACCTACTCTGGTTTATGCTGAGCGGAACCTGGTCCAGAGCGCCAGGTAGCAACCATTGTATAGGCTCCAAACATCTAGGACAGGAGATTAGGACTGGCATATAGACCCCTCGAGCAACATCCCAGAGAGACCACCGAAGCACCCCCCAGAGAGACCCCATCTGCCTGGCATCCTCTTATATGCTACATACCTGCAGCATAAAGGTAATTAGGGAGTACACCCACGGGTGCTACCAGCACTGAAGACCCCAGCACTACTGTCACCCTGGGCAAGCTCGATTCACCACCTCCCACTCTCACTTGGCACTTCGGCACCAGAGTGTAGCCCAGATTGGATCACACCTGTCATTTTCAGACTTGTGTTGTTCACAGAACTTTATGTTTTATGGACTGTCATATATTTTGCACATGATGATCTTTTAATCACATTACAATTTTGATTATTTAATCACTTCCCTCTCTGTTGCTATTTTTTCCACATTTGTTGTCAATCTTTTATTTACTGCTATCACTAGCATTATCACCTACTTTTTATGGTCAGATTATCCACTTATATCATATTGTTTTATTCGCCCCCCTTCTTTACCCTTACCCTGACCTCTTTTATCCTGGCCTCCACTGTGGCATACATGTTTCTATCCATGCCAACTTGAACCACTCATCATCACCTCACTATTTATTTACCTCCACTGCCACCTAGTGATTACATTGCTCTTAGTCACTATATCTATTTATGTGGTTTTGCACATTTATTTATTTATGCACTTTAGTGTGTTTTTTACTAAGGTTTTTTATACACTAGTCACTTTATATATTTATATACCTAAATATTTTAAAGCATTCTTTCTTATTGATGATTGCTCTTTTACCTATTTTACTATATTTACTGTACTGTTTTATTGATGGTTCAGCCAGAGTTGTACCAGTGTACCCGCATATTATCTCTTGTCTGCTGATCTGACACTCACAGCCAATTTATGCAGTATTTATACTAGGAGCGCGACACCACATATTGATTTTTTTCATGCATAGGGCAGCCTGTTGATTTCATTTGGGACAATTTCACGTGTCAGATGGTAGACTCGCCAACTAGAAACAAAGGGTTACTAGATCTACTGATTACCAACAATACAGACCTGATAACGGATGTGCAAATGAGGGGCAATTTAGGGAACAACGATCACAGGTCAATTAGCTTCAGTATAAATCACGCAAATAGGAAGCATAAGGGGAATACAAAGACACTGAATTTCAAAAGAGCCCACTTCCCTAAACCACGAACCTTGCTAGAAGATATAAATTAGGATAGAATCGTAGGAACATGTCTTGTCCTGTGTAAACTACGTACCGAATGTTGTTGCTATTTTACTATTTGTGGATGGACTCGGGCAGAATTCTCCCCCCCCCTCTCCTCCCTCTGCGTTCCTTCTCCCTCTCTCAATTTTTTCTCTCTATCTCTGTGTGTTCCTCTTTAAAATCTGAAGGGAGGCATACCCTCTTTATGTTGGTTATCCTGGGACTGACACCCAGTGTTCTGATAAGTACACCCTTGATATGTGTTGCTATATTACCATTTGTGCTGAACACTGTTATCGTCATTGCCATTTGTTTTGTATGTTTCTCCTTCTGTTCAATAAAAATTGATTAAACAAAAGAATCGTAGGAACAAAGAACATGGAGGAGAGGTGGGTTTGTTTAAGAGCATATTAAATAAGGGCATGAGCCAGTGCATCCTACTGGGAAATAAATTTAAAACAGCGAACAAAAATCCTGGATGGCTTGACTCCAATGTAAAAATGCATAATAGCAAAGGAGAAGGCCTTCAAAAAATACAAGGCTGAGGAATCATCATCAGCATTCAGACTTTACAAAGAATGCAACAAGAAATGTAAGGGTGCAATTAGGGCGGCAAAGATAGAACACGAAATACACATAGCAGAGGAGAGCAAAAAAAATCCCAAGAAATTCTTTAAGTATATAAACAGTAAAAAAGGAAGGACAGACCATATTGGCCCCATAAAGAATGAGGAAGGAAATCTGGTTACAAAGGATGCTGAGATAGTGAAGGTTTTGAATGTATTCTTCTCCTCGGCCTTCACGAAGGAATCTGGGGGCTTCAGTAACCAAAACTGCAGTGTTTATCCTCATGACACATCACAGGAAGCACGCTCATGGCTAACAGAGCACAGAATTAAAGATAGACTTGGAAACCTTAACATTAATAAGTCACCGGGACCAGATGGCTTGCATCCGAGTGTCCTTAGGGAACTCAGTAAAGTAATTGCCAGACTATTGTTCCTAATTTTTACTGACAGTCTACTAACGGGAATGGTACCAGCTGATTGGAGAAAGGGCAATGTAGCACCAATATTTAACCACTTGCTTACTGGGCACTTAAACCCCCCTCCTGCCCAGACCAATTTTCAGCTTTCAGCGTTGACGCACTTTGAATGACAATTGTGCGGTCATACAACATTGTACCCAAATTACATTTTTTTTTTTTCCCCACAAATAGAGCTTTCTTTTGGCTTGTATTTAAGCACAGCTGGGGTTTTTATTTTTTGCTAAACAAACAAAAAAAGATGGAAAATTTTGAAGAAAAAAAAAATCATGTTTAATAGTTTGTTATAAAACTTTGCAAACAGGTAATTTTTCTGCTTCATTGATATGCGCTGATGAGGCGGCACTGGTGGGCCCTGATGGGCTGCACAGATAAGATGGCACTGATAGGCCCTGATAGGTGGCACTGGGCGGCGCAGATGGGTGGCACTGATGGGCACTCATAGGTACCACTGATAGATGGCACTGATAGGTGGCACTGATGGGCGGCACTGGTAGGTGACACTGATGTGCAGCACTGTTCTTGAGGCACTAACAGGTGGCACTGACAGATGGCACTGGTAGACGGCACTGTTGCCTACACAGGTGGGCACTCAGGAGCTGGCGACAGGTCGCAGTGATCGGGACTGATGTCCCGATCACTGCAGCCGGTGATCGGCTTTTTTTTCTCCTCGCACTGTCAGCACGAGGAGAAAAAATAGCCGATTACGGGCTGTGTTGACATCACATGATCAGCTGTCATTGGCTGACAGCTGATCACGCGGTAAGGGGTCGGGAAAGACCCCTTACTCCGATCTGTGATCCAGCGAGTCTCATAGACTCGCTGATCAGAGCGCGCCACACGCGCCCTTCAGGGGGGCGCACGGGCCGCTCGTGCGCGGGATGACGTCAATAGACATAGTCCCGGCAATGCAGGTCTGCGCTGTAGCTGTCATTCGGCTATAGCGCGGATCTCAAGTGGTTAAGAAAGGGACAAAATACATCCCTGGAAATTACAGACCAGTTAGCCTAACATCAATAGTATGCAAGCTCCTGAAAGGGATGATGAGGGACTATATACAAGATTTTAGTAAAGAAAACTGTATCATTAGCAGTAATCAGCATGGATTCATGAATAATCGTTCTTGGATAAGAACCTGACCACAACATGCAGGGATATACAATGTAATACTGACATATAATCACACACATACAGTGCCTTGTAAAAGTATTCACCCCCCCCCCCCTTTTTACCTATTTTGTTACATTACAGCCTTTAGTTCAATGTTTTTTTTTTTTAATCTGAATTATATGTGATGGATCAGAACACAATAGAACACAATAGTCTAAGTTGGTAAGGTAAAATGAGAAAAATATATACATCTATTTTTCAGAAATAAACAAAAAAAAATGATAATTGGCATGTGTGTATGTATTCACCCCCTTTGTTATGAAGCCCATAAAAAGCTCTGGTGCAACCAATTACTTTCAGAAGTCAATTAGTGAAATGATGTCTACCTGTGTACAATCTAAGTGTCACATGATCTGTCATTACATATACACACCTTTTTGAAAGGCCCCAGAGGAAGCAAGACACTGCCATGAAGACCAAGGAACTCTCCAAACAAGTAAGGGACAATGTTGTTGAGAAGTCAGTGTTGGGTTATAAAAAAAAATATCCAAATCTTAGATTTGATGGTACTCCTAGGGATCAATCATAAACAAATGGAAAGAACATGGCACAGCAGCAAACCTGCCAAGAGACAGCTGCACACCAAAACTCACAGACCGGGCCAGGAAGGCATTAACCACTTGCTTACTGGGCACTTAAACACCCTTCCTGCCCAGACCAATTTTCAGCTTTCGGTGCTCTCACACTTTGAATGACAATTACTCAGTCATGCAATACTGTACCCAAATGAATTTTTTGTCCTTTTTTAGGGAAGACGGTGATCGGCTTTTTTTTCTCCTCGCACTGTCAGCACGAGGAGAAAAAATAGCCGATTACGGGCTGTGTTGACATCACATGATCAGCTGTCATTGGCTGACAGCTGATCACGTGGTAAGGGGTCGGGAAAGACCCCTTACTCCGATCTGTGATCCAGCGAGTCTCATAATAGAGCTTTCTTTTGGTGGTATTTGATCACCTCTGGGTTTTTTATTTTTTGCGCTATAAATGAAAAAAGACCGAAAATTTTGAAAAAAAAAAAAACAGTTTTCTTTTGTTTCTGTGATAAAATTTAGCAAATTATTAATTTTTATTCATAAATTTTGGCCACAATTTATACTGCTACATAGCTTTGGTAAAAATAACCCAAATTAGTGGATATTATTTGGTCTTTGTGAAAGTTAGAGAGTCTACAAACTGTGGTGTGAATAATACAAAATTGATCACACCTGATGCACTGGTGACCTATCTCAATTCTTGTAACCCGAACAAGCTAGGAAAGTACAAATACCCCCCAAATGACCCCTTTTTTGAAAGTAGACATTCCAAGGTATTTAGTAAGAGGCATGGTGTGCTTTTTGATGTTGTAATTTTTCCCCACAATTCTTTGCAAAATTAATTATTTTGTTCCACAAAATTGTCATTGTAATAGGTTATTTCTCTCACATGGCATTTGTATACCACAAATGACACCCCAAAATAAATTCTGCTACTCCTCCTGAGTATTACGATACCACATATGTGGGACTTTTACACACCCTAGCCACTTAGAGAGGCCCAAAATGCAGGGAGCGCCATCACGTGTTCTAGAAGCATAAATTACACATCTAACTTGTTGACTACCTATTACACTTTTGAAGGCCCTGGAGCACCAGGCCAATGACACGTGACACTTACGTGGCACTGATGACCGATGGCACTAATACAGGGCACTGATGACACGTGACACTGATGACAGATGGCACTAATATGGGGCACTGGTGACAGATGGCACTTATACGTGGCACTGATATCATGTGGCACTGATGAGAGATGGCACTAATACGTGGCACTGATGACAGATGGCACTAATATGTGGCACTGATGACACGTGACACTGATGACAGATGGCACTGATATGTGGCATTGATGACACGTGACACTGATAACAGATGGCACGTGACACTGATACGTGGCACTGATGACACGTGGCACTGATGACACGTGGCACTTATACGTGGCAGTGGGGACAGGTGGCAGTGGGGACAGGTGGCAGCGGGGATAGATCGCACTTTATTTTTATTTTTTTTTCATTTTTACTCACGGCTGCTGCAGCTGTTCATCTCTCCCTCCTCACACGCTGTCTCTGTGTGAGGAGGGAGAGCGGCGCTGAGAGATGATCTCATATGTTTACATATGAGATCATCTCTCATTGGACACGCCGATCCTGCTGTAAACGGCCGCTGTGATTGGCCGTTTACAGCGATCTGTGACTGGCTGTGTCCGATGGACACGGCCAGCACAGAACTTCCCCAATGCGCGCTCTCAGGAGGGCGCATTAGGGAAGTAAACAGTAGGACGTCCTCCCTGCAGGGAGCGTCCGTGCTGCAGCCGTCTTTCGGCTACAGCGCGGGCGCGAAGTGGTTAATCAGAGAGGCAGCACAGAGAACTAAGGTAACCCTGGAGGAGCTGCAGAGTTCCACAGCAGAGACTGGAGTATCTGTACATAGGACAACAGCAAGCCGTACACTCCATAGAGTTGGGCTTTATGACAGCGTGGCCAGAAGAAAGACATTACTTTCAGCAAAAAACAAAATGGCGCGTTTTGAGTTTGCGAAAAGGCATGTGGGAGACTCCCAAAATGTATGGAGGAAGGTGCTCTGGTCTGAAATGTGTTGGAATGGCCTAGTCAAAGACCAGACCTCAATCCAATAGAAAATCTGTGGTCATACTTAGATTGCTGTTCACAAGCGCAAAACCATCCAACTTGAAGGAGCTAGAGCAGTTTTGCAAGGAGGAATGGGTAAGATGTGGCAAGCTCATAGACTTATCCAAAGCGACTTTGAGCTGTGATAACCGCAAAAGGTGGCTCTACAAAGTATTGACTTTAGGGGGGTGAATATTTATGCACATTGACTTTTTCTGTTATTTTGTCCTATTTGTTTGCTTCACAATTAAAAAAAAAAAAAAAAAACATCTTCAAAGTTGTGGGCATGTTCTGTAAATTAAATGATGCAAATCCTCAAACAATCCGTGTTAATTCCAGGTTGTGAGGCAACAAAACACAAAAAATGCCAAGGGGGGTGAATACTTTTGCAAGGCACTGTAGGTTGGACTTGATGAACTTGTGTCTTTTTGCAACCTCATCTACTATGTAACTACATGTGATTAATGGGACATTTTGGCGTTTTGTAGGCTGTGTTTTTTTTACTGTGCGTTTTGCAGCATTTGCCCCTTGATTTTCCACATGGCAAAATAGGTGTTTGCTTCTGTGTTTGGTGTGCTCTTAATTAATGGCACTGAAAGCACAACTAATAATTGTAAGTGTTTAAAGATGGCCATACACTATACAATCAGGACAATGAAGTAAGTGTCTGTAGAATTAATGGAAAACGTTTATATATATCTGCAAAAAAATTTACATTAATGCTATATTGGTACATAGGGGAGCTGGAATTTACAAAAAAAAGGCGAACAAGAGAAAGGGGAACTTTTAACCTTTAAGTTTAATCTTGCATAGCTGTTTATTTGCAATTTTGAAGTGTGCAGGAGATGAGATAACAGCCTATGTGTATAGAGCTGTAATATTGAAAACAGAAGGGTCTCCTGGGTTCTGTAAAGTTCATTATACAATCTCCTTTTAGATCTACCATCACCTATGTAGTGTAAGGGCCTGCCTGATTGGATACCGAGTGATTGACTAGATGGGTGTTTCCTCCTATTATATAAATTTGGTAAATCTAAAGGAGATTGTATAGTGTATGGCCATCTTTATACACCTAAAATTACTAGTTGCGCTTTCATTGCCATTAATTGTTAACGGCACACCAAACACCGAAGCAAACACACATTTTGCCTTGTGAAAAAATGAGGGTCAAATGCTGCAAAACCCACAGTAAAAAACACACAACCCACAAAATGCGAAAATGTCCCATTAACCACATGCAGTGCAGCCCATTGAAATCAATGGCCTGCCCTATGCGTGTCACAGGAAAAACAAGCCACAAAATGTGTGCTCCCACTATGCTAGAGGTAAATGGATCCTGAAAGTGAAATTGGTCTTTTAACACAAGTACAATGAGGCTCCATTGACATCTGTGCGTTTCCTTCCATTTTAGAAATGCGCTGCACCATAAGTCACAGTAAAAAAATACACGAGCTCCGCTCTAAAAAGTTCTGAAGCTTCTTTGGGGCGATTGCAGTGTGTAGGGCAGCCCATTCAGGTGGATGGGCTGCCCTATGTGTGATGAGTGAAAATGCTCCAAAGCGCCTCCCCACCTCGCAAAAAAAAAAGACGCATGTGGGAATGAGAGTTCCCACTATGCTGAGATGTGAACGGGGCTTGACAACTGAGTTTCTGTCCACTCCCTTCTAGGTACTTGTATAAAGATGGCCATACACTGTGCAATCTGATTGTGAGAAGGGTGATGATTGCATTTCATTTAAAAAATGTGCAGCTGGGAGTGGGTGGGTAGATGATGCAAGGTGTGTGCCAATGAGGTCAGCTGGTCAACTTCTATAGTCTGACCAGGAAGTAACATTACAAATGGATACATCTGGAAACATGGATGAGGACAAGTAAAGTAAGTGTATGTAGAATTAATGGAAAGCAGTGATATTTTTGCAAAAAAAAGTACATGAATACTCATTTTGTATATAGGGGAGCTGGAATTTGGAAGGGGGAAAAAAAAGTGAACAAAGGTGAACTTATCCTTTAAAATTGGGTGTCAGCCAAATGGATTAGTGTGACAGCCAGGCAGCTTGCATTTTCATAAGTAGGTCAGTCCATGAGACCCATTGGCATACTAAAAATGATCAGATGTATTAAAGAGAGAGAGGAAGGAACTACCTAAACGTTAAACTAAAATACTATAAAGTGTGCAAAAATGCTTACAATTAGTATACCATCATATATTGGATAATGCTTGTAACCGAAAACACAAATGTATAAGTGCTCCAAAAGTCCAGTGATAATTCAGTGAAACTGACAAAGTTTGTGACAGTTCACTAGGTAAGTTGATATAACAATTCTGATTCACTAGGTAAGTGCTTCAACCAATCCATGCAACTCCAAGTGGATAATGTGTCCCCAGCGCACCACATAGATTACACACTCACCAAAGCGCCATGACCCATTTATCTCTAAAAGGGACTACTTTCACTTTAAAACAGAGTAGACTTCCAATATACCAGTTCTCAATGGGTGGTCCCCGTGATTCCTTAGCATACCTTAAATGGAAGTATGAACAAGCCACAAACCATCATCATAGTGCGACATGTTTATCGAAATTCAAATCCCACTTTAAAAACTATATTCCTATGAACTCACATTAAAAAGTGCCCTTACACTGGCACCTAGTATATCCAGCATATAGCAAAGCCGGAGTTGCGGCATCTGACACGTCCAGGCACTTCTGGTAATGTCACTTCCTTTGAGTGGAACGCACGCCAGCTCGGATGGGCGGAGCAGCAGTGTTCACGGGTTTTACTATATGCTGGATATAATAGGTGCCAGTGTAGGGGCTCTTTTTTGTGGAGTGAAGAGATGATTCCAATATTAGCCATAGGAGATTCTGTTTCTGGGTGTTCTTGGTACTTCAAGACTAACTGCTAGTACCTTCTTGACTCAGTTTGCAACACAATTTATCTGCAGTCTTGGCGCCATAGTTCCTTTCTCAGACTAATATTTAAATATCAATGAAGTTTACATTGTTAATAACAAGCTGATTTGCCCCAGGTTGCTTGTCCACTTAGGCACCATGCTGTACAATCCTTAACATATAAAACCTAAAAGTGTTACTAAACCCAGGACCCTGCATTCACTATAGCTGGTCTCCCACAGTACACAGAACATGGAAACTATTTTAGTAACTATAAACTGCTAAATACCTTTTTCTCATCAGCAGTCTTGTGACTTCTATCAGTGTCTAGTTAAAGCTTGTAGGAGGAGTTGTCATTCTCACCTGATTGTCCTATGAGGATGCAGGACCCCTGACCCTCTGTCTGGACAGTTCTGATTGGCCCTTTGCTGATCCTGTGCACACTCCCAAGAAAAAAGTATTTCTAGCAATACACACCAAACTGAGCTTGCCCCCAAAGCTCTGTACTATCAGAGGATGGTTTGCAGACTGTGGACGAAGGGGCTGGATCAGAGAAGACAGGATCAAACAGCCTTTTTACACAATGCAGAGGATTAACCCCTTAGGTTCCACAGTGAGTATAACAAGCATGCTTTACTGCATATACAGACTGATTTTTATTGTTGTGGGTTTAGTAACACTTTGAGACTGGTGTGGCAACAATCAGGGACACTGTAACTGGTGTGGCAGAGATTATGGACAGTGAGCTCCATTTACAAAAGCATTTTGCATGTGGTATTTAGGTGTTCAGGCACATTTTTCCTAAATATTGAATGCAATCGTGGAACTGTGAATTCACTATACTGTTTTGCTTTATTTACAGCAAAATGCTCACAGAAGGAAATAAATAATTAAAGTATAACTAAAGGCAAAACTTTTTTTTTTTTTTTTTTTCTTGTTTTGTACAGAGTGCAGAGGGATTAGAGCCCTTGTTAGTTTTTATTGCTGCCTGTGCCTCTGTTAAGGAGATTCACCTGCTCTATTTGTCCTATCTACCATTATCATTGAAAGAAAAAAGAAAACCTCAATTTTTGGGTTGTCCCAGAAAAGTAATAGATGGGAAATATTCCAATGGGGACACTAATTCTGTCGGTCCCCAAAAAATTCCTTTTAATTTTCAGAGATATCCTCTCACTTCCTGTTTGGCTATGGGACAGGAAGTGAAGGGAAATCTCTGCAATGGGACAGATGGCAAAAAAAAATCTGACCTTTGTTATTACCTTCCCTTATTCTATCCGAAATAAAAAAAAAAAAGGTTTTGCCCATAGTACTACTTTAAATGCATGCAGTAATTAAGTAGTGGTCAAGGTATTTAAAAAATGTGTATGTGTCAGGGAAAGCATGCGCAGATATAGCGCCGATAAAATGACCTATGCGCATGCACAGACCAGCAACTGGCCGGGCAGATGAGCATAAACATGGGCATAGGTATGCGCACTTGCACATTGAGGCGAGCACCTGTCACCAATGGCTATTTAAACAGGCTACAGTATGGGATCATTGCTGTTTGGTCTGCAGCTTCTCAGTTTTTGATTCCTGTGTTTTGACCTTTGATCCTGACCCAGCTTGCTTCTGACCTGCGTTTGTCTGCTACCTGCCCCGACCTCAGCTTGTCGCTGGATTCTGCTTATGCCTCCTGTTTTTGCCTGATCTACCTCCCGTTGCTGACTTGGCTTGTGACCCAACTATCCTGCTGTATGCAGTTTGTGCCTGTTGCTGTCCCGGCTTGTCTGACCCTGCCTCCTGCTCATCCAGTCTATTACAGCTCTTCAGTCCAGCAAGCTCTTATCTGGCTCCTGCTTCTGGCTGCTTACCCACAGTCTGCTGCCAGCCAAGCTCCATGCCAGCTCATCTGCCACCAGCCTGTTCTGCTGCCACATCCACCTACTGACTGCTGCCGCCACGCCATGTCGTGCTTCCGTGGCCGTTGTCTCGCTACCAGTGGCCCACGAACCAAGGCTGTACAAGAGGCCTTGCTCTTCACGTCAGGCTCACTGAACAGGTACATGACCGTATAATTTTAACTGGATGTTAAGGAAGCGAGCAGCCGCCTGCTCCCTAACAACAAGTAACTGTCATGGTTGTTAAGGAGCGATGAGTCATCAGCTGCCAACGGGGGTTCCCTGTTGACAGCTGAATGTGAAGAAAATAATTGCTGGCATAAAAAAATCATGGAAAAGAAATGGCGTGGGGTCCCCTCTCCAATCCATGGCAGGAGCTTCGGTCTGGTATGGTTGTTAAGGGGAACCCACACGCCAATATTTTTTTTTAAAAATGGCATGGGGGTCCCCCCCAAAAACCATACCAGACGCTTATCCAAAGCATGCAGGACAGGAAAGGGGCGGATAAGCAAGTGGTTGCTTTGGGGCAGGGGGCTCCTCCATGTTTTGGCAGTCTGTGGGCTTATCAGAATCTGGAAGCTGCCTTTCACAAGGCGTCCCCAGATCCTGACCTCCCCATGTTAATGAGTAGGGGTACATAGTACCCCTACTCATTCACAAAAAAAGTAAATAAAAAGGCTGACAGTCCTTTTTTATTAAAGGAAAAAAAAAATCCTTCAATCACGATGACCACCACCATCAACCCGAAAAAAAAGAGAGGCTGGCTCCTGCCCGGTCTGACAGCTCCGTTGCCTTCCGCCGCTAAATAAACTAAGAGGAGGGGCCACCCGGTGATGTCACCGACCGGGGCATAACCCATACTCATTCACACAGGGGGGGGGGTGGGATCTGGGGGCCCCCTTGTTAAAGGGGACTGCCAGATTCCAATAAGCCCTCTGCCTCCAGACTCCAATAACCACCCACTACCAACATGGGAACAAGGTGCTTTGGGGTGCAGGGGAGCCCCCCCATTTTGACCCCATGTGGCCTCTGTATGGTTAAGCTCGCTTGTGTCTCCCCCCCCCCCCCCCTTCCTGACCTGTTGGGCTGCATACTCGAATAATGTCCTGGTATGTATTTTGGAGGGGGAATCCACGCAGTTATTTATTTTTTTGCCGTGGGGTGAACCCCGTTGACAGCTGATGACTCATTGGTTGTTAAGGACATGGCTCCTGCCTGCTCCTTGATAACCAGCTATTTAATGATTGATTAAATTGACGCAACCTTTCACTACTAATATACTACATCACTTCCTAAAATGGCGCATGTAGTATTTTAGTAGCTTTTTCCGTTAATGCCAAATAAAATGTTTGAAAAATGCTGAGCGGCATTTTACCGCATTTCCTAACGTGGTAGATACCGCTTTGTGAATGAAGCCCACTATGACTGATGCGGTGGTGATCAGGGACAATGACTGGTGCGGTGGTGATTAGGGACACTGAGTGGTGTGGCAGTGATTAGGGACACTGTGGGGTTGATTTATTATAGCGCGAATATGCGACTGCGCGAATAAATACTCTCAAAATAGCCAAATCGTGCTAATTAGCACAAATGGAATTTACTATAGCACTCAGGAAAAAATACTCCCAAAATCAAATTCACTATAGCTCCCAGACAACAGACAATCCAAACCATTATGCGTATTGCACATGGAAATCATGTTGTAGCATGATATGATAGCCTAAATGGTACTTAAATATGTGGTATATTGTTTAAAGATAATCTGCTTTTAGCCTGGGTTCACACTATAGTGATTTGCATGTTATTCGCACCCGCACCGCAGGTGCCGTTGACATACGATGTCTGTGCGATGCGAGTTCAGCCATACAATTGTATGGCTGAACTCTCATTGGATTCACAGAAAAAAAGGTGCAGGGACTTTTTATTTTTTATTTTTCACCCTGCACTGGAATCGGATCGCATGGGTGTTCTCACTCATGCGATCCGATTCCTGACTGAATCCACAGTTTGCACTGTGAACTGATCTAGGGGGTGTTATTAACATTGTATTGACAACCGTAGCCGTTCAGAGGACACATTACGTCACTTCTGAAGTTGTATTCTGTCATCCATGAATTTTGTGTATGGTGAGTAACCTCTTCACTTTCGACATGAGACTCGCATGCAACAAAAAATGGACGAACGGTCGTACGAAAATCTGATCATGTATACAAGGCTTTGGGCGCTCAAAAGTGTGTTTTTTGTGGGCATGGTTGTTGTTTGCGCTGCCTTTTTGGATTGTGTATTCATTTTGTCTGTTTTTGCTTATGATACTGCAATTTATCTTTTTAGGGGTTTGGGGCGAGGAGTTCTGATCACCAAAAAGGTTTGTCATGGTTGTTAGCTTGATTTGTATCCCTGCTCTTCTACCTTGTAGATTGTAAGCTCTTTTGAGCAGGGCCCTTCTAACTATATTGTCAAGCATCATTTCCATTTTTTTTTTTTTGCCCAGGTACATAAACCACTTCAATACAGGACACTTTCCCCCTTCCTGTCCAAGCCAATTTTCAGCTTTCAGTTCTGTCACTTTTTAAATGACAATTGCGCGGTCATGCTACACTACCCAAACAAAATTTTTATCATTTTGTTCTCACAAATGGAGCTTTCTTTTGGTGGTATTTGATCACCTCTGGGATTTTTATTTTCTGCTAAACAAATAAAAATAAGACCGAAAATTTTGAAAAAATAGTTTTAGTTTCTGTTACAAAACTTCTGTAAATAAGTTTTCTCCTTCACTGATGGGCATCACTGATAAGGAGGCACTGGCAGGCATTTTAAGGAGGCATAAGATATGGGCATCACTGATAAGGAGGCACTGGCAGGCATTTAAGGAGGCATTAGTGATGGGCACTGATGGGCATCAATTGGGTGGGCATCCTCAGGGGGGCTGCTCTGATAATCAATTAGCGCAGATTCCCCCCCTCCCTTGTCAGAGGAGCAGCCGATCAGCTTTCCTCTACTCAGGTCTATCAGACGCGAGTGAGGAAAAGCGGATACACTGCTTTTTCCTGTTTACACCATGATCAGCTGTGATTGGACACAGCTGATCACATGATAAAGAGTCTCCGTCAAACTCTTTACCTAGATCGGTTGCGGTGAGCCAGACTGACACGCTGCACAAGTGATCGCCGCGCTGCGGGGCTGCGCCGGCTCATAATCCTGATGATGTATGGTCAGGATTACTAAACCACTTTGGACACGTCATATTGCTATATGGAAGGCGGGAAGTGGTTAATGTACCAAATGTTTATACTAATGTTGAAATAAAAAGTTAATTCTTTTTTGCTTTATGTTTGACTTTTGCAGACTATAAATACATATTTTATAATTGCAAACTATTCATATCCCTTTATGTCCCTATGGGACAGGAACATGGGATCTGCAGGGCCACCTTGTTAACCACCTGAGATCCAGGCCAATTGTGACATTTCTCTCCTACATGTAAAATTCCAAATTTTTTTGCTAGAAAATTACATAGAACCCCCAAACATTATATATGTTTTTTTAGCAAAGACCCTAAAGAATACAATGGCGGTCGTTGCAACTTTTTATCTCGCACGGTATTTGCGCAGCAATTTTTCGAAGGCGTTTTTTTCAGAAAAAAAACAGTTTCCTGCTTTAAAAAAAAAAAAAACAGTAAAGTTAGCCCAATTTTTTTGCATAATGTGAAAGATGAAGATACGCCGAGTAAATAGATACCCAACATGTCACGCTTCAAAATTGCATGCGCTTGTGGAATGGCGCCAAACTTTGGTATTTAAAAATCCCCATAGTCGACGCTTTAACATTTTTTACTGGTTACATATTTTGAGTTACAGAGGAGGTCTAGGGCTAGAATTATTGCTCTCGCTCTAACGTTCGCGGCGATACCTCACATGTGTGGTTTGAACACCGTTTTCATATGTGGGCGGGACTTGCGTATGCGTTCGCTTCTGCGTACGAGCTCGCGGGGACAGGGCGCTTTCAAATTTTTTTTTTTCTTTTTATTGTTCATTTTACTTTATTTTTTTAGTTTAACAACTTTAAAAAAAAAAAAAAAAAATATTTGATTACTTTTATTCCTATTACAAGGAATGTAAACATCCCTTGTAATAGGAATATTACATGATCGGACCTATTTACAGTGAGATATGGGGTCAATAAGACCCCACATCTCACCTCTAGGCTGGGAAGCCTAAAATCAAAAAAAAAAAAAAAAAAAACGATCACCGCTTCCCAGCGGAGGCGGCGCCGTTTTTTGAATGCAGAGGCCGGGCGTGACGTCATAACATCGCGCCCGGCCTCCGAACGATCATAGAGACTCCGGCGACCATCTGGTCCGCCGGAAATCTCTATGATCATCATCCGGTGCCGGTGGATCCCGACTCACCGATGGAAGCGGTGAGTCGGTAGAAGCACCGGAGGGCGGCGGGAGGGGGGGTGTCCCCTCCCGCCGCCCGTAAGAATGATCAAGCGGCGGAACAGCCGCTATGATCGTTCTTATGGTGCAGGGAATCGCCGGCTGAAACCGGCAATAGCTACAGGCATCATTCAGATATACCCCTGAGACCAAAAAGACGTCATATGATGTACTCTGGGTCTCAGGTGGTTAAAGGGGGCTTCCAGATTCTGATAAGCCCCTGCCCACAGACCCCCACAACCACCACCAGGGTTGTGTGCTTTGGGGTGGGGTGACCATTGGATGTACTTAACCTCCCTGGCGGTATGATTCTGGCTGGAATTTTGTGCTGAAAGCGGTACAATTATTTTGCATGGAAATTTGGCGTTTTTATATTGTAGGCATGCAATTCTTATGAATAACTCACTTAAATCTGTCCGAACCAGAGTCTAGTAGACATCCCGGGTATGATGAAGTTTGAAACACAAAATAATAAATTATAATATAATAAAAATATATATAAAAATGATTCAATAATGTAATCAAATCAAAAACACTGAAATTTGCTCAGTTGCAGAATAGTCGCTGTCATTAAATTTATTGTTTGATGATAAATTGTGATTCTAATTTATTATCAGTGTTTTCTAGCTGGTCTAAAACCACTTTTGACATAAAGGGACACTTTTTGGTTGCTATGGACAATCTCCAGTTTCCAGAAATTTTTTTTTTTATTATATAAAATGACATGCATGGCACTGGGCAGACCACTAGGGACAAAGGGGGTGTGTATTTTTTGTATACAGTACTGTAATCTGTAAGATTACAGTACTGTATGTGTTGTGTGTTTTTAAACTTTTTTTTAAATTTGGCGCCAATCTCCACTCCCGTGCGTCGGAACGTCGCAGGGAACGGAGATCGGCGGCACTCGGCACTGTGTGAATCGAGCGAGCGGACGGCTCGCTCACACAGCGGGGAGACATCGCAGGATCCAGGGGAAAAGGTAAGTAACTTCCCCCCTGTATCCTGCACGCAAGCCCGAGTCTGGCTCGGGGTTACCGCTCCCAGCAGAAAAAACTGAATCCCGAGCCAGACTCGGGATTACCGCTAGGAAGGTTAAAGTACATTCCCGCTTGCACAAAAGAAGCACTTGTCACTGGTTCATTAGTCAATCTGAGCAAAAATGCAAATGCAGTGGTTACTTTCAGTGAAAACCATGTTTTCCAACTACTAGTAGATCCATGGATTTCCACTATATGCTTAGGTTGAACTATCCGAGTGAAACTTTTTTACATTGTAAGCGCTCCCTATTTTGTAAAGTGCTGCACAAACGGTTAGGTTCTATATAAATCCAGTATAATACTAATCGCTATTATATTAAGATGCCAATGAAAGATGATTGAATACTTTAGGTATATGCATTGCACAGCAGAGTAATAAGGATGTGTCTTACACAGGAGATTGGCCCTACAATAGTTGGAGATGAAAGTTCTGATCTGGAGTTGATGGAGAAGCTTGGAGCCACCAAAAGAACTGTACTTGGGAATAATTTGTAAGTGTATCCAGGTGGACAGACTCAAGACCATAGTTTTATAAAGTAGACATATCATGTTTGCAAGACCTGTGATCATTTTTGAAATATAACGTGGTTAATGCATTCTTTCTTTTCTGTTCTAGTGCAGAATATTTTGTAAATGAGCCTCCACGTGTGACACTGAACAAGCTGGAGAATTTAGGATACCGTGTTGTTAGTATGACAGGAGTTGGGCAGACTCTTGTATGGTGCCTACATAAGGAGTAGACATGCTGTGCCTCCCCAGCACCAGAGACTGCTTCAGATTTCCATGTGAACAGCATCTTGTGATTCTGAAGAATTTTTCACACTGATCAGTCCAAGATGGGGTTGCTGAGTTTACAATGAAGTATAAACCTTATACATAAGTTTGGACTTTGCTTCCATGTTGCAATGGTGAATTTAACAATATTATTATACTGCCAGTGTTGATTAATGTCCTGTGGGCAATGGTTTAGTGCAATTGTGGAACTAAAAATCCATACCTTTATTGTTTAACTTCTTATGTTCTTTCAATGTGATTAACATTTTTTTTTTTTTTAATTATTTTTATATCAAAATGTCTTCTTTAACCACTTCCATACCAGGCACTCAACCCCCCCCCCCCCCCCTTCTGTCCAGGACATTTTTTAGCTTTCAGCGATGTCGCACTTTGAAATTGCGCGGTCATGCACCACTGTACCCAAACTACATTTTTATAATTTTCTTCCTACAAATAGAGCTTTCTTTTGGTGGTATTTGATCAGCTCTACGGTTTTGAATTTTTGCGCTATAAACGGAAAAAGACGGACAATTAAAAAAAAATGATGGGCACTGATAGGTGCCACTGCATAGGCAGCACAGATGACGAGCTACTTACAGGCATTACTGATTGGCACTGTGATGGGGAGCTGACAGGCATTACTGGGGCTGTATACTTCTGTCCTGCGATGCTGAGCTGAATACTCCTGACACTATGGGTGGAAGCTAGTGGAATACAGGGGACGAAGTGGGTGGATTCTATAAGGGGTGGGGCTTATAAGTGGGAGGGGTCAAAAGAAGGATGGGGTCTGGCGCCCCCCCATCCTAAAAGTTCACCAGCCGCCACTGCCTAAAGTGATACTAAACACACACTGTTTAATTTTACATTATCCCTTCATCTATATGGATGATGGCACTGTATTTCTTATAGTTTAAAAAAAAAAATGTAAGTTCTTTTTTTCATAATATATACTGTAGCTGTCATCTGACCCAGCTCTTTCTCAGCCCATTTGCAGGAAACATCGGTGGGAGCAGCTTCTAGTCCTCTGCTGCCAGTCACATTTTCTTTTCCAATTACTTTTATTGTTTTATAGTACGTTTACAATACAAGCACAAACTCTTACAGAACCAGTTTGGTGCCACATTGGAAGAGACATAAACATTTGCAAATGTCAGACATTGCTTTCAGCAAAACAAAAAAAAAAAAAACAGCCTTTGAAATACAAAAGAAAAATTCACAACACCAAATAAATGTCTTGAATTGTCATACAAATATGTATTTGAACTCAAATGTTTATGTGGAAAAAAACGTGGTGTGGGCTGTCAGGATGTTCACAGCCTGCTCCACGCCCCTCCAGCCTGTGTTTTTTATATGTTCTTAGAATTACAGGGAGGTGATGACTCCAGCAATTAACATTTATTATACAGCCACCATTGTGTTTAGTGGGCAGGTAGGAGGAGGAAGGGAGTGGGGTCTATACTCCCACGTGTGACTCTATAGGTTTATTGGCACTTTAAGGGTCATAAAACAAGTGGAAATTCCATCATACACCTGAAGGTGGGACATTGTTTAAAACGTGAATTCTTTTTGTGTGTGTTTTTTTTTTTTTTTTTTTTTTTTTTTTTTTTTTTTGTACAATCCAAAAATATTCATTGGAAATGATCCATCCTGTACTTTTATGTGTTCCTGCTGGTCTTCCTACCTATAAAATTTATACAGGGTATGTGGTGAATCCACATTGAATGCCACAGTTGTGTTTTACCACAAAACTTGCCAAATGACCTAGACAAATCCTACAAATATATGCAAAAATTGCACAATGGGCTTAATATTACAAAGTATTTTACCTCTACTGGTTCGATTATCACAATGTATATGTTTTTTTTTTTTTTAGCACTTATGATAAAACCAACGTGAAGTTATTTCACAAAAATTACCACTGCTTGTAAAATGGTGGCTGGGTGGGAGCAGTGTTATTCATGGTGGATGTCACATGAAGTCAATAAGCAATCATAGTGTAAAAAAATACTGATCATTGCTCTGGTCACAGTATGTAAAATAAAATAAAATAAAATCTTTCAAAATTATTTTTTTTTTATTTATACAAATATGTTCTAACTTCTTAAAAAAACAAACAAACATAACAATGAAAAACAAAGATAATACATCACATCTCCGCAGGAGAGTAATCCAGTTGAATCATACAGAGAGAGTATAGGGGTACAAAAGGAAAAACATTGCAGTAGTAGATGTGAGACATCTCGTGTAAGTGAGTACGTTAGAGTAATCTAGAGCGATGGAAGGGAACTAATGTACCATGTATATGCTTATGGAAATGTCATACTCTCCGGATGATGAGGCGTAAAGAAAAGAGTAAACAGAAAGCCGATAAGAAAGGAGAAAAGAAGGATTGAAGAGTAGAAATAGAAAGAAAGGTTCTAAACCAGTAAATAACCGAGTGAATTAGAGCCCATTTCACACTGTGCGTCGGCGGTATAGCGCTGCTATTTTTAGCGGCACTTTACAGTCGTTTTAGCGGCGCTATTCGGCCAATAGCGGGGTGGTTTTAACCCCCCGCTAGAAGCCGAAAAAGGGTTAAAACCACCCACAAAACGCTGCTGCAGCGGCGCTTTGCCGGTGCTGCCCATTGATTTCAATGGGCAGGGGCGCTTTAGGAGCGGTGTCTTCACCGCTCCTACTGCGCTGCAAAGAGGCTGCTTGCAGGACTTTGTGACACCCTGCCAGCGCAGCACCCCAGTGTGAAAGCACTCGGGCTTTCACACTGGGATTGCAGCTGAGGCCTCCAGTGTGAAAAGGGTCTAAGACATAACTCCAAACATTTTGAGATGGGAATGAGGGACACCTGCAAGCAAACATATGTAGGCATAGGACATGCCCCCTGCCACACCCCCTTAAAGGAGAATTAACCAAAACAAAACGTTAATTAAGTCCACAAGGGATTTTTTTTTTTTACCACTACTATTCCTTTTATATTGGCTCTTAAAATTTACAAATGCAGCAATTTAGAATTTGGAAACACTTTTTGAAAGATAAAAAGTGCATTTTATATTCAACTATATGGATCAGACCACAAATGAGGAGGGACAGAGGGACATTGTTCCAAATCAGGGACAGTCCCTCTAAATCAGGGACAGTTGGGAGATATGGTCTAATGACGCATACACACAGTCGGAATTCTCGTTGGAAAAAGCTCTGATGGTTTTCCCGTCGGAATTCAACGGAATTTCACTCAAAAATGTAAAAATGTAAAAGAGTAAAAATGTAGCGCTAAACATAAGTGAGCGTAAAACAAATAAATGGTGCCCAAAAAGAGTGACTAGAATCACAAAAATAAATGTCGGGATTGCTCCCTATGTGGAGATAAACACAAAAGTCCAAGGTGCATACACAAACTCAAATAATCGGGATTGCTCCCTATATGGAGATAAACACAAAAGTCCAAGGTGCATACACAAACTCAAATGCTATCAGTGTCCCAGTGTAATATAATAATGTAGATATCAGGGAAAGGAGACACGAAATGACTTGAACTTGATCCTCTTTTCCAAACACCTTTGATGAATATAAAGAAAAGGATGTGTGCTTACCAGAGCAAGTGGACTCCCTGTCAGCGACAGGAAGTCAAACAAGCATGTAGAATCCGAACGCCGGCAGGTGGGACGTCTCTAGAATGGACAAATGGTCGCGTCACTTCCGGCACAGTGATGCGATGGGCGGTTCGATAGGCGCTTTCCATTCAGGGTCTGTCTGTGGTTTTGGCGCCAGATTATTCTTGGGCTGTCTCCACTCACGATTGGACGTTAGTGTTGTGCCACTTTGGATTGGCCACTCAATGGACCAATGGGATTTGGTCAGCTTTATTCCGCAGCTTGATTGCGTCAGTGGATTTGGAGCGGTCTTTTTTCTATTGGACGTGGGTTTTACGTCCAAATGATTGGAGGAGAGTTCTTTGAGTTTTTTTTGGCGCCAATTCCGCCACAGAGGATTATCTCAGGTGGATGTGTCTGTTCTACCACTCATCTCGCCTGACATACCCTGGCTTATATTTGATTGGTTATGTGATTCAGACAGATCCACACTTCCTGTCATATGATGTTTTCCGGTCCAATCAGTATTTACGGAATATTAAGTATGTAACTTTCTGTGATTGGTTGTTATTTTTTGGTTATTTATAAATATGTGTGCAGTGTGGGGGAACAGGTAGATGCCCCAGTTGAAGTCTACTCAGGACGAAACGCGTAGGGCGAGGTTCTACCTATTCCCACACTGCTTTCAATTTTTAATCGTGATCACTTTTATTTCATTTTATTATTTTTTTTGTAAGGGTGGTTTTTGTTCAATAAAACCTTCCATGCTGATCTGCACTATTGGAGTTCCCCTCCTTTTTTTTTTTTTTTTCCTCTCTCCACATGTTTTTGGTACTTTTGAGAAATACCACTTGAGAGCTTTGACCATATCACAAAGTGGTCTTTTGACATCAGTCTCATGCTCCGCTTATTGGTTGGATTAACCTCTTGGAATTCGTGGTCCTTTGTTCAAGGTCGTGTTCCATCTTCCATTTTGGGTTCTCCAAGGTTTGGTCGTCCTCACCTCCCAGTGAAAACTCCACAGATTCCATTTGTCCATTCTAGAGACGTCCCACCTGCCGGCGTTCGGATTCTACATGCTTGTTTGACTTCCTGTCGCTGACAGGGAGTCCACTTGCTCTGGTAAGCACACATCCTTTTCTTTATATTCATCAAAGGTGTTTGGAAAAGAGGATCAAGTTCAAGTCTTTTCGTGTCTCCTTTCCATGATATCTACATTATTATATTACACTGGGACACTGATAGCATTTGAGTTTGTGTATGCACCTTGAACTTTTTTGTGTTTATCTCCATATAGGGAGCAATCCCGATTATTTGAGTTTGTGTATGCACCTTGAACTTTTTTGTGTTTATCTCCACATAGGGAGCAATCCCGACATTTATTTTTGTGATTCTAGTCACTCTTTTTGGGCACAATTTATTTGTTTTACGCTCACTTATGTTTAGCGCTACATTTTTACTCGCATTGCTTATAGAATTCTTGTCACATTTATATGTAGCTGCTTTGGTCACACCCGCTTTTTAGTTTAATACTTGAGTTTAGCGCGATAATTTTCCCCTATTCACATTTTTGCTCAAACTGTCTTGCCTACACACGATCACACCAAATTCCGACGGTCAATAACACCGCGGCATACAACACATTCGACGGCACTATAAAAGGGAAGTTTAATGCTTCCGAGCATGCATCAAATTGTTTCCGAGCATGCGCCGGAATTTCATATACACGATTGGAAAATCCGATAGAAAGGTTTTACGTCGGAAAAATTAAGAACAGGTTCTCAATCCAAAGTCTGTCGGAAATTCCGACAGAAAAAGACCGATGGGCATACACACGGTCGGAAAATCCGATGTAAAGCTCCCATCGGACTGTTTCCATCGGAAATTACGACCGTGTGTACGCGGTATAAGAGTTAGCAGTGGATCTCACACTATGATGAGGATGAGGGAGGGAATCCCTAGTGACAGCAAAAAGTACTAAAAAAGCAGTAGGTGTGAAACTAGCAAGCAGGTGAGTGGGACCACATCAGTGAAGCTCTTGCAGAAAATTTGTTCTGGGTCAGTGGCTTCCGGGCTTTTGGTGACATCACTTCCTGGCTATAGTCCCTTGGAGCTTCCCTATCGTGGCTGGCAGCCATCTACAGTATCTCACAAAAGTGAGTACACCCCTCATATTTTTGTAAATATTTTATTATATGTTTTCATATGACAACACTGAATAAATTACCTTTTGCTACAATGTAAAGTAGTGAGTGTACAGCTTGTATAACAGTGTTAATTTTCTGTCCCCTCAAAATAATTCAACACACAGCCATTGTTGTCTAAACTGCTGGCAACAAAAGTGAGTACACCCCTAAGTGAAAATGTCCAAAGTGTCAATATTTTGTGTGGCCACCATTATTTTCCAGCACTGCCTTAACCCTCTTGGGCATGGAGTTCACCAGAGCTTCACGGGTTGCCACTGGAGTCCTCTTCCACTCCTCCATGATGGCATCACGGAGCTGGAGGATGTTAGAGACCTTGCGCTCCTCCACCCTCCGTTTTTAAGAATGCACCAATATGCTCAATAGGGTTTAGGTCTGGAGACATGCTTGGCCAGTCCATCACCTTTACCCTCAGCTTCTTTAGCAAGGCAGTGGTCGTCTTGAAGGTGTGTTTGGGGTCTTTAACATGTTGGAATGCTGCCCTGCGGTCCAGTCCCAGGGAGGGAATCATGCTCTGCTTCAGTATGTCACAGTACACGTTGGCATTTATGGTTCCCTCAATGAACTGTAGCTCCCTAGTGCCGGCAGCACTCATGCAGCCCCAAACCATGACACTCCCACCACCATGCTTGACTGTAGGCAAGACACACTTGTCTTTGTTCTCTTCACCTGTTTGCCGCCACACACGCTTGATACCATCTGAACCAAATAAATTTATCTTGGTCTCATCAGACCACAGGATATAGTTCCCGTAATCCATGTCCTTAGTCTGTGTGTCTTCGGCAAAATGACTGCGGGCTTTCTTGTGCATCAACTTTAGAAGAGGCTTCCTTCTGGGATGACAGCCATGCAGACCAATTTGATGCAGTGTGCAGCATATTTTTTGTTCCTTTGGAAAGCGGCGCCATGTCCCCATGTGGTAGGAGCTGTGTGAGCTCTCCCTGGGATGTGTGCAGCGATTCACACGCACCTCCTGACGCCGCCATGCGGTCTCTGGGGGCGGAGTCGCTGCATGACGACATCAGCGCAAGCGCAGTAGCCCAGTGAAGCTAGTGGTGGCCATCTTCGTACACCCTATCCGGCTTTCATATTTTATATATATATATATATATTATATAATATAAATATAAGGCTGAGAGCTCAGTATGGTGTCAGCTGTCGGAGGGGAAACATCTCCAGAAGGAAAAAACAGGAATCCATGGAAACAATGAAAAAACCTAATAAAGGATTCAATTCGAGTACTAGCTTTATCCCAGGACAGAGTAGTGCCGTCCACTAGCAAAAGAGCAGTGGCAACACCAATTCAGCAGCCAGAGCAGATTCCAACTCTGAAGATGATGGGGACACAGCAGAATGACGAAAGGTGGAGAAGAGACCCATTGCCTATAACGGTTTCCTCAAGCTTTACCCGTTGGCAGAAGCAGATGCCCAATTTTTTGATTCCATGCCAGCTGTGGACGATTCGATCATGAGATTTGCCAGAAATACAACATTGCCATTGGAGGACGCAGTCTCTTTTAGAGACCACTTTGATCGGAAAATTGCCTCAGACCTTAAAAAAGCCTATCAAGCGGCAGGGGGAGCATACAAGCCGGCAGTGGCTTTAATGTCAATTTCCAGGGCCATAAAAATTTGGTCTGATAATATGATCGCCCTCAGACAAGGCGTAGATTCGGGTGAAATTATCAAAGCCCTCGATGAGTTAAAACTAGCCTCAGATTTTATAGCTGAACATGCTATAGATACTCTGAAATGCTCCACCAGAGCCTCGTTATATTCCATCACGGCCAAGAGAGCACTGTGGCTAAAACCATGGTCAGCAGATCCATCGTCGAAGCAGACTTGGTGTTGCATACCATATGACGGAAAGGCTCTTCTTGGCAAAAAACTGGATACGACAATTAACAGAGTTACAGGGGGGGAAGAGTGGTCTAAATCCCCAGGATAGTAACGGGAGGAAAAAGGCTTGCGACACGGCCAGCTGTGCAACAAAAGACTAAGGATGCCAGGGCATACCGTCCAGGAAAAGAATACAGAAGAGGCTCGAAGGGCTCTCAGGCTACCTTCCTCAAAATGGGGAAGCAGAAAACCACAACATCGGCAAATTAAAACCAGAAGTCTTTTTGACTCCTTGCCCACCCAAGCCAGTCCAGTGGGAGCCCAACTCAGGTTGTTCGCTCAGGTTTGGGTGGAGAATTGTTTGTATCAGTGGGTCACTTCCACAGTCCTTCAAGGCCATTTTTGGATGTTCAGTCATCGACCTCCACGCTATTTATTCCTGCCCACCAAAATTCCAACTTTCAAAGGGAGAAAGGGAATTCTGTTTTCAGTATGCTCAAATACTATTACATCAGCAAGCAATAGTACTAGTCCCAGATTCGGAGAAGTTCTCAGGATTCTATTTCCCAGTCCTTTTAGTACCCAAAATGTCGGGAGGATGGAGACCTGTGTTGGATCTGAAATGGTTAAACTGATATATTCATGTGGAACACTTCAAGATGGAGTCCATGAATGCAGTGATATTATCAGTACAGCCAGGGGATTGTATGGTCTCCATAGACCTCCGAGATGCGTACCTTCACATACCGGTTCATCAAGATTTCCAACCTTTTCTCTGGTTCAAAATAGGCAAACTTCACCTCCCAATTTCAATGCCTTCCTTTCAGAATCTCGATAGCACCTCGGACCTTTAGGAAGGTATTAGTGGCAATTTTGGCTCCCCTCCGAGAGAAAGGGATACGGGTCCTACGTTATCTGGACGACATACTGATCTTATCCCAGCACAGGAAAGTTCTGGAAACACACTTGCAACAAGTTTTAAGCACATTGACCATATTCGGTTGGCTGATCAATTATTCGAAAAGTCAACTTATCTCTACCCAACGGATGACATACCTTGGAGCGTTATTCAACACCCCAGAGAGAGCAGTGTCAGTACCAAGGGATCTTTTCCAGATGTTATTGGGGAAAGTGAAGAGGGCATGCCCGCATTGGACTGCCTGAGTCTCCTGGGATCCCTTTCTTCATGCATCCTGATGGTGAGATGGGCCAGGTGGCATCTACAGGGATTTCAACTAGGGTTCCTATTGCAGTGGAGAAGGAAGCACCTAGTCCAAGAAATACTGATCACACTAACAATGAAGTACAGTCACTGGTGGTGGACGAGACCATCCAACCTTCTAGATCACTGTTCCCTTGGCTCTATCTCATGGACCACTCTTACATCAGACGCAAGCCGGTCAGGTGGGGGTGTGCATTATAAAGATCAGTTAGTGCAAGGAAGATGGCAGTTCAACCCAGGGCATAGTGTCGATCATCTTGGAACTGAGGGCAGCATGGATGGCAATAGAACACCTAGCTCCTCTTCTCAGGGGCAAATCCATCCGACTTCAGATGGACAACAGAGTGGAAGTAGCCTACGTTCAGAATCAAGGGGGGCGCACGGCAATCCCTAGTCAACAAGGTAGCCCCGATTTTGACATGGGCCGAGAAGAATCTAGCCAATCTTCAGGCTTCCTATATTCCAGCCCCCGAAAAATCATTTAGCGGATCACTTCTCAAAAACGTTCAGCAACATCAACATATGGTCTCTAAATCGAGACATCTTTCATTGGCTATAGTAGTACCAGTGGGGCACCCCCCAACTAGATCTTTTTGCTTATCCACTGAAATCGAAGACACCTGTTTTTCATGAGGTTCCCATTCCCGAGGTCAGCAGGAGTGGATGCCCTAGTCCAACCATGGGACTTTCAGATAGATAGGATATGCATTTCCTCCAATCCCTCTGATTCTGAGGTTCCTCCAGCACCTAATGAAAGAGAAGGTCACTGTAGCGAAATATAAAGATCTAGTCCCCGTTACACTGTGACATTGGTGGCCAGGAACTCTGACTCCTAGTATGGGCATTCCAGGAGAGGTGGAGACAGAATGTCTACTGATGTCTGAATAAGTAAATTGGGTTAAGTAGGGTCTGAGGCAGCTTTCCATTCACCTACTGTTCAGTGTGTTAATGAACCCACCTATTATCTGCTACGGGATGTAATTACACTCCTATTCATGTGTAGGGCACGGTTTTATTGTTAGGGGAATGCCCCTGGAAAATTAGTTAAGAAACCCCTTGCATGGGGAAGCATATAAAAAGCCAGCTGTGGCTAAAATAAAGTGTTCATTGACTCCCCCGAACTGTGTGTCATCCAGTTACTGGGGGGGTACAAGGTGGCCGTGGATAAGTTAGCACTTCCTCAGCTTCAAGGATTTCCCAGCGGACTTGAGGATCTGCTACAGTCGCCATTCTGGCAGTCATTCCATACTGGCCAAAGAGACCGCGGGTCACGCTCCTAACGAAACTAGCTCTTTGCAAACCGTTACCCCTTCCAAGCACAGACAACCTGCTATCTCAAGAGGGCTTCATCCATCCACATCCAGAGATTCTGGATTCTGAAATTGAGTGGAAAAGATTGGGTAACTTCGTGGGAACACCCCAAGTCGCCCAAATGTTATTACAGACGAGGAAATCACCCACCAATGTCACCTACTACAGGGTATGGAAAAAATTGATGGAGTTGGCAGAAATCAACCAATTCAACCCGCTAGACCCAGGGGTCCAAAATGTACTACTATTTCTACAAAATGGATAAGATCTAGGAGTGGGACTTAACAGGTGTCAGCATTGTCAGCCCTAACAGACACACGGTGGACAATGAATCCTCTCATAGAGCGTTTTTTTAAGAGCGGTCTTAAGATTAAGACCTCCTAGAAAGTCTCTTTACCTGAAATGGGACTTAATACTCTAACAGGTCCTCCTTTTGCACCCACTGATGACTGTGCTCTGGAAGATATTACTTTAAAAATTGCCTTTTTATTTGCCATCACCTCAGGTCGAAGAGTGTCAGGAATCCAAGCACTAGGGGCACAAGAGCCATACATTACCTTTTTTTCAGAAAGAGTTGTTTTACAGCCTATTCACCAGTTCGTTCCCAAGGTGCTGTCTATCTACCACCTCAATCAGGAATGGGTTCTCCCAGCCTTCAAGTAGGATCCAATCACCTTAAAATTACATGAATTGGATGCAGCTAAGTCTCTAAGACGCTACATAGAGCAGATGCAGCAGTTCCGCAAGGATCAACGACTATTCGTTATTCCTAAAGGCATTAAAGGGATGGCAGCCTCCAAGACCACCTTGGCTACCTGGATTGTTAAGCTAATTCAGAAGACTTACCGGGCTAGTTGTCTTCTAGTCCCAGATGTGGTCAATGCTCATCTAACGCGAGGAATGGCCTCTTCTTGGGTAGCTTTAGCACGGGTCTCTCCTGAAACAATTGGTCAGGCAGCTAGTTTGTCCTCCTTTAGCACATTCATGGCACACTATAGCTTAGATTCAGCTAGTCTTACTTCCCATGATTTTGAGAAAAAAAAAAACTTACAATTGTCGGATCTGTAACCACATTAACATCTCTTTTCTTGGAGTAACCCTCCCTGTAAGTGAGTTATTTACCATAGGTATGCTGCCATGAAGGCACCAGGAAAATGTAATACTTACCTTTCCGTAATTTTCCTTTCCTGGTGCCTACCCATGGCAGTATACACCCTCCCTTCTATAATCCTAAAGTTTTGAAGACTAGTTACAAGAATGCCTTATAGGGGGAACCGCTCTTTTTTTATAGAGTTTAAAAGTGGTCGTGTGGGTTGGTTGGGGGCGGAGCAACCAACCATAGGTATGCTGCAATGGGTAGGCACCAGGAAAGAAAAATTACGGAAAGGTAAGTATTGAATTTTCATTTTTTTTCAGATCCTCAGAGAGTTCTTTGCCATGGGGCGCCATGTTGAACTTTCAGTGACCGGTATGCGAGAGTAAGAGTGAGAACACCAAATTTAACACACCTGCTCCCCATTCACACCTGAGACATTGTAACACTAATGAGTCACATGACACGGGGAGGGAAAATGGGCCCAATTTGGACATTTTCACTTAGGGGTGTACTCGCTTTTGTTGCCAGCGGTTTTGACATTAACCACTTTAAGATGGCCCTCTTTTTTAGATGAGGTGTTTACAAGTTTACAAAAACATTATTTTTTTTTTTTGCTAGAAAATGACTTAGAACCCCCAAACACTATACATTTTTTTTCTAACATCCTAGAGAATAAAATGGCGGTCGCTGCACTTTCTGTCACACCGCATTTGCGCAGCGGTCTTGCAAGCGCACTTTTTTTTTTTTTTTTAAATACACTTGTTTGAATTAAAAAATAAGACAACAGTAAAGTTAGTAAAAATGTATAAAGTTGCGCTGAAATGAAAACCTAAAAAAATATATAATAATACATACACCACTAACGTATTACTCATAAAAATCAATCATGAGTGAAAAATGTTGGAAACAGGTACCAAAGTGAATCGAAAAATATGGTGATAAGAAGATGATATCTTGAATGATCCAAAAAAAAGACCTGCAACAAATTGTTCAACCAAAAAACAATTCAAAGAAATAGATTTCTGTGTATGACCAAATAAATTGGTGACAGCAAAAAATTAAGTGACTGTTGTGTTCAGGAAATCCCACCACCATCCGAAATGCTCGCTTACCAGCTTTCAAAGGTTAGAGAACATGTGGCTATTGCCCAGCCAGGGCCTTTTCCTCACAGCAGATAACACGGATTCCATTGTCCTTTATAGATGGATGTCATCAACAGCTGCTGGGCTAGAAGCTCCGATCAGTAGTTGTCACTAATATCAGCTCTTCAATGGCACATACTGGGCATAGCAGGAGCTCGTGCATGAAACATAAAAAATGCAGAGAAGGGATCATAGATAAAACCCGTTTGGGCAATTTTATTATAAAATATAGCACTTACATCTGTGCATAAGTAAAAAATCTCTCGTTTAAAAATATATGTGGCCGGCCAGCTGCAGTACTGAACGCCCGTACCAAGTAGCGGGACGTTTCGCTCGCGGTGAAGTCAGCACGCCGCTCCTCCTACGACGTTTCGTCACAACATGGACGTATTCATGGGGGCACGAGCGGCGTACTGACGCACCGCTATAAATAACATACAGGCAAGCCTCGTTCTGAACACTGAGAAGCCTACAAATTCGAAAACGCCATCTTGAATATAGGCAGTAAAGTTAGCCCAACTGTTTTTTATATTGTGAAAGATAATGTTACACCGAGTAAATTGATACCCATCATGTCACGCTTCAAAATTGCGCCCGCTTGTGGAATAGCGACTAACTTTTCCCCTTATAAATCTCCATAGGTGACATTTAATAAAATTTACCGGTTGCATGTTTTGCGTTTACAGAAGAGGTATAGGGCTAGAATTATTGCTCTCACTCTACCGATCGCGGGACGCCTAACGTGTGGTTTTCATATGCGGGCGCTACTCACGTATGCGTTCGCTTCTGCGCGCGAGCTCGGCGGGACGGGGCGCGTGTAAAATTTTTTCATTTATTTTTTCTCTTTACTTAAACAGTGTAAAAAAAAAAAAAATCTGTCACTTTTATTCCTATTACACGGAATGTAAACATTATAGTGTACATTATACATTAACGTTATGACGTCGCTTCCGCCCTGCAGTGTCATAGAGATGGGAGGGGGCCATCTTCCCCTCACTCGTCTCCATGTCAGCCCAGGGGACAGACACGATCGCCTCCGCCACTGCCGACGGCTCCGGTAAGCGGCAGAGGGCATCGGATCGTGGCAGAAGAGAGGGGGCCTCTCCCACCATAGATAAAAGTGATCTTGCGGCGAATCCGCCACAGAGACCACTTTTATCTTGTACTGGACCGCCGGCCGAACACGGGGATATCGGGGTTATGGCACCTAGCTGCTGCCATAACAATATCTGTCCCCAAATTAGGGATGTACATCGGCGTGCTGCGGTCCGGAAGTGGTTAATGGCTGTGTGTTGAGTTATTTTGAGGGACAGCAAATTTACACTGTTATACAAGCTATACACTCACTACTTTATATTGTAGCAAAGTGTAATTTTTTTAGTGTTGTCACATGAAAAGATATAATAAAATATAGTTAAAAGTAGCTCCCTGACACCCAACCTGTCAGGAATACCCTGTGGCAGGACAGGCACATGGACGTACGCGCGTGCGCACACATGTTCTCACGAGAACGGGCCGCACTGGGCAGCGGCGCATGAACGTTCGCAGTGACACACGACAGGTACGCGTGCGCAGGAATGCGCGACAGGCGCGTGTGCCCCAGCGCTAACTCAGCTTGGTGCCAGTTCCCCTTTAAAAGGACAGCAGCTGCTTCAGTGCAGTGCTGTCTGATCTGCAGCTCTACCTGAGTCTGATCCTGTACCTGCTGTTGTTATCTGATCCTGCTACGTTTGACTACTGCTGCCTTCTCCTCTCCTGACCCGGCCTGCCTTGACCCTGCTATTTCTGAACCTGCTGATCTTCTGTTGCCAAATCTCTGCCTGCCTACTGACCACTCTCTGCCTGCTGTTACTACCTGATTACCTGTGTTTGACCCGGCTTGTCTCACCTGCTTCAGTCTAGTCCTGATCCAGTCTCTGCCTAGATCCAGGGATCGCTGACCTACACCTGTTACCACTGCTGCTACTGCCTCACCAGTCCAGTTCATCAGGTGGATCCTCTCTACTCATCTGTATCAGCTACCATGGATCCTACAGGCAATCCTACCTCGCTGCGCTCCTGTACCACTGTTGCAACCCCAGTGGTCCTCGAGCCAGGGCTGTAAGAGAGGTCTCCTTCTACAGTTGGGCTCTGATACCAGGTACGTTACACAACCTGACACACTTTGGACCGCCCATAAGGCCATTATCAGAGGTCAGATTATCAAGATAGCCTCCAAAAAGAATAGGGCTAAACTTCTTGAGCTCCGCTCTCTCACAAAAACATTGGATAATTTATATAACCAATATAATCATTCCCCGACCCCTGACATCCTACAACAAATAACCGACAAAAAACAAGCCTTAGACCTTCTACTCTCAGATAAAACAGAAAAAGCTCTAAGATGGGCAAAAGCCAAATTTATGTTATATAGCAATTCAGCATCCACAATGTTTGCACGAAAACTTAATCAAGCCACAAAACCAACACACTCATATAAACTCCGTAATTCCACAGGAACTCTGGTCTCACATCCAAATGATATAATGGATATATTTGTCGATTACTATAAGAAGCTCTATACAGTTTCCCATCCCACTAAAGACTCAACCTCCCAATCGTGGTTCTCAAACCTGACACTACCCTCTCTATCTAGCTTACAATCTGAACAATTAAATGCCCCTTGTACCGCAATTGAAATTACATCAATTATTAAATCCCTTAAATCCTCCACAGCCCCAGGCCCTGATGGATTTTCTGCCTCCTATTATAAAAAATTTTCACACATTTTATCACCTAAACTGGCCCTTCTATATAATCATATCTTAAAGGGGAACAACTTCCCTGCAGAAATGCTATTAGCCAATATGTCTCTCATCCCCAAACCCCATAAAGATCACACCCTACCACAAAATTATCGTCCTAGCTCTGTTATCAACAATGACTTAAAAATATTCGGCAAATTATTAGCGAACAGATTAGCATTAGTTATCACTTCCCTAATCTCCCCAGATCAAACTGGGTTCATCCCAGGAAGGCAAATCACTGACAATATACGTCTAGTTACCAATATAATACAAGACGCCAACTTACATTCCAAACAAACACTCCTCCTTAGCCTAGACATTCATAAGGCGTTTGACAGCGTCAGCTGGTCATACCTGGACCACATACTACCCAAATATGGTATCTCGGGTGAATTCCTACAGGGATTCCATGCCTTATATAAAGACCCTCAAACTAGAATTAAACTCCCAGGTAACAATTCCCAATTTTTTCCTCTCCAAAAAGGCACCAGACAAGGTTGCCCACTATCCCCCCTCCTTTTCGCCCTTGCTATTGAACCCTTATCCCGTGCCATCTCAGAAAATGTCAACATTAAAGGCTATCACAAAGGCCCCCCAAAGAGTTCAAACTCAGCCTTTATGCTGATGATGTCCTCTTGTTTCTAACAAATCCCCTCATAGCATTACCCAACCTAATCTCCTTATTAGAATCATTCCACACAATCTCGGGCCTTGGGGTAAACTTATCCAAATGCTCAGCCATGCCAATAAATATCCCTAACAATGTTGCATCCTCATTACAGAACTATTTTTCATTTACCTGGTGCACCCATAGTTTCCGCTATCTGGGGATACAACTTACCCCCGACTTTTAGACACTTTTCCAAACAATCACCCCATAGTTTCCAACATCAGATCACTTTTACTAATCTGGGACAAATACCACATCTCATTTCTGGGTAGAGTCACCGCTATCAAAATGGCAATATTACCTAAACTCCTTTTTTATTTTAGAGCTCTCCCCATTTATGTTTCCAAATCTTACATCGATTCAATTCAAAGAGACGTAAACAAATTTATTTGGCACCATAAAAAGCCAAGATTTCACAAATCAATATTATATAGACCCCAACCTCTTGGAGGATTAGGGCTCCCAGATCTATGGCGCTACTATTTATCAACTAGACTCGCACAAACAGCCCAATGGCATGCCCCGTCTTCTCACATCCCATGGTTAAAATTCGAATCGCAAGCCATTCTCCCCTTTATCCCCTTTAGGACTACTATGGTCCAAATCTATCAAACCTAACCAATTTATCACCCATAACACTATAGTATATCAATCATTATACCTTTGGTCATTATATGGAAAGAAATTTCAACTGTCATCTCCTCTCTCTCCCCTACTCTCATTTATAGGAGATCCAGACTTTCCACAAGCGTTCCAAGATAGCTCCCAGTTTCTCCTCTGGCACTTAGCCGGGGTCACCACATACCAAGCCTTTAAAATAGGACCTCATTTTAGAACTTTTCCCCAACTACAAGCAATCCACGATTTCCCCCACTCTGAAATACACAGATACGCACACATTAAACAATTTTATCTTAGAAGAGGCTCATTAGATTCCCGTGTAGAAAGCACTCATTTTGAACGCCTATGCCGTTCCTCTTCCAGAGACAGGGGGATTATTTCCAAACTATACTGCATGCTTAACGAGTTTGCCCTAGCAGAAAAAAACAAACAGATGCTTAGCTGGGAAACCGACATAGGCCTTACCTTTTGAACCACATCAAATGGTCAGAAATGTTAGTTAACATGTTTAAAAACACAAGATCATACTCAGTACGTGAAACAGCAGTTAAACTGCACACAAGGTGGTATATGACACCCACCAGAATTCACTCCATGTATCCTGCAGTATCACCACTATGCTTCCGAGGTTGTAACGAACTAGGCACCCTAACACATTTTTTGGAGTTGTAATCATCTTAACCCTATTTGGCAGAAAGTGTCCTACAAAATATCCTCTATTGCAGGTCGTTCAATCACCCTAACGATACAAATGTGTTTATGTTCCTCTTCCATTCCCAATATCCCTGCACCCTGTGAAAAACTAATTTTTACCCTTTTTGTTGCCATACACTGGGTTATAGCATTCAACTGGCGCTCCCCAGCTCTCCCTTGGTCACAAGTCCTAGCCAGAATGGAAACAATTAAACTTTCAGAATGAATCCACCACACTTTGTATGATACTCTACATACCTTCAATAGCAAATGGATACACTGGAATCTTTGATTAAAAAAATGCCATATATCTACAGACAAATATATTGTATATTGAATGTCTTTTTTGCAACATTCCCTTCTCTTCATGTCCCAATTCCCCATCATGTAACGAAATACTGTATCTTGTTCTTGTTTTGAACTTTGTCTGACACAGTTACTGTTTTCCTTTATGATTTTTTTTCAATTAAAACTTTTGTAAACAAAAATAAAATATTTACAAAAATGTGAGGGGTGTACTCACTTTTGTGAGATACTGCATCTCCCTGTCTTTGGATGTTTGACTGGAGATTGGCACACTACCTCTTAAGATCTAATTGATTACCTCAATAAACTTGGCATTTTTCTTGGACATTTTTTTTTTTTGTGGAGCTTCCTTCCAGTTATTATATTATTAATACAACAGTTTTCTGGAGTTTACACTGTTTAGTGTTCTTTCTTGCCATGTAGTTGAGGAGAGTCCTTGAACATTATCCAAGCCAGCTAGACCCTTTTAAACTTCTCGTAAGTATCATAATTTTCAGCCACAAATTCCTGCATATGTATAATGTTATTGAGAGTCTCAAGCCATTCAGGGAACAAATATGCAGTAGCAGATTTTCAGGGTATAGGTATCAATTGAGCTGGCCACACACTGATTTAACGTCATGCTGCCCATGATGAAGACACACTTCTAGTTGAGTGAGCAGTCACCGCTTCTGGAGGCGCCAAGCCATTGGCTTTGCAAACCCACTGAATGGCTTCAAGATACTGACTCTGAGCTTTTCCAATATCTAAGGGATGAACACTGGAATCCTCGGTAGATCTGAATGTTGGAAGAGCAATCTCCTGATTGTCATGAAACACAGATACCACTTTGGGGTTTGAACCCCAAGATAGGAATTAAAACTACCCGATCAGGAAAAAGAAAGAAAAAGAAATACCAGAGAGAGCTGATTTCAGAGACCCTCTTGGCCGATGTTATAGCCACCAAGAAGGCAACTTTTAGAGAGAGTCATTTAATAGAGGACTGATATTCATATTCCAACTCTCTACCTGAAAAAAAATCCAGGACAAGGGGAAGATCCCAATTAGAGAATCATGGCTTTTTCTGGAGGTCTGAGCCTTATTGCTCCTTTTAAAAACTACTGAGTAAGAGGGTATCTAGCCTAGCAAACACCCGTAAAGGCAGAGATTATGTATCTTTGGGTTATTGCAAGAACCTGCAGTGGAAGAGGTGTAGTCTGCTAACTTTTTCCAAAACCTCTGGTAGACCCTGTTGATGCCTGCTCTTCTGGCATTTAATAATATGGAGATGGCCCTACTTGGACAGCCTAGGTCCTCCAACCTTCTCCTCTCAAGAACCAGATCATCAGATGTAGATGGCCCGGGCATGGATGTAGAATTGCCCCTTGTGATAGGAGATTTTCTCTGAAGGGTAGAGGAACTGGGTCCCGGAAGCGGAGTTGCATCCGCAGTGGAAACCATGGCCTGTTTGGCCAGTATGGGACTATCTCTGCTTCTTCCATTCTGAGCCTTGACAGAAACCGGAGAATGACAGGAACCGGGGGAAAGGCCCTGTGAAACCGCCAATGGTCTGTCAGAGCATCTACCTGAAAGCCTGGGGACACCGAGACCTTGTGTAGTATCTCTCTAGCCTGAAGTTGCACGGGGAGGCGAAAAAGTCTACTTCCGGAATGACTCCCAGGGACAGGACCCACCTGAAGACTTCGGGGGGGAAGTCCACTCGTCCAGAGAAACTTGACAGAAAATCTGCCTGAACGTTCTTGACTCAAGGGAGATAGACAGCTGTCAGGTTGGCCTGGTTTTTCTGGGCCCAGATCATGATGGGCTCTACTTCCTTTGTCAGGGAGAGACTGCGAGTACCCCCCTGTCTCTTGATGTATGCGACTGACGTTGTGTTGTTCAGTCTTAGGAGGACTGAGGCTCCTGCTGTTAAGTGGTGAAAGGCCTGCAGAGCGCAGAACGCTGCCCGGAGTTTCAGAACATTGGAGACTATTCTGTGAGAGGGAAAATTACATATGCCTTGGGCTACTTCTGTCAGGCAGAGAGCACCCCAGCCCCTGTTGCTGGCATCTATAGGTGATGGTGACCCAAGACACAGGTGCAATGGAGTGACAATTGGAGAAGGTTCCTCTGTTGTAGCCACCAAAGAAGGCTCTCCCGCATGGATGAGGTTATTCCGATAGAGTGATCCCAAAGCCCTAGGTTCCACTGCTGGAGGAAGCCCTTCATGAAGGACCGCATTTTCCACTGAGCCCACTTTACCATAGGTGTTGCTGCCACCATGGTGCCGATGATTTTTAGGCATTGAGAGGCTCGGAGATAAGAGGACGACATTGCAAGCCGAACTCTGTCCCAGGTCACTGAGATTTTTTCAGGGGTAACGAGATGGTGCTCTTGATAGTGTTGAAGTGTTTCCCCCGAGGAATACCAGGGACTGCGTAGGATCCAGATGGCTCTTTTTCAGATTCAGAAGCCAACCGAACTCGAGTGGAGATGACCTGGGATCTGTGGATTAGCAACTGCTCCCTGTCCCAAGATAACAGCAGGTCGTCTAGATAGTGATACAGACGGATACCTCTGGTCCTGATCAGAGCCACGACAGCCAACAATAGTTTGGAAAACACACAAGGCGATGTCGTAAGCCAGAAGGGGAGACAGGTGAACTTCAGATGGATTTGATCGACAGTAAAGCGAAGGTATTTCTGGAATTCTGACGCTATCAGAACATGGAATTAGGCTTCCTTCAGGTCTATAGACACAAGCCAATTGCCTGGTTGGATTGCTTGACTAATCGAGAGTAGTGCGTCCAACTTGAACTTCTCCTTCTTGATCAAAGAATTCAAGTGGGTTAGGTCTATAACTGGCCTCCAGGAGCTGTTTTTTTTTTTTTTTTCAACACAATGAAGAGGGGCGAGTAGACCCCTTGAAACCTTAAGCCACAAGAGAGTCTGCATAGGACAGGATAATGAGCTTTTTCTCTTCCGAGAGAGGCAAGGATGCCGGCTCGCTCTGTCTGGGCAGGCGCAATATCATAAAAAGACTTAGGGGCTTCTTGTCCACTGGAAGATGCCCCTTTTGAAAACTTCTGGCCTGAAGGCTGTTTTTTCTTCCAGGTCTTCCTGAACTCACGGCCAGGTGTATAGCGGTGAGCATTCTTTGCTTTGTCCGTGTTCTCTTCTGGCCACAAGGCACACTTAGTGACAGATGACAGCCTGATCCGAGCCACCAGGCGAATTATATCTAGTGAAGCCTCACCCAGAAAAGCCACCGCCAACCTTAGCTCATGAATAGGTGAGCTCCTGGCCACTTCTTCCGAGATGCTCCTCAGAGAATCATCTACGTCGTCCGCCCAGACTTCCACCGCTTTAGAAAGAGCTGGGAGAGCTAGAGCTGGTTCGCAGGTCATACCCACTGTAATGTAGATCCGCTTGAGGTCGGTATCAATTTTCCTCTCCAGGTCACCCCTAAAGGAAACAATATCCTCCAACAAGAGTGTAACGTGCCTCACCAACATTTTTGATACCTTCATTAACTGGCAATTCTTCCTTTCAAACCCACCCCATTCATCTGTAATTATCGTATTGTATAATTACCCAAAAAGGGGAAATTGGGGCTTTTTTTGAGGTGTTTAAAATATTTCCTCTGTTTGGAGGGTGCTTCCACTGGCTCTTCCCTTCTCAAAGCTTCTTCGGCAGCTTTGACCAGCTATGGTACTAGGGCAAATTCAAAACCTGCGCCAGGGTCATCTACCTCCACCTCACTGTCTGAGGCTTCACTTGATGAATGGCTTGGCTGTGAAGGGCCTGGAGCCTCGAGATCATCCCTAATGGGGACTGACTAATGAAAACTGACATAGTGTCGCCAGCAGGGTTGTGGGTATGTGAGTGGAGGAAACTTCGCGCAAACTAATTACAAATAAATATTTGTAAGAAATAAAATGATGACTAGGTACCTCAGGGGGCGCCAGTCTAGGGATAAGGAAAGGGGTCCAAGACCAGAAAGTGAAAGTATAGGTCTCAAAGTGCAAAAGAGAAAGAATGGTGTGCAGTGAATTGAATAAATAGTAAGTAAATAATTAGTTAATAATTAGTTAGTGACTTGTTCATAAACGTGACTGGATAACGCTGTATCTCAAATCATAAGATCTTGCAATAAACAATGATAAAAGTGATGCTAAAATTGCAGTGTATCAGAAGATAAAACTCAATATATCCTGTGATAAAAATTAGCAAATATAAAATAAATCCTGTGCTGAAAGTAATAATCAAAGATAACGAATCCTGTAGAAATAGTGGTTGATAGTAATATCAATAAGGATAAGAATAAATGGTGACAGCAAATCCTGTGATAGCAAAAAATATCCTGTGGTGTAAAAATCACTGTGATGGAAAAACCATAATATAAAATAAAATCCTGCAATAAAAACTCAAATAGGTCCTGTGCAAAAGATCGAATAAAATAAAAATTCAAATAAGTATATATGTAACAAATAGATGAATACAGGAGTAGTGCATATAGAGTATCCAAAATTAATAAATGAATAGATAAATAATGTCCAGGTCAAAGGATAAAGGGAACCAAACATATAGGAAAAAATCCTGACAATAAAGATAATTTCAGATCGGCCAATCCGCTATATGTAGGGGAAAGGGGACAAATGTCTCTTTGTGGAGAAGAAATGAAAATATCCGCAGGAGTTCCTATGTATAAGTAGTGGTGTCTCTATGTTGCTGGTGCATTCATGCTGCTGCTATTCATCTATTTAGGGGGTTAATCCTTATCTGGTCTCCCAGAACTCTCACCTTCAAGGAAATCAAAAAGAGCCTTTCAGGGGTATCCAAATAAGCCCCTAGGGATGATAATCAGGGTGTCCTACTGCGGGGTCCAGCCTGGTCCTTCTCCTTTTTATGCCCTCAGTGATCCAGACCTAAAATGCTAAAAGTCTCCTCAGCAGCAAGCCAGGATGGGGAAAAAGAGAAAAGAAGAAGATCTAAAGGGAGATCTATGACATCTGGAGCTTGAAAAGGAGTGACGACGTTGAGACCTAGGACAGTCTTTACCGTGCTTTGGTGTTCAGACCTAGAAGGGCTGAGTGAAAAAGAAAGGGTTAAGAGCTCCTGAATGAGTGAACCCAAGCATCACAGGCAGAAACTAAATTCTGCCTGCAGCGCAAGGGTTGGCCACAGGAGGGTGGTGACAGATCCAAGGCAAGGCAGTTTGAAACTGAAATGATAGAAAGAGGGGAGGTGGATACTGCGCTGTATATAGATTTAGATGACTGAAGCTGCTGGCATTGCCGAAAGACTATCGGTTGTAAGAGATTTGTGTGTATATTAATGCAGCGCTTGAACCCCAAATAGTGCTTTTACAAGAAAAAATACTGCTCTGATGAGTTTGGGGTTATGGAGAGAAATAATTAATAATTTTGGCGTGATGCCAACCTCTAGTACCATAAATATGTATAAATATACAGTGCAAAACCTTATATATAAAACACATAAAATTTATATACTCTTTTTCAATAAAAACGTGGGTATAAAAAATGCATGTGATTAGATCAGTGGAGATAAAATCAAAATAGTTTTATACCGTGAAAAAATATTGTGATAAATAAAGTTCATAAAACTCAATATCTGTTAAAATCGTGGGTGCTAGGTGAGAAAAAACTATACATATAAGTGTATAGAGGTGAAGTCCATAGCATTAATTGGTGGTCAGGTGAAATGACGCTTGTGGCAATAGGTGACTCTGTTCGGTGTGATGGTGACAGTTGTCTGATGGCTCTCGGGCCTAATGGAATAAGGCTTACCGGATAGATTGGACTTGAGAAAGGCTTATGTCTCACAAGTCGCAAAAGCTTAAACGTTTAGGGACTGGCAACTCTCAGCTCCTCATGATGGCTCCAGAACTTTCTCAGGTACCACGTGGGTTGGTAGGTAGCAGGAGGGTAAGTATCGGATGGGGAAAGGTGAGCGTCAGAAATCCACGTTCTCAAGCATGTTGTGTGGTCATATTGAAAGGAAGAACTTGCTTAAATTAAAGAGGAAGTAAACCCTCAGAGACAACTTAATCTCTTCTTATAGTAGATAACACAGGCAGCTGATTTCTGCCTGTGAAACTGCACTTACTTGTTTAGTTTTGAAGATATGCCTGTTTTCATTATGTATGACGTAATGCGCGCTTGCGCAGTCTGTAGTTAATAGATCGGCATATGTCAATGCCGCTTTTCAATGTCCGGCTATTATGCCTCCTGAACTGCGAGACATTCTCCTCTGAACGGCATAGAGGAGAATGTCTCGCGATGTTAAAATCATTCTCCTCTTCCTGACACTCCCCCTTGTGACTGAACAAGACGTCACACAGGGGAGTGAATTAGAGGAGAGGAGAGGAGAGAGAGAGAGAGAGAGACAG
The DNA here is from genome assembly GCA_028564925.1 of Lithobates sylvaticus. NCBI lineage: Eukaryota > Metazoa > Chordata > Amphibia > Anura > Ranidae > Lithobates > Lithobates sylvaticus. Next base: position 150,138,680 of record CM053038.1, read on the forward strand.
GAAGCCAGGAAGCCAGCACTTCTCATATACAGTGGAGAGAGAAAATAATTAAAATATATAACATGATAGAGAAAAAAATATATATATATTTTTTTAAATACATTTGTTACATAATATCGATATAGATATAAACATTATAATTATGCAACCGATTTTAAAATGATTAGCTTTGTTTTAATAGATATAATGCTTGATTTAATATTACATTTTTTCTTTATGTAGTTTAGCCTTGATAGTACATATAAATAATGTTTAGTTCATCTATAATGCCAATTTACTATTATTAAACTGCATTTAAACTGAATTTACATCTATATATATATAATGAAACAGCTATGCTGTTCACTATATATATTACAGCCTTGATCGTCATTTCCTTCAACTCTCGGTTGCTGTAGTAACGGCAATCGAGAGCGAGGCTTGGTTAGGACGCTACGGCGCATGCACGAGTTTTAGACACGGCCGCGCAGTAAGGGCGGAAGTGACGTCCGCATCTATGCCTAGAATCCGTACTAAAAATGGAGCAGCAGAGAACAGAAGAAAAACGAGAAATACAACACAAAAAAAAGGTACTTGGAGCGCTCGTTTTAGGCTTTAGCACAGCTAGGATTATTGAGTATGTTACAACACTAGCATTGATTGAAAAAATAGAATTTTTTTGGGGGGGTTTACTTCCTCTTTAAAGACTCCTTGGCATGTTATGTCCTTTTTCGTTTTCCGTCTCTGTATACGTCTGCCTCCTCTACATCCTCTCTTACGTCTGGACCCCTTTTTCTGTTTAGGGGGTCCCCGTGAAAATCCTGATCAGTAGATACGGTCACACAGTGATTTTATTTTTTTTTTATTTTTTTTTTAGAGCCGCTACAAGCCGCTACAAGCTTGTGAAGGAGAGGTTCAGCATCTGCTATAGAAGCCTAACTGCTAGCAACTAAAAAAAAAAAAAAAAAAAAATCACTGTGTGACCGTATCTACTGATCAGGATTTTCACGGGGACCCCCTAAACAGAAAAAGGGGTCCAGACGTAAGAGAGGATGTAGAGGAGGCAGACGTATACAGAGACGGAAAACGAAAAAGGACATAACATGCCAAGGAGTCTTTAATTTAAGCAAGTTCTTCCTTTCAATATGACCACACAACATGCTTGAGAACGTGGATTTCTGACGCTCACCTTTCCCCATCCGATACTTACCCTCCTGCTACCTACCAACCCACGTGGTACCTGAGAAAGTTCTGGAGCCATCATGAGGAGCTGAGAGTTGCCAGTCCCTAAACGTTTAAGCTTTTGCGACTTGTGAGGCATAAGCCTTTCTCAAGTCCAATCTATCCGGTAAGCCTTATTCCATTAGGCCCGAGAGCCATCAGACAACTGTCACCATCACACCGAACAGAGTCACCTATTGCCACAAGCGTCATTTCACCTGACCACCAATTAATGCTATGGACTTCACCTCTATACACTTATATGTATAGTTTTTTCTCACCTAGCACCCACGATTTTAATAGATATTGAGTTTTATGAACTTTATTTATCACGATATTTTTTCACAGTATAAAACTATTTTGATTTTATCTCCACTGATCTAATCACATGCATTTTTTATACCCACGTTTTTATTGAAAAAGAGTATATAAATTTTATGTGTTTTATATATAAGGTTTTGCACTGTATATTTATACATATTTATGGTACTAGAGGTTGGCATCACGCCAAAATTATTAATTATTTCTCTCCATAACCCCAAACTCATCAGAGCAGTATTTTTTCTTGTAAAAGCACTATTTGGGGTTCAAGCGCTGCATTAATATACACATGAAACTGAAATGAACCAATAAATCCTTATGAGAAACAGGAGTGACAACAGGCATGAGAGAGCACATAACAAACGTAGCAAGCAGCCAGCACCTAGGGAGCCTGCAGCAAAAATGTACCTTGTAAAACAGAGACCGGTGCCTGGGGAAACTGGCGCATAAGCCTGCAAGTCATTCCAAGGAATAGCTGCTTTCACAGCTATTTAAATCTGCCACCGTTATAGATGTCACCACCCGACAGCATGCCTGCGCTGGAAAGATTTTGCCACCCGGTGGCGGCCAATCACATGCGCGATTGCCGCCGCCATTTTGGCTAAACCGCGCCTGCACGGAATCTTCGTTCGCGGCTTGCAGATTCACAGACAGGTCCCGCAACTTCCTGAAACGGCGAGCTGGAACGCAGCTGCGCTCCAGCCGACATGGCCACTCACCCACCGCACGATCGGCCATTTACAAGGCCTCCCGCTAATAGCTGGGACGTTTGCCCATATTGCCGCTTGCCTGCCAATGGCCAGGTTAGTAAGCTCTTCATGGTATCGCATCATATCGCCCATGTCCACCTGCTAATAGCCAGGATTGCTGGACTTCAGAGAGGATCACCGCTAACCACCAACGTATCGCCGTGCACACCGCCAGGCCTGGATTACAGAAAACTTCATGAAAAGTTAAGACTTCATCTTGGTCCTAGGAGGAGGACAAAAAAGGAACACGGCCTCTGGCCCAGAGCAAAGATTTATGGGAGAAGGGTCCTATGAGGTATGAGGGGGTGGGATTAACCCACACGTAGGCTGCCATGGAGTCTGTCAGGAAATATATATTTAATTTGGCTTGCAAGCTGGAGAAAAAAAAAAGGGAAGAGAGTGGGGTTTTTTTTTTTTGTTTGTGATTGAGGTAAAAGGGATAAGAGGGATTCAGGGCAATTGGAGGTCAGTTCCTGGGTAAATAGGTTGTAAAGATGAACAACTGAGTCCCACAGCATATGGAGAAAGGTTACTGAAGAGGCCTGGCAGCGCCAACAAGAATCGGAGTGGGACAGGAAAATGCTATGCATTCTGGAGGGAGTAAGGTACCATCTTGAGAGTAATTTAAAATTACCTTCTTCGGTGGCACATTTTTTTTTTTAACCACTTAACCCCTGGACCAGAGGACTTTTTACAATTTGGCACTGCGCAAGTTTAACTGGTAATTGCGCGGTCATGCAATGCTGTACCCAAACAAAATTTGTGTCCTTTTGTTCACACAAATAGAGCTTTCTTGTGATGGTATTTGCTTGCCTCTGCAATTTGTATTTTTTGCGATATAAAAACGGAAAAAGACAGAAAATTTGGGAAAAAATTATATTTTCTACTTTTTGTTATAAGAAAAATCCAATAAACTCAAATTTTAGTCATACATTTTAGGCCAAAATGTATTCAGCCACATGTCTTTGGTAAAGAAAATGTCAATAAGCGTATATTTATTGGTTTGCACAAAAGTTATAGCGTCTACAAACTAGGGTACATTTTTTGGAATTTACATTTTAGTTTATGACTGCCTATCGCATTTCTTGAGGTGATAAAATGGCAGGGCAGTACAAACCCCCCCCCCCCCCCAAAATTACCCCATTTTGGAAAGTATACATCCCAAGGAAATTGCTGAGAGGCATGTTGAGCCCATTGAATATTACATTTTTTTGTCCCAAGTGATTGAATAATGACAAAAAAGACAAAAACAAAATTGTCACTAAATTATGTATTGCTCACACATGCCATGATTATACGTGGAATTGCACCCCAAAATACATTTTGCTACTTCTCCTGAGTATGGGGATACCACATGTGTGGGACTTTTTGTTAGCCTAGCCGCGTACAGGACCCCAAAAACCAATCACTGCCTTCAGGATTTCTAAGTGCCTAAATTTTTGATTTCACTCCTCACAGTTTTGAAGGCCATAAAATGCCAAGATGGCACAAACCCCCCCCAAACAAACCCATTTTGGAAAGTAGACACCCCAAGCTATTAGCTGAGAGGCATGGTGAGTATTTTGCAGCTCTCATTTGTTTTTGAAAATGAAGAAAGAAAAGAAAAATGTATATTTTTTTTCTTTTTTCAATTTTTAAAACTTTGTGACAAAAAGCGAGGTCTGCAAAATACTCACCATACCTCTCAGCAAATAGCTTGGGATGTCTACTTTCCAAAATGGGTTTTGTGCCATCTGTGCATTCCATGGCCTCCGAAACTGTGATAGGCAGCGAGGAGTGAAATCAAAAGTTTACACTAGGGATATGCAATTAGCGGACCTTCAGCTGTTGCAAAAATCAGGCCTCTGCCTCTGGGTGTCATGCTTGTGGCTGTAAGTCTTGCTATGCCTCATGGAACTTGTAGTTCTGCAACAGCTGGAGGTCCGCTAATTGCATATACCTGGTTTACACCCTTTAAACCCCTTTCACACCACACCGCACATAGTGTCGGCGGTAAAACGCCGCTATTTTTAGCGGCGTTATACCGTCGGATTTGTGCCGCATTTCGGCCGCTAGCGGGGTGCTTTTACCCCCCTCTAGCGGCCGAGAAAGGGTTAAACCCCCCCGCAAAATGTTTTGCCGGCGGTATTACAGCGCTGCCCCATTGATTTCAATGAGTTCACCGCTCCTTCACCGCTCCAAAGCAGCTGCTGGCAGGACTTTTTGCGACGCCCTGCCAGCGCACCGCTGCAGTGTGAAAGCTCTCGGGCTTTCACACTGCAGACAATGGTGCAGCTGTTTTAGGGCGGATTGCAGGCGCTATTTCTAACGCTATAGCGCCTGCAAAACGCCCTTGGTGTGAAAGGGGTCTTAGAAACCCTGAAGGCGGTGATTGGATTTCAGGGTCCCGTACGCGGCTAGGCTCCCAAAAAGTCTTGCACATGTGGTATCCCCGTACTCAGGAGAAGCAACAGAATTTATTTTGGCATGTAATTTCACATATGTCCATGGCATGTTTGAGCAATATATCATTTAGTGACAACTTTGTGCAAAAAAAATAAAAAAAAATTGTCCTTTTCCTGCAACTTGTGTCAAAATATAAAATATTCCATGGACTCAACATGCCTCTCAGCAAATATCTTGGGGTGTCTAATTTTCAAAATGGGGTCGTTTGGGGGGTTTTGAACTGTCCTGGCTTTTTATGCACAACATTTAGAAGCTTATGTCACACATCACCCACTCTTCTAACCACTTGAAGACAAAGCCCTTCCTGACACTTTTTGTTTACATGAAAAAATAACTTTTTTTGCAAGAAAATTACTTTGAACCATCAAACATTATATATATTTGTAGCACTAACCCCCGAAGGAGCTGCTGATTTTTGTTGGGCTTACCGTTACCCTTACCTTTTCACTGTGTCCGTCATAGGGGTCCCGTTGTAGAGTTGGTTAAAGAATATTGGCTCCGACACTTAGTCCTTTTTCCAAAGCTTTATTAAAAGAACATAAATTTTGCAATAGAGGGATGGAGGGTTAAGGAGAATTCAGGTACCTTGTAATTGCGTGTTAGAGGTATCTCTTGATCCAGAGGATAACAGCTCCAAGACTGGATCCAGCAACCACCGGATAGGCTTCTCTTACTGACCTAGCAGCTGATGAGATGCTCGGTCAAAGTCTCTGCCACAGACTTGTCAATTTAACGGAATCGTTGTGCAATCCTCTGCCATAGGAAGGCACAACCATCAACTTGTTGCAAAATTAAAGAATTGCCACACAGTACCATTTTCTTTCAGCCAGTCCGGCGGTACTGTGTGGTAGGTGACCCGGGATGCGTCCCCCAACTGAGTCTCCAGGCTCTTCTAGAGATACCAGCCTTGGTGCTCGGTCCTCTCCTGAAAAGTCCTCCCCTGGATCCTCCAGTCGCTTGGCTTCTCCCCGCAGGCAAGACAGCACAGGACCACCCCTGTATCGGTAGGCCCCAGAAATTCTGGGCCTACCCTTCAGTTGGGAAGCCTCGGACCAGCCGGCCCCGAGACATAGAGTAAGGCAGCACAGACCCTAGGCCAGGACGGCCATGAGGTCGGGATAACGAACCCCGAATCATGTGGCGCCTGTACCTTAAGTACCCTTACTCAGAAAACACAGTGGGTAGACCACTCCCTCCGGGCTGTTTCTGAGTAAAGGGGTACCCAATCCATTCAGCCTGTTGCATTTCCAACACTCACCAGTGGCGACAGCGACACCCACGGCCAAGTAGAAACTAGCACAACCCAGCTGAACTGGTACAGAAACCAGAACTTTGGTATAATTAGTCTGAGCCAAACTGTAGCTTCAGACAACTTTAAATTTACAAAAATAATAGCGTCTGCTTATTAGGAGCATGGCGCTACATATTTTTTTAAAGCAAAGGCCCTAAAGATTTAAATGGTGGGCGTTTAATTTTTTTCACACAGTATTTGCGCAGCGATTTTTTCAAACGCATTTTTTGGGGAAAAAACTCACTTTTTAAATTTTAATGCAAAAAAAAAAAACACACTATAGTGCCCAAATGTTTGATGAAATAAAAAAGATGATCTTAGGCCAAGTACATGGATACCAAACACGAAATGCTTTAAAATTGTGCAGAAACATGCAGCAGCGACAAACTACATACATTTTTAGAAGCCTTTACAGGTTACCACTTTAAATTTACTGCTAAAATGACTGCCCTCGATCTGACCTTAGCGGTGATACCTCACATGCATAGTGCAATTGCTGTTTACATATGACGCCAGACCGACGCTTGCAGGAGAGGACTTGTCCAGCAAAGAAACTCCTGGAGAGAAAGTCCTGAGGCTTACACCAAGATAAGCATGCATCGCATATCCAGTGATAAATTTAACATGAAGAAGTAGACCTCCCTGCTTAGGATCAAGGGTGTCAAGGACTTACCAGGCGTTTCCGGGCCTTCCGTGCGCACACAGGTGCGCGGCGGGTGCGCGCGCGTGCACGTTAGCGTGCGCGGCGACGCGCGCGTGCATGTGCGCATGCGCGAGAGCGCAATTGGCGCTAAAATGGGCTTTAAAAGCCCAGCAGTGACACTCAGCCAGTGCTGTGTTGTCTCAGCTTCCTGCTTGTCAGCCATCTGAAAACCTGATCTGAACCTTTGAACCTGTGATCTCCCGTTACCGACCCGGCTCAGTTTGGACTACTCTGCCTTCTCCTATCCGACCCGGCCTGCCTGACCTTGTCTTCATCTGCTTTTGGTTACCGACTCCTGCCTGCCTACCGACTCTGCCATTGCCTGCTCCTGTCATCTGATTGATCTGCTGTTGCCAACCGGACTGTTTGACCTTGCCCTGCCGATTCCCGTTTGTCTGATCCACCTGCTGCCTGGTTCTGTTGTTTCCTGCTTCACCACCTACAGCTGCAGACTTACACCCTGCCATCTGCATACGGGCACTACTGGAGGACCTCCCTGTTGATCTCAACACCTTCCTCTACAAACAGACCAGGCACTCCTACCCCACTGTGCTCACGTGACCACTGTCCCCATCTCCAGTGGCCCGTGAACCAGAGCTGTATGAGAGGTCTCCTCCTACAAGTCAGGCTCTACGTCCAGGTACGTAACAGTACAACACAGCCATGACTGAGCCTGCAGGAGAGACCTCCCCCATGACAGATATCTGCTCACACCTGTCAGCCCTCACCCAAGCCGTAAAATCCTTACAAGACGGTTACACCAGATTGGAGGGTCAAGTCCAGAACATCATTAACCCTGTACACGTGGTTCCTGGTTCCGTTGCCGCCCCTGCTCAGGCTGCTTCCTCTCCTTCTGTCGTTATGCTTCCACCTGAACCAAGGGTCCCCATACCTGAGAGGTTTTCAGGGGACCGAACTAAATTCCGGGCCTTCCGCAGCGCTTGTCAACTTTATTTCGCCCTGCAACCCCGGACTTTCTCACTTGAAGCCACTAAAGTGGGGTTTGTGGTCTCCCTGCTGTTAGGAGAACCACAGATCTGGGCACACCGACTTCTCGAAGAGGACTCTATTTTGATTCAATCACTAACGGCCTTCTTTGAAGCTATGTCCCAGCTTTATGAAGACCCTGAATGGGTAGCCACAGCAGAAGCCACCTTAACTACGCTCCAGCAGGGTCGCCGGGCGGCCGAGGATTACATCTCAGATTTTAGACGCTGGAGTGCAGACACTCAATGGAATGATGCAGCTCTACGGCATCAGTTTCGCATGGGCCTATCAGAAGGACTGAAAGATGAACTTGCCCGGGTAGGCATACCTGATACTCTTGAGGCTTTAATCACCCTAACAATCCAGATTGATCACCGCCTTCGGGAACGTCGCACTGAACGGTCCTTTCAACATAATCGCCCCACTTGGGTGACTGCTAAAGCTCCAATTCCTGCTGCCCGCTACCTACCTCCACCCAACTTCCAACCGACCCACCCTGCACCTGACACCTCCGAGCCGATGCAGTTGGGACTGATTCGACCCACCTTAACCCCAGAAGAGCGCACACGTCGCCATCAACTGAACCTCTGCCTATACTGTGGAGCAACAGGACACTACGTGCGCAACTGTCCGGTCAAGATGCGTAAGTGCTCTTCCTCTGTTCCTGCCAGTCTTTCAGCACTTTCTGCTAACACAACCCACATTGCTCTCCCTCTCTCATTAAAGCTCCAAGGAAGGACAATTCCAGTTAAAGCAATTATTGATTCCGGAGCATGCAGTTGCTTCATTGACTCTGCCTTCGCCAGCCAACACAACATTCCCTTACAGAATAAGACCCACGACTTTCAGTCTTCTTGGCCGATGGCTCCCGCATCAGCTCCGGGCAGGTGACCCAAGAGACTTTTCCCTTACCTGTCATCACTTCCTCCCAGCATAAGGAGCTTCTGACCCTTGATGTTATCTCTTCCCCGTTGTTCCCAATCATTCTGGGCATTCCCTGGCTTCAGGCCCATAATCCCTCCATCAATTGGACTACCAGAGAGATCAGGTTCTTGTCCCCCTACTGCCAAGAACATTGTCAACACGAGTCTACTCAATCATCTGTCACCTTATTTTGCATGGACATTGATCAGAACCTACGCCAATCAGTACCCGAACCGTATCATGGGTTCCTCGATGTTTTCAGTAAAAAGGGAGCAGACTCTCTTCCACCCCATCGGGCATATGATTGCCCAATTGAACTTTTACCCGGGGCCGAAATTCCCTTTGGGCGCATTTTTCCCTTATCAGAAAAAGAACAGGAAGCATTAAAGATTTACATCAACGAAAACCTGGAAAAGGGATTCATCCGCCCATCTACCTCTCCAGCTGGTGCTGGAATATTTTTTGTGACTAAGAAGGATCAGACTCTCCGCCCGTGTGTGGATTACCGGGAGTTGAATAAAATCACGGTCAAGAACCGTTACCCATTGCCCTTAATACCCGAATTATTCCAAAAACTAAGATCTTCTACTATTTTTACAAAACTCGATCTAAGAGGGGCATACAATCTGGTCCGCATCCGGGCCGGACATGAGTGGAAGACAGCGTTCCGAACACGGTTCGGGCATTATGAATATTTGGTCATGCCCTTTGGTCTATGTAACGCACCTGCCACTTTTCAACATCTTATTAACGATGTATTCAGAGACTTCTTAGATATTTTTGTAATTGTTTATTTGGATGATATTTTGTTTTTTTCTGAATCCCTCAGCCAGCACCGGGAACACATCTGCAGAGTCCTTGACCGTCTTCGCCTACATGGACTGTACGCAAAAGCAGAAAAGTGTGAGTTCGAGCAACAAGAGATTCAGTTTCTGGGTTTGATAATCTCCTCAACCGGTATCAAGATGGATCCTCAAAAAGTGTCTGCTGTTTTAGACTGGCCTGCACCCATAGATAAGAAAGGTATACAACGTTTTATTGGTTTTGCAAACTTTTACAGGAAATTTATCAAGGGATTCTCTGCCATCATCGCACCTATTACACGATTGACCCAACAACACGTCAGGTTTCATTGGAGTACGGAGGCTCAAGAGGCATTTGAGAGACTTAAAAAACTCTTTACATCAGCTCCAATTCTCAGTCATCCTAACCCATCCTTGCCCTTTTTATTAGAAGTTGACGCATCCGAAGTAGCAGTGGGAGCGGTCATTTCTCAAAGACAGGGTAAGGAGGATTTGATACACCCTGTAGGATTTTTCTCTCGAAAGTTATCTCCAGCTGAGAGAAATTACGATGTGGGGGATCGGGAACTTCTTGCCATCAAGACCGCTTTGGAGGAGTGAAGGTATCTGTTAGAGGGCGCGGCCCACCCGGTATCAATATATACCGACCATAAGAATTTAGAATACCTGAGATCTGCCAAAAGCTTGAGACCCCGACAGGCTCGTTGGGCCTTGTTTTTCACCCGCTTCTGTTTCCACATCACTTATCGGCCGGGATCAAAGAACGTCAAACCAGACGCACTGTCACGCATGCATGACAACCCAAAGGACTCACCTGCTCCTGACACAATTCTGCCCACAAACAGCTTCTTGCTCTTACAAACAGATCTCTTATCCCTAATCAAAGAAGCCTCTACTCACTCTCCAAGACCTCCAGGAACCACCTTGACATCACGAGATGGCTTGCTATGGAAGGGAAGTCAAATCTTTGTCCCTGAAAGTATCCGAGTTAAGGTACTAACACTGCTTCATGATCATCCCCTAGCAGGACATTTTGGGGTACGGAAGACTCTTGAACTTGTACAACGTACATTCTGGTGGCCCAACTTAAAGGAGTTTTGTGGGAGATACGTCAGTTCCTGCCCCGTCTGCATACGGAACAAGACTTCAAGGAACCGAGCCTGGGGCCTGCTTAAACCTTTACCTATACCAGACAGACCTTGGAAAATGATTTCTATGGACTTTATAGTCGAATTACCTCGCTCTGAGGGGTGCACAGCCATTTTTGTGGTTGTGGATCGCCTATCTAAAATGGCCCATTTCGTACCCTTGAAGGGAACCCCATCTGCCGCGGAGACGGCCCGTGTGTTTATCAAAGAGATCATCAGACTACACGGAGTACCTACAAATATAGTCTCCGACAGAGGGGTGCAATTTACCTCACGCTTCTGGAAGGCACTTTGTGAAATCTTGAAGATCAAGCTCGCTCTCTCCTCAGCCTATCACCCGCAAACTAATGGGCAGACAGAGAGAACCAACCAAACCCTCGAGCAATATATCAGATGTTTTACTTCTTTTTCACAGGACAATTGGGTTTCCCTGCTGCCTCTAGCGGAATTCGCATATAATAATACCAGTCACTCGGCCACTAACCAATCCCCCTTCTTTGCCAATTATGGTTTCCACTTAACCTTTTTACCAGATTTTGTTTCAGAATCCCCAGTTCCGGCAGTCCAGGAGACAGTGGAGTTCCTCAAACGCAACAACCAGGTACTACAAGAAGCTGTGTCCAAGGCCCAGGCAGATAGCAAGAGAAACTTCGACCAAAGAAGAAGGGGGAGCTGGTTCTGCAACCTGGAGATCAGGTATGGCTGTCTACAGACAACATTAAGTTGATTTGTCCTTCTAAGAATCTTGCACCTAAATTTATGGGACCTTTTCCTGTTAAGAAGAAGATTAACGAAGTGGCCTATGAACTGTCTTTGCCTGACTCTCTTAAAGTTCACCCAGTATTTCACGTGTCTTTGTTAAAACCTGCTGTGCCTAATCGCTTCCCTGACAGAGGAACCGGCCCGCCTGAACCTGTTTTGGTGGATGGTAACCAGGAATATGAGGTGGAGGCGATCCTCAATTGTAGGAGAAGACACGGCAAGTACAATTTTTGGTCAAATGGAAAGGGTACGGTCCAGAAAGCAATTCCTGGGAACCGGACAGTAACATACATGCTAAACGTTTAGTTCGTACCTACCTGACTTCCCACCCTGAAAAGGCAAGTCGCCTGGGCAACTGGAGGCTGCCCCTTGTGGGGGGTCAATGTCAAGGACTTACCAGGCGTTTCCGGGCCTTCCGTGCGAACACAGGTGCGCGGCGCGCGCGTGCACGTTAGCGTGCGCACGTTAGCGTGCGCGTTAGCGCGCGTGGCGGCGCACGCGTGCATGTGCGCATGCGCGAGAGCGCAATTGGCGCCAAAACGGGCTTTAAAAGCCCAGCAGTGACACTCAGCCAGTGCTGTGTTGTCTCAGCTTCCTGCTTGTCAGCCATCTGAAAACCTGATCTGAACCTTTGAACCTGTGATCTCCCGTTACCGACCCGGCTCTGTTTGGACTACTCTGCCTTCTCCTATCCGACCCGGCCTGCCTGACCTTGTCTTCATCTGCTTTTGGTTACCGACTCCTGCCTGCCTACCGACTCTGCCATTGCCTGCTCCTGTCATCTGATTGATCTGCTGTTGCCAACCGGACTGTTTGACCTTGCCCTGCCGATTCCCGTTTGTCTGATCCACCTGCTGCCTGGTTCTGTTGTTTCCTGCTTCACCACCTACAGCTGCAGACTTACACCCTGCCATCTGCATACGGGCACTACTGGAGGACCTCCCTGTTGATCTCAACACCTTCCTCTACAAACAGACCAGGCACTCCTACCCCACTGTGCTCACGTGACCACTGTCCCCATCTCCAGTGGCCCGTGAACCAGAGCTGTATGAGAGGTCTCCTCCTACAAGTCAGGCTCTACGTCCAGGTACGTAACAAAGGGATTCCTAGACTCCACGATACCCTGTCTCTCAGAATTTGAGCTCCAATCATCAAACTGTCAAAGTCAGCTTGATGCTGGATGCTAAACACATTCCTTGGGAACAGATAATCCTGATCCAGGAGATCCCTCGGAGCAACTGTCTGGTACCCCTTTTAGGTTGTTGCATAGGTTAGCCTATAACAAGGAGGAACACTAGAATGCTTTCCATTCTGAACATGTGAGACAAATGATGTAAAAAAGTACTGAGAGTAACAGGAGCATCCTACCAGAGGAGCCAAAATTGCATAGCCTTTAGTTTGACTTCAGGGGCTCGATAGTCGACCTCTGAAGTTGCCTACCTGGGACACACCTCCAGGAATAGCTCCAGGGGTAAAAATCATTCTCACAGTTTTAGGCTGGGTTCACACTATAAAACACAGCAGCTCACAGCAGGAGTCTGGCGTGTCTCCATTCACCGTATCAGGTCTGATTTTAGCCAGAATTTTGGGCTGAATTCGGACCTGAAACTGACCAAAAGACGCACACAGGGCTCCTGTGCAATTCACACCAAAGCCGCTCCGGAGATGTGTGAAACGGCTCCATCTTCTACAATATGAAATGGATGCAGGGAAACCCGCATCTAATTCACATAAGTGTGAACCCAGCCTTAAGCACTGCTGTCAGATGTAATCTGCCTGCCACTGTGTATACCTGGAATGCTCATGCCTGACAAGGCTAGAGCCTGATGTTTTGCCAAGGATACAAATCTATCTTTTGCTACTGCAAAACTCTAGATTTATCTGAAAACTGAAGTACGCCACCTTCATGGCATTGTCTGCTTGGATCAAGATTGTATAAACAGCCCAGAACTTCTGGAAGTTACCTTGGGAAACAAGATGCCAAAGACAACCAAGTCTCTTGATATCAAGAGTGTCTCTTCTCCAGAACGATTGACTGTCTGTAGGTGTCTTTTCATAGGGATTCCTTAAAACAGGAAGAGAATACTTCCTTGTTCAAGAACCAGACCCCTGAGCCTCAGCAATAGGGAAATCACCTGACCAAAGACTGAGTCAACTTGCCCCTCTAAGAACAAAGGCCTGTAAAGGCCTGGGGTGAAACCAGGCCAAAGTAATTGCCTCACATGAGGCTACCCTTGGGTCTGGGCCTCTCATACAAGTGGAGATCCAGATCGTTCCTGGTAAAAGTTATCAATGAGAAAAAGCACTCTGTCCTGAGCTGTGAGCAGGGCCGCCATCAGGGGGGTACAGCCGATACATATGTACTGGGCCGAGTGTCTGGAAGGGCCCGGGGCCTGGCGGCAACCAGGAAGTGTGCAGGAGAGAGGAGTCGGAGGAGAAATAGTGCAGGTCTGCTGCCTGCAGGAGAGACTCGGCTGTAGGCTAAGCATAGTAAGCTAGCAGGGCTGGGACTCGGGAGACGGTATGAGGGAGGGACTTAACAGCCTTTCAGTTGCTCATTGGCTGAGGTGGCAGCAGGAGGCAGGCTGCTCCGCCTCCTGCTGCCTCCTTAGCCAATAAGTACACAGGATGCACTGTCCATCACTGAAGAACCTCGTGCTTCCAGTGTTGGTGGGAGGGACAGAACTCCTCTGAAGAGAAGCTGCTGCAGAGATCGAGGTAAGTGGAAAAAAAAAAAAAGTGTTTCCCTGAAGCTGCTAGAAGACATTGTACATGCACAGTCTGTGCTCCTCTAATATCTATCACTGTATTACCAGACCTATTGCTGTCCTTTTAGCAGGGTGCAAGTGAAAGTAACACATGTGCAGAATAGATGTCAGCTTATGTCACCATGTTAAAAGGAGAGCAATATGGGTAGCAATACAGTGATTGTTGTTAGTCCAGGTTCACTAAACTAGCCAATCCTTTGAAAAGCAATCCATGTGGATTGCTTTTCAGGTCCCTTTCACATGAGTGGTCCGTTTGGGTCCTCCTGTCCATTTTTGAGGCAACCTGATTGAACCACATATTGTTCTCTATGGAGCAGCATATTTAAATGAAAATTTGTCCTTTTACACCCACCTGCCTCTGATCTGATATGGCAAAAAGAAAAGATGGAAGGGCCTCCATTCCCCTCCATCTGGCCAGATCAGAGGGCAGTTGGGTGTAAACGGACAGCATGATTGTACACAGACCTGTCAGTTGCCCGCTCTGCTCAACAAGGGATCCACGGACAGATCCCCTGCTGAGAAAAACTGGATCGGCCCATGTGAAGATTGCAGCTAGAGTGCAGATAAGGCCGGCCATAGATGGTGTGAATGTCGGTCTGTTTAGCAGAGACTGATCGAGATTCAAACTATGTATGGGCAGGCTGTACCCAAGTTAATTGATCAATCAACTTGAGTACAACCAACCTGTCAGATTTTACATACAATTATTGCTAGCAGCTCTTGTAGCCACTAGCAATAATTACTGTGCTCTCCTGGCGGGGGCGGTTTTCCCACCCCCCACTGAGAGAATACAATGGCTCCACAGAAGGGATTGCCCCATCAACACTGTGTTAATGGGGGAATCAAGCAATTTTTTTCCTGCAACCCGTGGGACATAAATGGGGAAAAAAATCATAATTTGGCCAAAATGGGGAAAAAAAAGTGCTTGCTTTATATATATATACTTTTTATACATAACTAGAACATCTAACAGGGTTATGTCATTGCAGGAGATTTTTGTATATTTCTGTACTGATGTCATATTCTATTTCTAGAGAGTGGCTTCCCTGAGGAAGAATTTATATATGCACTTTTCGAAACGCATTGGATTTTTTTCAACTACCTACTGTCTAGAGTCATAATAATAATTTCCATTTCGTTATTGACTTGTAGTTTGAAACGGCCGCTCTTGTATGATTCATGACATGTTCAAGCTATATGGTATATTTTTTATATGGACTATATAAGAAATATGTACAAATTGTCTGTCTTTTTTTTCTTCTTTGTGTATTAATAAAATCATTTTTTTTATATACATGAATTTTTCATTACATTGCCTTAAAAATCCCACTATTGGAGGTAGCAAATTTACACATATACCAGGGATGATGGCAATGACATGCCATTCCCCATGAGTCTAATTAATTTCTAAAGGGCAGAAACACCTTGACCCAGAAAACCTTCAGAGGATATGCAGAGGGCACAAGTGGAGAAAAGACGCTTCCTAACAATTAGAAGGAGAAAATTACCTTGCAATCTGTACTCTAGCCCTCTTCCAATAGTAATGACAAGTGTTCAACTTCAGCCGCAACTCTAATGCTGTTGACCTGGACTGTCTCAAAGAGGACCTGTCCCTGTAAGGCCATCCAGGCTACTTCTTCTGACTGAGGAAATGCTGGGGAAAAGCAAGTTTCTTACCTAGAGTAATCCACTGGATTCTTACCTGGCTCCTCTGGTTCTTCTCCACTCATGGTAAATTAACCTACCTTAAAAGGAAAATGGCCAGCAGGGGCAAAGCCTCAGGCTGAACATAAAGTACCAGCTTATAGTCTGTTCTTCCTTGCCAGCAGTTGGCCTGCTCTCTGCTGAGGGAGGCTTTATGCAGTTGGTAGCAACAGTATTGGAATGCAGCTGAGTTATGCATGAGTTATTCGCAATAACTTGGATATGGTTTTTTTTTTTAATCAGAAAAGTTTTTGAGCTTATCAACATACAGCTTTATCAAATGTGCATATACATACAATTGATCTCAAACCATCGGCTTATACAGTAACATATCATTGTTCTACCGCTGCGCTCTTCTAGCAAGTTTTTTTTACTTCCCTCCAATACTTTATTCCTACTTGGATATGGTTAACTTAACCCAGGCCGACAGCATTCCTTTGCGGCTATAAATTAGCGGGCAGGAGAGCTTCTGTCTACCCGTTTAAGGCTATCTTGTCACACTCTTTTTCTTGTAAAGGCAACTTCACCCAGGTTTACAGCAATCCTTTGCGAAGAAGCGACTTCATGAAGCACACAAGCAGGAACACTCTAAAGATACATATGAGGACAAGTGGTATCCAGAAACTTAAGGATTTATATTTGCGGATGCATTGGGATTGGTACGATTAGCATTATATAGGGTATCTTATCCACTGGGGGAGCTTCGAGTAGTCCAATACAATTTTAGGTGTTTTGTTTGTTTATAATTTTTTTGAATTATGTAGAAAAAAAGGCCTCTAAAGTTCAATATTTTCTTAATATTCTATGAATATATTTCCCAGGATGTGGCACATGTTAAGTAAAGGAGCTCAACTGCCACCAAAGGGCACCTTATCCATTCACTTCAATTAACCTTCTCACCTTGCCCACTTCCAAGATGGCTTCCAGGCAGTCTTGTCCAACTCCAACATTGCCACTGGGGGAGTACTTGCCCAAACCAAAGATGGCCCCCTAGTGAGCTCTAGCCACTTCACATGTTCAGCATAATTGCATCATTCCCTTGAAGTGCCTCAAGAGACCTTGCTACTAATGATTTGTATCCCGCTATGTTATTTTGCTCCTCGTTTTTTCCACCAAGTATATTTTATGTCAAGACCTCTCGGTTTAGTGTTCCGAGGTATGATATTTATGAATATCTTGATGGAAGGACATTCCAATGCTTATGCTCAGTTTCGCTTTTATAGGCTTCATTGCTTATTGATTGTACTTTCTAAGTCATTGTCTTGTTATTTGAATATAAAAAAAATATTGAAAGACAAAATTGCCACAATACTGGAACACAGTGGAGCTGCACCTCACCTGAGAGGTTATGTAACACAACTTATGAGGCCATTCACAGTTAAAAAATCCTTATCTTGGAAATGCAGTGTTATAGTTCCATGAATCCACTCACTTCTGGGAGGCAGGCTCCAGACACTAACAGCTCTTCTGAGGAGCATAGCCCTGGCTGCACTGCTGTGTGTGGGGCTAGTTAGCACTCAATTTTTTACCCCAAAAGATCCATGGAAGGGGCTCTCTGCCTTATCAGAGAATTTAGTGCTGTAAGGTCAGGGACTGCGCTACAGGAGAGGCTGAACCTGTGCGGGAAAACCACCAAAAGGTGGCAGGTAAGGGTTTCTTCTCTTCTGGGCTGTTGTGTGGGTGTTAACTTTTTACAGGTATGCACTGATCCTGTGGGTGGAAGTAGGCGTGGCTACTATCACATGTATGCTGTCATGGAGGCACCAGTAAAAAGGTGTTGTGGTAATGAAATAACACTTGTGAGTAGGGATGGTCCCAATGTTCAGTTTGAACGTAACTTTGACTTGAACATCGGGTGTTCGCCGAATAGCAAACAATTTGGGGTGTTTGCGGCAAATTCGAAAGCCACGGGACACCCTTTAAAATTCTATTGGAGAAATCAAAAGTGCTAATTTTAAAGGCTTATATGCATGGTATTGTCAAAAAGTGTTTGGGGACCTGGGTCCTAACCCAGGGGACATGTATCAATGCAAAAAAAAGTTTTAAAAACTTACGTTTTTTCGAGAGCAGTGATTTTAATAATGCTTAAAGTGAAACAATAAAAAAAGTGTAATATTCCTTTAAATTTCGTACCTGGGGGTGTCTATAGTATGCCTGTAAAATGGCGCATATTTCCCATGTTTAGAACAGTCAGAGCAAAATTACATTTCTAAAAGGAAAAAAAGTCATTTAAAAGTACTTGCGGCTATAATGAATTGTCAGTCCCGTCAATACACATAAAAGTTCATTGATAAAAACAGCATGGGATTCCCCCACAGGGGAATCCCGAAACAAATTTTTTTTTTTAAATGGCGTGGGGGTCCCCCTCAAAATCCATACCAGACCCTTCAGGTCTGGTATGGATTTTAAGGGGAACCCCGCGCCAAAATAAAAAAAAAATGGCATGGGTTCCCCCAAAAATCCATACCAGACCCTTATCTGAGCACCCAACCTGGTAGGCTGCAGGAAAAGAGGGGGGACGAGAGAGCGCCCCCCTCCTGAACCGTACCAGGCCACATGCCCTCAACATTGGGAGGGTGCTTTGGGGTAGCCCCCCAAAGCACCTTGTCCCCATGTTGATGGGGAGAAAGGCCCCATCCCCACAACCCTTGCCCGTGGTTGTGGGGGGTCTGTGGGTGGGGGGCTTATCGGAATCTTGAAGCCCCCTTTAACAAGGGGACCCCCAGATCTTGCCCCCCGTGTGAAATGGTAAGGGGGTACAAAATGTACCCCTACCATTTCACAAAAAATGTGTGAAAATGGTAAAAATAAAAAAGACGATACACGCCTTGGGACAAGTCCTTTATTAAAAAAATAAAAAAAACAAAACTGTTCCACGAAGTCTTGTTCTTCTTCTCTCGCTCCGACGCCCCGAAAAAAAAAGCTGCAAGCCGCCTACAATCTGCCTCCATGGGAGGCACCCGCCGTAATGACGGGCCTCTTAGGTGACAGTTCTTTTATAACTGAGGGCGGGGCCACACAATGACATTCCCGGGTGACCCTGCCCCCTCTGATGCACAGGGACATCCCCATGACTTTCCCATAGCGGTCACTCGAGTGACCCTGCCCCCTCTGATGCTACGGGAAAGCCATAGGGATGTCCCCGTGCATCAGAGGGGGGCAGGGTCACCTGGCAATGTCATTGTGTGGCCCTGCCCTCAGTTATAAAAGAACTGTCACCTGAGAGACCCGTCATTACGGCGGGTGCCTCCCATGGTATGGTTCAGGAGGGGGGGGGCGCTCTCTTGTCCCCCCTCTTTTCCTGCGGCCTGCCAGGTTGTGTGCTCGGATAAGGGTCTGGTATGGATTTTTGGGGGGACCCCACGCCATTTTTTAAAAATAAGTTGGCGCGGGGTTCCTCTTAAAATCCATACCCGACCTGAAGGGCCTGGTATGGAATTTGGGGGGACCCCCATGCATTTGTTTTTTGAATTTTGGTTCGGGGTTTCCCCTGTAGGGGAATCCCATGCAGTTTTTATCAATGAACTTGCCGGACCGCGAGTACTTTTAAATGACTTTTTTTCCTTTAGAAATTTAATTTTGCTCTCGGAATGTTCTAAACACTGGAAACATGTGCCACTTTACAGGCATAATATAGACACCCCCCAAAGTATGAAATCTAAAGGAATATTACACTTTTATAGTTTCACTTTAAGCATTAATAAAATCACTACTTTTTTTTGCATTGATACATGTCCCCTGGGGCAGGACCCAGGCCCCAAACACTTTTTAAGACAATAACTTGCATATAAGCCTTTAAAATTAGCACTTTTGATTTTTCATTTTCGTGTCCCATAGAGTTTAACGGTGTTCGCACAAATTTTTTGCCTGTTCGCATGTTATGCTGCGAACTGAACAGGAGGGTGTTCGGCCCTACTTGTTCCCTACTTGTGAGATAAAAAGCTGGCCAAACACTGATATATATTGATATTGCTATAGAGATAGATAGATATCAATTTTTTATTTTATATTATATATATATATATATATATATATATATATATATATATATATATATTATATATACCCCCCCCCCCCCCCCATTTGGCCTGCAGGCTGAACAAAAAATAAATGAAAAACATTTCCTTCATTCAGCGTGGATTTTCAAATTGCCCACTGTGGCTATTGTATTTTGACAACCAGCTGTGTAGAACAGTTAATTGAACCTGTTAAAAAGAAAAGAAAAAAGGGGGAAAGAACAGATTCTATCTTATTACAGGAGAACAGTCTTCACAGTTTGAGTCATGTCATGTCATGTCATGCAGAAATCTTTTTTTTTTTTTTTTAGCAAATTCTTGCAAAGGAAATATTCTTTTAGTTAGAATAGCCATCTTGCTAATTATTGTAGCTCAGTCACTCAGCAACAAGTTCAACAGCAATAGTCGCTTTGCCTTCACCTTTAGCTTAGCTACAAATCACTGAAGTAAAGAAATTTATAGCAGCAACCATTAATATAATAATGGGGAAGCTTTACTAAAACTGGTGCACACAGAATCTGGTACAGCTGTGCATAGTAACCAATCAGCATCTAACTTCAGTTTGTTCAATTAAACTTTGACAATAAGGCCATGTTCACACTGGCGCAACACTAAAGTTGCACGACTTCTGATCTGACTTTGCGCTGCGACTTCGGAACCGACTTCCATGCGACTAAGGAACAGGATCTGATTTTGATCCAACTTTGACATGAGTGCAACTTGTCCTTTGATCAAAACAATTCCTTAGGTTTCATCCATTCCAGAGCCAAACACCATATTAGTGAAAAAAAAAATGGTGTTTTATGTCTGGAGGAAAACAGGCACCACTCATCACCTTCCCAATACCATCCCAACAGTAAAGCATGGTGGTGACAGCATTATGCTGTCTGGGTGTTTTTATTTTTTAGCAGCAGGGACTATGAGACTGGTCAAGGTTGAGGGAAAGCTGAATAGAGCAAAGTACGGAGATATCATCAATGAAAACCTGTTCCAAAGTGCACAGGACCTCAGACTGGTCCAAAGGCTCACCTTCCAACATAACAATCCTAAAGCACACAGCCAAAACAGAAGTGGCATAGCATAGGGACAACTATGAATGCCCTAGAGTGGACCAGCAGGAGCCCTGACTTGAACTCAATTGAACATCTCTGGAGAGACCTAAAATGGTTGTACACCGACAGTCCCCATCCAACCTAAGCTTGAGAAGAATGGCAGAAAATCCCCCAATCCAAGGGTGCAAAGCTTGTCATGCCATACCCAAAAATACTCTGTTATTGCTGCCAAAGGTGCTTCAACAAAAGTACTGAGTAAAGGGTCAGAATTAGGGTTGAGCGAACCCGAACTGTAAAGTTCGGGTCCGTACCGGACTTTTGGATGTCCAGGGCCCGGACCCGAACCGGAACTATTGGCTGTAAGTTTGGGTTCGGGTCCGGTGTTCGGCGATGTATTGGTGCCTTTTTAACAGCTGCAGGGCAGCCAATCGACGCTAGTTTCACTAGTGTGCCCTTAGAAGCCATCACAGCCATGCCTACTAATGGCATGGCTGTGATTGGGCAGTGCAGCATGTGACCCTGCCTCTATATATAGTCCAGACACACAGCACACAGCGTCATTCTGCTATAGACAGGTTCCTGTGTTGCTAAGAGAGAGGATTTTAGGAGTTATTGTGATAAAGTCAGTCAGTCAGTCCACATTCCTTTAATTTTCTTCAAATTAGTTAGATCAGTGAGCGATCTACATAGCTAGAGTAGAGTAGGGAGTTTCTTTATTACGGAAAAGAAAGAGGCAGAGAGAATTATTGAAGAGATTCCTAAATTAATTGTACCCTGGCTGGGGTGCAGTGCACAGTCTTTGAACAGAAAAAGGAAAAATCGCCATGGGACTTTGAGTGAGGTGGGAGAGATTTAGGCACACGTTCAAAAAGAAATGTGATAAAGTCAATTTATTAGTTACATACTGCTGTATGACCGGTTGGGAACAGCAATAAATGTGCGTTACCCGGCATAATAGCTAAGTCAGCAGCAGAAGTACAAGTAAAAAATAACAATACATTACATTTCATATACATCCATAGAGTAGTAAAATTCATCACGAATAGCTGAGTCAGTTGATACATGTACATAATATGAGGTAGAAAGTTGTACATACATAATAAAAACAATATGTGAGCCAAAATCCACACAACAGAGATACCCAACAATTATAAACATGTAAGGAGCATTCGTAGTGCCCCAACGGGAAATTCCCAGCCATGTGAGTATATAAAGAGCATCGATGGTGCCCTACGCGTTTCACGAGTCTGTGCTCGCTCTTCAGGGGCAGATGCATATTTATTTAATCTGAAACAAGAGATAGTAAATAAATGGGTATATGTTGGTAATTGGAATCATGAGGGCAGGAGGGAAGATAGTGTATGGCAGAGGGGGTCAGCGAGAAAGGGACCCCATACTCACCAAATCACTGGGCTAGAGCATCAAACGTTAATGTCATGATGGCGGCAATAGATGTCCAGCTCGGGAGCTGAGGGGACACGGTGAATGGATACCGCAGTAGGGGACACCGGAAAGAACGGCATGGACTGGAGCAGGCATTCGGTTAGAGGTCTAGAATATATCCAGGGATGTATCTAGGAGAATTAATATAGAGAAGCACAGGGCTTAGCAAGGAAAGTGGAAACACCTAGGAACCAAAGGTGGTAAATATATATATAACAATTCTGGTTGGCGTATTGAAATATCAACCTTATGTGTTCCATATCCATCCATATATAAAGGAATGGCAGGTGTATACCATATGCAAAAAATGTATCCGGGGAGAGTAGTTGATATATGCTGGGGGGCTAAAGGGTGGAGGAAGAAACAGTAATAGTAAGTTTAAATAAACAAACTCAATTGTGTGTGCGTGAAATAATAGCACCCACACAGTAAATATAGATAAATTAATATATTACCTAAAATCATAATGAACACCCCCATCTAGCCCAGTGATTTGGTGAGTATGGGGTCCCTTTCTCGCTGACCCCCTCTGCCATACACTATCTTCCCTCCTGCCCTCATGATTCCAATTACCAACATATACCCATTTATTTACTATCTCTTGTTTCAGATTAAATAAATATGCATCTGCCCCTGAAGAGCGAGCACAGACTCGTGAAACGCGTAGGGCACCATCGATGCCCTTTATATACTCACATGGCTGGGAATTTCCCGTTGGGGC
Source organism: Lithobates sylvaticus (assembly GCA_028564925.1). Lineage (NCBI taxonomy): Eukaryota > Metazoa > Chordata > Amphibia > Anura > Ranidae > Lithobates > Lithobates sylvaticus. The sequence goes on from CM053038.1 coordinate 150,161,717, forward strand.
ACTACGAATGCTCCTTACATGTTTATAATTGTTGGGTATCTCTGTTGTGTGGATTTTGGCTCACATATTGTTTTTATTATGTATGTACAACTTTCTACCTCATATTATGTACATGTATCAACTGACTCAGCTATTCGTGATTAATTTTACTACTCTATGGATGTATATGAAATGTAATGTATTGTTATTTTTTACTTGTACTTCTGCTGCTGACTTGGCTATTATGCCGGGTAACGCACATTTATTGCTGTTCCCAACCGGTCATACAGCAGTATGTAACTAATAAATTGACTTTATCACATTTCTTTTTGAACGTGTGCCTAAATCTCTCCCACCTCACTCAAAGTCCCATGGCGATTTCTCCTTTTTCTATGTATTTCAGGGATGGAGTTGGTAGAGTGGTTATGACAGCCCTTATTCCCCTTTTCTCAGTCTTTTAACAGTGCCATGAGGCCAGTGCCAGACAAAATATAAAAGTTTTACCTGCAAGCTCAGTGCACCATTACTGCACTGCATATAGTAAGAGATACACCATCGTCTGTGTGTATTCTGCTATTGGAAAAACATTGCAAAAAAATTTAATTTTGCTGTGTTTTTTTTCCCCAATAGCATTTTCTGCGTGTTCATACATACACGCTTTAGACACTATCCGTGTATCCGTATATTGGAAAAACATTGCAAAAATATTTAATTTTGCGGTGTTTTTTTTCTTCCCAATAGCATTTTCGGCGTTTTCATAAACGCTTTAGACACTATCCGTGTATTCTTATATTTGAAAAACATTGCAAAAAAATTTAATTTTGCAGTGTTTTTTTTCTTCCCAATAGCATTTTCGGCGTTTTCATAAACGCTTTAGACACTATGCGTGTATTCTGATATTGGAAAAACATTGCAAAAAAATTTAATTTTGCAGTGTTTTTTTTCTTCCCAATAGCATTTTCTGCGTTTTCATAAACGCTTTAGACACTATGCGTGTATTCTTATATTGGAAAAACATTGCAAAAAAATTTCATTTTGCCGTGTTTTTTTCTTCCCAATAGCATTTTCTATTGGAGGAGGAAGAGGTCGCCAACGCAGCCGGGGCACCGCCAGCACCTCGGAAGGCAGGGTTAGCATGACCGGAATGTGGAAAAGCCATCACCAGCTGAGATGGAACGTCTTAGCAGGAGGCAGCATTTCACCAATATGGTGGAGCAGTATGTGTGCACACGCCTACACGTACTGCATGACGGGTCTGCCCCCTTCAACTTCTGGGTCTCCAAATTGGGCACATGGCCTGAGCTTGCCCTTTACGCCTTGGAGGTGCTGGCCTGCCCTGCCGCCAGTGTATTATCTGATTGTGTATTTAGCACGGCAGGGGGCGTTATCACAGACAAGCGCAGCCGCCTGTCCAGAGCCAATGTGGACAAGCTCACGTTCATTAAAATTAACCAGGCATGGATCCCACAGGACTTGTCCGTACCTTGTGCAGAATAGACACATATACCGGTATTCTGACGAAAACTGTCTTGCTATCGGATAGTGTCCGGCCACTTACTGCGCAGGTGCAGTGCTTGCGCAGTACGGAGGACAAGGAGATTCACAAAATCTCCAAAGATGAACGTCGCCTGCGCAGTGAGTGCAGGTTCAAGCCCGACCATCCAAGTGGACATACGGTAGCACATAGTAACAGGGTCCCTCACGGGCTCGCTTGGCTAGGCTTCAACCTCGGATGATGTGGCTTGAACCTGGAGTCACCGCGCATCGTCTTCGGAGAGTTTCAAAATCCCCTTGTCCTACGTAGTGAGCAAGCGCAGTACAGGGCGGACACTATGCGACAGGGGGACAGAATTCGACACATATTTTTGAACCAGTGTTGGCTACCTCGTCCTCCTCCACCGCCGCTTCCACCTACACCGCCACATCCACCGCCACCTCGACCTCCTACTCCATTTGAATTTCGTCCTCTAGGTCAAGATTATAATTTTTTCATTTTTTTTTTTAATTTCCAAGTATTTTATTTTCCCACTATCTTATCCATTAAATCTAATAATTTTTTCCAGAAAGTGCGTATTCTGGGGTATTCCCACCATATGTGCGGCATCGTGCCGTTGAGTTTCTGAGGTTCTTAATGACTTCCTGTACCTCTTCTGCTGAGAAGGGGGCCTCCAGCATTTTATTTTTATTTTTAATTTTTTTATGTTATTTTAAGTTATTTCTCTATCCACATTTGTTTGCAGATCACTTGCCATGCTCTTAACAACATTTTGTTGCCATCTGCAGCCCTCTAGCCCTTTCCATGACTTTTTTACAGCCATTTTAGTGTTCAAAAGTCCGGGTCCCCATTGACTTCAATGGGGTTCGGAGTTCAGGGTCAAGTTCGGTCCTGAACCCGGACTTTTTTCCGAAGTTCCGCCGAACCCGAACATCCTGGTGTCCGCTCAACTCTAGTCAGAATACTTACAGGGTTACTAAACCCAGTAATATGAAAATAGTTAATCCGGCTGCTCCCCACCCCCGCAGTGTCAACATCTTATAAATCTTCTTTTTACATTAAAATACTGCCACTATAAACCTTTTTGGCTGATCTGTATACCACGGTTACATGATAAACTGCAGGGTCTGTCCAGTGCTGGGAGTTCAGGTAGGAAATTTCAACTATAGCCTGTGTCCATGTCCTGTTTTGGGAGGCGGATCTTCCATGAATTAAGATGTGACATCCCACACACTGTGTTCTTTTTTAGTTACTGGGCATGGTGGAGGAGGAGGGAGGGACTGGGCTGTGATTTAGGATCTGTATACACGCCCACATGTGTGATGTCAACACCATGTGACCTGAAAAGCTCAGCTTAAGACAGGAAATGTTCTCTCAAGCAATAGAGACCAAACTGAGCATGTGCAAGAGAACTACCCTTACTGTGGCTAAAAAAGGAGGGGGTTGCTTCTCTCCCCACTCCGCTCTTTTCTCTCTCCCTCTCCTTCCTCTGTGAGTCTGACACAGTCAGTCAGAGCAATGGGCAGTGTATCGGTTCATGTAGCCATCTAGACCAGAGCCTGGCTCGTGCTGTGGAAGACTCTGAATGCATCAGGTGGGCGGGTACATCACTACGTTACACACAGGATACCCACAGAGATAGGTGGGCGGGCCCTGGAACGCAGACCATCACCGCGCTTCCGAACAAATTGGTTAACGTGAGTTCCAGTCATCCAAGAAGCAAGTCCCTAGTCTGTTTAGTTCAAAGAGCATCTTGCACCCCAGTACAGGACTGCACACCAGAACCTTGGGGAGAAGTAGGGGGCAGCAGAACACAGGCTGTAAATCGATGGGGACATCACCACATAGGTGGAGTGCACCCCTGGACTCATCCATCATGAGAGGCGAGTCAGATACTAATAATATCCATTATAGACAGAATATGACAAATTTCACATCCATACAAAGATTCCATATACACTCTTATTCCTTCTTACCCGGCATAGGACTTTTATATATTTTTAAGTATTTATTCATTTTAGATTTATTTTTATTTCACCTTTGTTAGAAAAGTTTAAAATGTTTATTGTGTGACTATTGTATTTAAAACTGGAGACTGATTTTTAAAATGGCTTCTGAGCACATGTTGCATTAACTTGCTTTTTTCTTTTGTTTTAACTAACTCCTATGGTAAATCATAGAGTAATTACGTAGCTGTTTAAGACTGGAAAGTGAGAACCTTTACCATAAATGGTTACAGACTGTAAAGAAGCACTGATTAGCAATAAAGTATGTACCATGATGTACCAGAAGCTATCAGTCTTTTCTCAGCCAATAGAAGCATTATAGCTGTATATTGCAAGTATTAGGAGGGGGCTGTACATTGTGGGTGATTCTGCGTTCTTTTGGCATGTAAGCATCACCCTTTTGTACCGTTACATTTGAACAAATGACCTTTACTTTAAGACCCCTGGAGTTTGACTGATCTCGGGAGAAGAGTTTCTGTCATTTTGGTCCTTCAAGCCGGAACCGACAGCTGGATCTGGGGAAAGGGAATTCCGGTCAATAACTCGGTGAGTATTGTTTCTCACATCACCGAAATGAAAGACCTCCGGCTAGGATTGCCGTAAACCGAGGATGACCGTAACCATCCCCGAGGTCCGGTGTCCAGTTCCGAACCCGCTAGAGACAGTACTTCATGGTGTCTGAAAGGTAAGGTCATTTTTTCCCCCCTTTCTCTTTTGGTTCTAATTTTGATTTTTGTTGGTTTATTTAATTGAAGTTATTGTTTTAATAAGTGATATACCGATATTGAAATGCTTGTGTAAGATCCAGAGGTTTCAATAGTCAAAGACAAAGCCATTGGGGGCGTTGGCTAAGGTAAATAGACGCAGCCCGTTGTCTGGGAAAAAATTTTTTTTTTTAGAGTGGAATGTATGGGTAAACAGTATACCGATCACTAAAGGGGTAAGCCTGGTGATAAAAAGCGCTTAACAAAAAAAAACACAAAACAATCTCCTGCGCTCAGGAACCTAGTCCATATGTATGTGGTGTAGCCAACCCTTTGGTCAAAATGTGGAAAATCAAAAGGTCTTGCTGCCCTCCTCAGAACAATGGGTGTCCTTGGAGCTGAAACATATAGAAAGACATGGAGGGTGCACCGACTTGTGCATTACCAGAGATAAAATGTATTTAAATAGTAAAAACAAGAAAGTCATACTCAAACGATTAAAAGAAGCTTGGTATTCCTTAAATAATTTGGAGCGGTGTTGTTAGGTACCTGAGTGGTGAGCCTGACTTCGCTGGGAGAGGGCCTCTCTTACGGCTCTGGTTCAGGGCCCACTGGAGTGGAGACAGTGGTCCCGTGAGCACAGCGGGGTAGGAGTGCCTGGAATGGATGCTGTGGGAGACGTAGCTGATCAGTAGCGATCTCCTGGATGTTGAAGCAGCAGAGACTGGCAGGTAGCGGAGCAGGGTCCGGATGTAGGGTGACCCCGAGATGGCGTCAGCAACTCTGGAAGTATGCAGCATGCAGGGAGCAGGCAGAGGGGTCGTCAGGCAGGCCGGGTCTGGATACACTTTGGCAGGCAGGTAAGTGGGCACAGGCAATGGAGAGGTCAGACAGGCAGGAGATCAGCGTTCAGGTATCAGTCCAAAGCAGAGTCAACAGGCCGGAATCAGGAGTGGAGAAGGCAGCAGAGTCAAGTGGAAGCCGGATCAGGTAAACAGGAGTACACAACAGAGGCAGGTTTAAACAAGGGGCAAACTGCAGACGAACAGCACTTGACATGTGCAGCTGTCATTCTTTTAAAGGCCAACTGGCGCCAAACAGCGCTAACGCGTCACGTGTGCGCCCGCGACGCACGTGCCCGCGCTCGCTGCGCACGCGCGCGCGCCTGAGGAGTACGACGGCGCGTACCCTCGTTTCGACGCCCGGACGAATCAGCGGCGCGTGTGCGCATGCGCGCGCGCCGATTCGACCGTACGTCGCAAGTGGAGCCCTGACATTGCCCCCCCACAAGGGGCAACCTCCGGGTGCCCAGTTGGTCATCCTTCTCAGGGTGTGAAATGAAAAAAGCACGAATTAGTCTTCCAGCATGTATATTGTCCTCAGGTTCCCAAGAATTGCTTTCTGGGCCGAAGCCCTTCCATTTGATTAGAAACTGTCTTTGCCCTTGTCGCCTTCTACAGTCTAGAACAACTTCTACCTCGTACTCCTCGTTTCCATCCACTAGGACAGGTTCAGGAGGCCCGGACTCCCTATTGGGGAAGGGATCGGGTACCGAGGGTTTCAATAGAGAGACATGAAACACAGGATGTATCTTCATGGTGTCTGGCAGGGACAGTTCATAGGACACCTCATTAATCCTCCTCTTTACAGGAAAAGGGCCCAGGAACTTGGGTGCCAACTTCTTAGAGGGACAGGTTAACTTTAAATTAGAAGAGGAAAGCCATACCTGATCCCCGATTTGCAGATTCAACTCTCCCCTCCTCTTTTGGTCAAAGGCTTTCTTACTGTCCGCCTGGGCCTTGGTTATGGCTTCCTGGAGGATTTGGTTGTTGCGGCTTAGGAAGGTCACTGCGTCCTGGACCGCTGGAACTGAGGACTCTGTAAGAAAATCTGGTAGAAATGTTAAATGGAACCCATAATTGGCGAAAAACGGGGACTGTCCCGTGGTCGAGTGGCTGGCGTTGTTGTACGCGAATTCTGCTAAGGGCAGCAGAGAAACCCAATCATCTTGCACAAATGAAGTGAAACACCTAATATATTGTTCGAGGGTCTGGTTTGTGCGCTCAGTCTGCCCATTAGTTTGAGGGTGGTAAGCTGAGGATAGGGCCAGCTCAATCTTTAGACTATCACACAGTGCCCTCCAAAACCGCGAGGTGAACTGGACTCCCCTGTCCGAGACTATATTCTTGGGTACCCCGTGTAACCTAACGATCTCTCGGATAAAAACACGGGCCGTCTCTGCTGCAGATGGGGTTCCCCTTAGGGGTAGGAAGTGGGCCATCTTTGAGAGTCGGTCAACGACTACAAAGATGGCCGTGTGATCTTCAGAGGGGGGCAGCTCGACTATAAAGTCCATCGTTATCATACGCCAGGGTCGATCAGGTGCAGGTAGAGGCTTGAGTAGGCCCAGGCCCGGCCCCTAGTAGTCTTGCTTCGGGAGCACACTGGGCATGAACTGACATACTTGGAGCAGAATTCCTTCAGACCAGGCCACCAGAAGGTGCGCTGCACCAAGTCAAGAGTCTTTCGGGCCCCAAAGTGTCCTGCTAGTGGGTGATCGTGGAGGAGGGCCAATACTTTAACCCGGATGGGTTCGGGAACAAACACCTGGCTGTCCTTCCAGAGAAGCCCCTCTCTACGATTTAGTGAAAGTCCTGGGGGAAGGAGCGGGTTCAGGGAGGCCTCCCTGATCTGGGACAGTAAATCCGGCTGTAGTAGAAGGAAGTTGCTTGCAGGGAGGATGGTATCAGGAGGTGTGGAGTCTTTAGGGCAGTCGAACATGCGTGAAAGCGCATCTGGCTTTACATTTTTAGATCCAGGCCGGTAGGTAATGTGGAAGCTGAAACGTGAAAAGAAGAGGGCCCAGCGGGCTTGTCGTGGTTTTAGACGTTTTGCCGTCCTTAAGTACTCAAGATTCTTGTGGTCCGTGTAAATTAGTACAGGGTGGACTGCTCCCTCCAGCAAATACCTCCATTCCTCCAGCGCTGATTTTATGGCTAGCAGTTCTCGGTCACCGACATCGTAGTTCCTTTCTGCGGGTGAAAGTTTCCGGGAAAAGAAGCCCACAGGGTGCATTAGGTCCTTATTGCCCTGGCGTTGGGAGACCACGGCCCCCACTGCTACCTCAGAGGCATCCACTTCCAGGATGTATGGGAGAGATGGGTCAGGGTGACTGAGGATGGGAGCGGATGTGAATCGCTCCTTGAGTTTCACAAACGCCTCCTGGGCCTCTGGACCCCAATGAAACCGTACATTCTGCCTTGTTAGCTGTGTGATTGGTGAGATGATGGCCGAGAACCCCTTGATGAACTTTCTGTAAAAATTAGCAAATCCGACAAAACGCTGCACACCCTTCTTGTCAGAGGGTGGCGGCCAGTCCAGCACAGCCGTTACCTTCTGCGGGTCCATCTCGATGCCTGCTGGGGAGATCTGAAGACCCAAGAATTGGATGCTCTGCTGCTCGAAGGTGCACTTCTCTGCTTTCGCGTACAATCCGTGCTGACGAAGACGGAGTAAGACTCGGCCCACATGCCCCCGATGCTGCTCAAGCGTTCTGGAGAAGATTAGGATGTCATCCAAGTATACAATGACAAAAATGTCCAGGAAGTCCCTGAAGACCTCATTTATGAGGTGCTGGAAAGTAGCCGGGGCATTACAAAGGCCGAAGGGCATAACTAAGTATTCGTAATGCCCAAAACGGGTACGAAATGCAGTCTTCCATTCATCACCTGATCGGATGCGAACTAGGTTATAGGCCCCTCTTAAGTCCAGTTTGGAGAATATGGTGGCCGCTCTTAGTTTTTGAAACAGTTCCGGTATTAAGGGTAAGGGATAGCGATTTTTAATTGTAACTTTATTTAGCTCCCGGTAGTCCACACAGGGTCGGAGTGACTGGTCTTTCTTGGTTACAAAGAATATGCCGGCCCCTGCGGGTGAGGTGGAGTGACGTATAAACCCCTTCTTTAGGTTCTCCGAAATGTAGGCCTTCAGGGCCTCTTGTTCCTTCTCGGAAAGGGGGAAGATACGCCCGAACGGAATCTCGGCCCCCGGCAAAAGTTCTATGGGACAATCATAGGTGCGGTGTGGGGGTAGGGTGTCCGCTCCCCGTTTACTAAAGACGTCTAAGAATTCATGGTATGGTTCCGGTACCGCTTGGATCAGGTCAGTATCAGAGTCCAGACAAAGAAGCGTAGCGGGTTGTACCGGAGCTTCGTGTAAGCAATGTTCCAGGCAGTAGGGGGACTGGAACTTGACCTCCCCTGTGGACCAGCAGATGGTCGGATCGTGTGCCTGCAACCAGGGGATGCCCAGGATCACTGGGAACAGGGGGGACGAGATTACGTCCAAGGTTAACAGTTCCTGGTGGTGGAGAGAAGAGATAGTGAACAGAGGTTGGGTCTCCTGGACAACTTGGCCCGATTTAATGCGGGAACCGTCAGCCAGGAAGACGGATAGTCCGCGGGCCTTCCTCTGAAGAGGAATGTCGTGCCGGCTGGCAAAGGTGGTATCGATGAAACAGCTGCAGGCTCCTGAATCAAGGATGGCGTTGGTGCGAATCGTCCTTCCCAGGAACTGAAAAGACAGGGGTAGAGAGATGTGGGTGGCATGGACCGGTAAGTGAGCAGAGTTGATTGACACAGACGAAAGGCACTTACGCAGCTTGCTCGGGCAACTGTTCACAAAGTGTCCGGGCCCACCACAGTACAGGCACAAATTTAGTTGACGGCGTCGGGCACGTTCCTCCAGAGACAGAGTGGGTCGCATGAGACCAAGCTGCATCGGCTCGCCGGCATCGGGAAGAGGATGGGCAGGGGCCATTGGCTGAGCGGGCATGTAACGGCCAGCCGGTAATGGAGCCCTTGCGGTCATCCAAGCCGGACGGTGGACTTGAGCGGATCTCTCGACTCTGCGTTCCCGGAGCCGACGGTCAATTTGTATGCTCAAAGTTATCAGGCCCTCCAAAGTGTCTGGGGTGCCCACTCGGGCAAGTTCATCCTTTAGGCCTTCGGAGAGGCCCATGCGGAACTGATGCCTTAAAGCCGAGTCATTCCACTGGGTGTCTGCGCTCCATCGTCTAAAGTCTGTCACATAGTCCTCGGCCGTTCTGCGGCCTTGCTGGAGCGCAGATAGAGCAGACTCGGCTGTGGTGGTTAGCTGGGGGTCCTCGTAAAGTTGCGCCATGGCTTCCAGGAAAGACGAGAGGGACTGCGTCAGCATGCTATTTCCCTCCAGCAGGCGATGAGCCCAAATCTGAGGTTCGCCCTGCAGCAGGGAGATTACGAACCCCACTTTGGTGGCCTCTAGGGAGAAGGTTCTGGGTTGAAGAGCAAAGTATAACTGGCAGGCGTTGCGGAAGACACGGAATTTGGAACGATCTCCGGAGAAGCGATCAGGAACAGGTACTCTGGGTTCAGGAGGCAGCATCACCACCGCAGGAGGAGTAGCAGGTGTTGCAGAAGGTTGCGGAGATGTAGGAGCCGCAACATTGGGGTCAGCAAGTTGCTGCACTCGACCTTCCAGTCTGGTATACCCTTCTTGCAGGGATTGCACCGCCTGAGTGAGGGCTGCCAGGTGTGAGCAGAACTCCTTCATGGCAGAGGCTTCTCCCGCAGGCTCAGTCATGGCTGTTCGTACTGTTAGGTACCTGAGTGGTGAGCCTGACTTCGCTGGGAGAGGGCCTCTCTTACGGCTCTGGTTCAGGGCCCACTGGAGTGGAGACAGTGGTCCCGTGAGCACAGCGGGGTAGGAGTGCCTGGAATGGATGCTGTGGGAGACGTAGCTGATCAGTAGCGATCTCCTGGATGTTGAAGCAGCAGAGACTGGCAGGTAGCGGAGCAGGGTCCGGATGTAGGGTGACCCCGAGATGGCGTCAGCAACTCTGGAAGTATGCAGCATGCAGGGAGCAGGCAGAGGGGTCGTCAGGCAGGCCGGGTCTGGATACACTTTGGCAGGCAGGTAAGTGGGCACAGGCAATGGAGAGGTCAGACAGGCAGGAGATCAGCGTTCAGGTATCAGTCCAAAGCAGAGTCAACAGGCCGGAATCAGGAGTGGAGAAGGCAGCAGAGTCAAGTGGAAGCCGGATCAGGTAAACAGGAGTACACAACAGAGGCAGGTTTAAACAAGGGGCAAACTGCAGACGAACAGCACTTGACATGTGCAGCTGTCATTCTTTTAAAGGCCAACTGGCGCCAAACAGCGCTAACGCGTCACGTGTGCGCCCGCGACGCACGTGCCCGCGCTCGCTGCGCACGCGCGCGCGCCTGAGGAGTACGACGGCGCGTACCCTCGTTTCGACGCCCGGACGAATCAGCGGCGCGTGTGCGCATGCGCGCGCGCCGATTCGACCGTACGTCGCAAGTGGAGCCCTGACAGGTGTCTTCTAGACACCTTTAACCTGGACCGGGTGTATAGGAGGAACCAGATGGTATCGCAAGCGGCTTATGTGTTACGACGGAATACCCTCTTCCTCAGAACCTTAGCGGTAGCAGACTAGCTTTCTCAAGGTTCCCTCTAAATAGGGCTATTCACATGTTAGGGTCAGACTTATCTGGGTTGGCCCACCATGCCAATCCATCAGATTATATCATATACTGCGTCATGTTGTCAAACGCACAAACGCGTCCTTGTTCCCATGGAGAGGGGGCTTAATCTCTGCACCAGCAGTAAGGTGCATCTTCCGTATCCACTAGACCGTCGTCTTGATACATTTTAAAACTTGATGTCTTCACATTAATAGCAAGCAGCAAGTAATCACTTAGAAAGTTATAGGGTTAAAAAGTTCACCTACGCTTTTTGAAATAATGTATCCTTCCAAATCATGCAGTCCAGCGTTACTACTGATAGATGGGATGGGGAGGAAGCTAAAAGGGGAAGTGGACAGACTGTGGGGGTAGAGGTAAGGATGCCACCATGGTTTGCAGGAGGGCCTAAAGCGATGTTAGTAATGCATCGAGTACTGCTTAGACCTTGAAGAAGGGGACACACCCCGAAAGCTCGTCCATGAAAAATGATATGTTAGTGCAAATAAAAAAAGTATCACGGACAGTACTCAATTTTCTCTGTCGCAATTGCACTAATACGGCTATAATCACTTCAAGTATAGTAATGCAGTAAAACAGTAAAGGTGAAGGGTAGGGCGCGCATGCCACTAACCACATCATGTGGCACGCACGTCATACCACAACCAGGAAGTGCAAGTGGATTTGCGTTCCACCCGCCACATCCGGTTTCGGCAAACATCACTTCCGCTCCACCGGAGATCCAGACAGACGTCATTTCCGACGCCAGGGCTTGGAGAGTACGCAATGACTCCAGCCCGCGGACTCGCACGGTCCTCCTCCCCCTGTAGAGATGGCCCACTGCACCATCCTCCAGCCTGTAGGATTGTGCAGCGAATACGTGCAAAGGCTCCTAGCTACCTTTCACCCTAGCGATAGCTGATGCCCATTAAAACACAAAATGACGGCTAAAAGATTAATTGATTAAATCCATAGAAATCTATGGAAATGTATATTAATCATTAATAAAATCAATGAAAATAAATTACCGTAATAAATATAAAAATGGTATAAATGGACAGGCATGGAGATGGACAGAGAGATGCATATGAATAAATACATATACATAAAGGAGATTACTTTTTCCAGCCAAATGGAGGACCAAGCCCAAAACAGCTCTTACACAGGGGTCCCACCAGACATGTGAACCCCAAACAGCAATTGTGATAATTTACCATAAGGACTAATGGTGCATACATAGATAAGAGCATACATTAGACCACACATAAAAAGTGTGTGTGTATGTGCATATATACACACTTGCGCACAGAGAACCGACATGCATAGATATATATGTTAACGTACACAGACAGTGTTGTCAGCAGCTCCTTAATCTGTGCATGCCCAATCGCAGATAAATAATTGAAAACCTATATCCTTTATGTATAGATGCATTATAGAGAACATTATGAGAATTGTGAATAACATATTTTATATTAAACATAAAAGCTGGTCTTGGGCAATTCGATCATAGGTACCCTGTCATCTAGGAGGTTCCATATTGATGAATAAACCGATAGGTGGGTAATGAGTTATAGAAAGACATTCCAGCCTAGAGATCTGGGAGTCAGAGCACACAATATCACAACCACCGAGATAATTTATTAATGAGAAAATTAGAGGCCAGTCTAGCATGCGCGGGGGGTTAAATTCCCCACAACCCCTGGAATGGCCTAGTGCTACGCTTAGAACCACATGATGTTTATGTGGTTTATTAGAAAATGTATGAATTTGAAGTAGAAAACACTAAAATATCAGAAAATGATCATGTAAAATTTTAATAGAATAATGTGAACCTTTGTTGAGCAGTATTTTAGAGGATGTTCTAAATCTAAAATACCCATTAACCAACCCAAATAATGTCATACAAATGCCCTACCTAGCGAATATTAAAACTACTGCTATTAATTAATGTGCAAACTAAAATTGGAAAGGTATGCTAAGGAACACTAAAATCCTATAAAACAATTTCCTTAGTAATAATGGTTCAATTGAGGAGGGGGGGGTGGGTCAAAGGAGGGAACTCCATACAGAGAAAGGGAGACTCGAGAGAGATGCAATGGTTTATTGACCAGAGAGTCACAGGACTGGACCATAACAGCCCAATTGTTAAGGACCCCAAATGGAGTTAGACTAAATTATGTAGTTCGACCTCCTCGTTGAGGCCCTGAGGGACCAGAGATCCTAGAGTGAATATCCAAAATGCCTCTAGTGCATAATATTTGATGTTTTTTGACGGTATCGAGGTAATTTGTTATGACCTCAATGCCGAAAACTCTCAGGCCATTCACAGAGCTATTATAGTTTCATTGTTTCATAGTTAGTAAGGTTGAATAAAGACATCAGTCCATCCAGTTCAACCTAAGTGTCTACAATTGTCCCTATCCCTGTACATTGCACACTCACATCGGTCCCTACCCTCCAGGAGCCCACAATCCAAGGTCCCCATTCATATACTAGGGCTAATTTTTGAACAGAAGCCAATTAACCTACCTGCAATTCTTTGGATTGTGGGAGGAAGTACCCGGCGGAAACCCACACAGGCACAGGGAGAACATGCAAACTCCAAGCAGGTAGTGTTGTGGTTGGGATTCGAACCAGCGACCCTTCTTACTGCTAGGTGAGAGTGTTAACCACTACACTACTGTACCGCCTCTTATCAGCCTTATTAAAGTGGTGTGGTATGGAGTAGTTTTCTTTTTCTACTGCTCCTGTGCTCCTGTGCTCCCCCATCCTTGTCCTCATAGGTCCTCATAGGTCTTGAAGTGCGACCAACATATAGTAGTCCACAAGGACAGAGGAGACCATATATCACGAATGGGGTCCCACAGTTGATAAACTGTTTGGTGGGTGGTACAAAGTAAGGGGGCGCTATAATACAGGGTAATAAACCCAATATAAAGTGCACTAGTGCTGTATATACAGGTGTACTTAGTTATGCTATTACAAACATAATAGCAATACGGACATAATAAAACAAAGTGAATTGAAAAGAAAGAGTTTTTTTTTTTTTTATATGTTGGAATGTTACATTAAAAACAATATTACGCTATGGCCCTATTATTTTCATATTTTTTCTGCGCTTCTGTGGATGAATGACCATTTCCTGGTTCTACACAAGAGATTTTTCCCATCATAGGCGGCAGTTCCTTAATCTGCCAAAGCTGCACCCGACCTGTCTTTTTAACTAAAGGGGTCATGGTGAGTTGGTGAGTAGGATACCTACTATTTCCCACCTGGTGAAGCATTGTTGTAATTTTTCCTCCTCAAGTGGTGACGGTTTCACATATCTATACATCTCAATACAAAGGAATATTTCTTCAAATTTATGGACTTTCTTTTCAATTCACTTTGTTTTATTATGTCCGTGTTACGATTATGTTTGTAATGGCATAACTAAGTACACCTGTATATACATCACTAGTGCACTTTATATTGGGTTTATTATCCTGTATTATAGCGCCCCCTTACTTCGTACCACCCACCAATTTCACAAAGTCTGATCAGCACTTTGAGGGGAGCAGCTTGTTTTTTAGGTTTATTTGTTCACTTTAAGTTTAGATTTTTTTGCGTGGAGTTCACCTATCTTGAGGTGATTCACTTTGATAAACTGTTTGACCTTGTGACTTTGCCCATCCACTCCGATTAACTCGCTCTTCCGATGGCTCATGTAGATGCAATTGACACAGTTGCTAATCCCGCATCTATAGCTACCCTTTTGATCGAACAAGGAAGTCCAAGGTTTATTCAGACCCTTGTTCCTGATTTTCCTAACCCTACTTGGGGCAATAATGCTCCTTGGATCTTTCGGTTTTCTAAAGACCAAGTTAGGGTGCAAGGGCAGACTGGTTCTCAGGATTGGATCAGATCTAAGTATCTTCCAGTTCTTTCTAAATATTTTTTGTATCAAGGGGACTTTGTTGTTGTATCTTGAGCAAAATCTCACTTGTGGTCTCTCGTCACTGGCATCATACTTTATTGGTTTTCTTATTTCAACAGAGGTGCTCTCGTATAACTGTAGATATTTGTGAAAGGCCTTATTGATTTGTATATCATCATACCCTTTTCCCCTGAATTTGTTGTTCAGGATCAATAAAAAGTTGGTTTATTAATTGAAGTTATTGTTTTAAGAAGTGATATACCGATATTGAAATGCTTATGTAAGATCCAGAGGTTTCAATAGTCAAAGACAGAGCCATTGGGTGCGTTGGCTAAGGTAAATAGACGCAGCCCGTTGTCTGGGACAAATATTTTTTTTTTTTTTTTTAGAGTGGAATGTATGAGTAAACGGTAGATCACTAGAGGAGTAAGCCTGGTGATAAAAAGTGATTGTAGGACATAAGTGATCATATAGCAAACACGAGAATTACTTCCCCTTTTGTATTAGTGAAGGTTTTTCTATGTCTGGTATTACTAATACTACCTTGACTCTTAACTTTTTCTATGGTAAATTCAACCTCTGCAGATCGAGGTGTGAATTGTTTTTTGTTTTTGTTCACGCCAATTATTGCATTTTTGACTCTTTTGTTGATTGCATATGATTTCTGTTGTCAAAGACCTAGATTGGAATTACCCGTTTGTGTTGTGTGCCAGCAACACCTTTAGAAGGAGATACGAAATTCATACATTTTGAATCTTTGTTATGCATTAAATATTGTGACAAGTGGGAAAATAAATTTGGGTTCAATAATAAACTGACTGTGAAAGGGTGCTAAGACCTGGTAGACAAAATCAAGACATTAGGACCCTGAGACCAAAAACGATATGGGTTGGGCGCAGCTCAGCACTGGCTTGAGCAAGCATAAAATAGATCCAACAGTAAAAGAGAACAAAAAGGGCCAAACCCAACTGCCCCCAGTGGACTGCGAAGATGAAACTCTTGTGTTTCTCCAGAGGCCACAACCTTATTGGTCCCTTATAATGACCAACCCCCTGAAAATCATAGGACGGCTCAGACCCGGCCCCAAACATTAACCCCCTTGAAGGCAATGTCCGCCTACTTCCCCAATCTCAGAGTTCCAAGAGGCCCCAGACCAAACACCAATATTGAACAGGCCCATGTTAGGGACAGTGGCAGAAGCCATAACTATGGGGCTAACTGGGTGGGGAAGTAGAAGGGGGATGCCAAACGCTCATGAAGCCGAACAGTACCCACTCATTGAGGTGTCCAACCCCCAAGCTGGCCAACTAGGTGGCCCAAAACGGACAAGCTCACCCCCGCCCCCCTCACTATGACCGTTTATAGACCATGGACAAAAGGCTACGGAACATATTAAACATCCAAAATTAGGGCCAACTGAGTTTGAAGAAGCTATAAGGGGACTAAAAGACAGTTACAAGTTAAATGGGATAGAGATGGAAAGAGCTTTGAGAAGAGTTCTGGCATCTAGGCTTCAGTGAAGGGAGATTGGGACCCTTATGCCCCGCAGGTAGGACAAGAACCCCAACAACCGCTTGCCCCTGATGCAGGAGATCTTACAAATAGATTAAATGCACTGTTACAGAGGTGTACAGTCCAGTGGATTCAGAGAACAGACTGGCAGAAGATGAACTTGACTGCGCAGGAGGGCAGTGAAAGTGTGAGGGACTAATTAAATAAATTGAGAGAAGTTTTTAAAATATACTCAGGACTACCAGAAAATGAAGAGGTAAACAGCACATATCAACAGCAATTGAAAATAGCCTCCGTCAATGGTTTAAAATCTGAAATGTCAGACTACATTATAAAAAGTATGGTTATGTATATGTAGCACCCTGCTTTTAATGAGCAGACACTATTATTTTTGTAAATTTAAGTTTGTCTGAAGCTGCAGTTTGGCTCAGACTAATTATGCTAAAGTTTTTGTTTCTGTACCAGTTTAGCTGGGTTGTGCTAGTTTCCACTTGGCCATGGGTGTCGCTGTCACCACCGGTAAGTGTTGGAAATGCAACAGCATGCATTAGGTACCCCTTTTACTCAGAAACAGCCTGGTGGGAGTGGTCTACCTGCTGTGAATTCTGGGTAAGGGTATTTAAGGTACAGGCGCCATTTTTTGGGGTTCGTTATCCCGACCTCATGGCCCTCCTGGCCCAAGGTGTGTGCTGCCTTACGCTATGTCTCGTGGCCGGCTGGCCTAAGGCTTTGCAACTGAAGGGTAGGCCCAGAAGCCCTGGGGCCTACTGATCAAGGGGTTGTCCTGTGCTGTCTTGCCTGCGTGGAGAAGGCACGCAACTGGAGGATCCAAGGGAGGACTTTTTCAGGAGAGGACCGAGCACCAAGGCTGGTATCTCTGGAAGAGCCTGGAGACTCAGTTGGAGGACGCATCCCGGGTCACCTACCACACAGTACCGCCAGATTGGCTGAAAGAAACTGGTACTGTGTGACAGTTCTTTCATTTTGCAACAAGTCGCTGGTTGTGCCTTCCTGTGGCAGAGGATTGCACAACGATTCCGTTAAATTGACAAGTCTGTGGCAGAGACTTTGACCGAGCATCTAATTGGCTGCTAGGTCAATGAGAGGGGCCTATCCAGTGGTTGCTAGATCCAGTCTGTGGAAGCTGTTTGTCCTCTGGATCAAGGAAATACCTCTAACCTGCAAAATTAGTACCTGAATTCCCCTTAACCCTCTATATCTCTATTGCAAAGTTATGTTCTTTCAAAGCAGGGGTGGTGGATGTGTTACAGTATGCCAAACATTCAGAGAAATATCTAAGGCAGAAAGCAAAAAAGAAAGTTAAAGTAAAGGTTTTTGTGCAAGGAAGCGAAGATAGTGGCAGTGAAGCAGAAGAATTCACAGTGGAAGGAAAATCTGAGGTGGTCAAAAAAGGGACAGGCAGATTTAGACTGAGATCAAGAGGACGTGGGACAGAAGGTAAAGGAGGTAGATGGGAAGGAAATTGGTCAGAACAAAGAACTTGTTGGACATGCGGACAAGGACATTTGGCAAGGGACTGTCCTGATAGACCAGGTCCCTGGAAAGCGGAATAATTAGAGAATGCATAGCTCACCCGAGTAGGCTAGGATATTGTAGAGAATCTACCCCAGGTGAAACTTAAGGTAGAGGGAAGACCAATAACATTTTTGGTAGACTCAGTTGCTTCCCGCACCTTAATCCATTCAGAAGATGTACCCCATGTAACATACTCAATTAAGTCTATTTTGGTCCAAGGAGTAAATGGACAGGCCACTATAGAACCTATGTCTGAGTATATAACAATAGAGGACCCAAAGACTGATTATGGGAGTAACCACCAGAGTGATTTTGTCAACAGTGTGCCCTGTGAATCTGCTGGGAAGGGATCTCATGTCATCCATGCGCATTTCTATGCTTGCAGGAGATAAAGGATTTTGAGTTCAAATAGGGGGACAGCCTTCAATTCCAAAGACTGAATCCTTCTATTATTACTCCCAAGATATGCACTTGAAAGATAAAGGAACTGAACATGTGGTAGGGAGAATGACTGTCTACACACAGAATATTATGAAGGAAAAGGGCATATGTAAGTGTTCAACCAGATAACCTAGTTCACTGTACGATGTGGTTCAAAAACACTCCAGGGCCTAGTGACTTGTATGCCAAAGATTTCTTCTCGCATAAGGAAACCAGGTTGCAACTTACCAACATTTTTTGAAATGAACAGGGATACTGTGCATCAACATGCTGTATACCACCAAAGCAGAAACACCTTTTTAAAGAGGAAGTCCCACACCTGTCCCTGTCCAAACCTTCCCACCTCTCATGGAAGGATCTAGGCCCCTTTGTAAGAATGTGCCAAGCTTTAACAGATTGGAGCTCAACAGACACTTGGGCTATGGTACAGTGAGTCTAAAGATGTGTACTGCCAGTGCCCCTTGGGTCATGAAGTCAGATGCAGATGTGGGTCTCATGAAAGGAGTACAGCCAATAACCATCACCCCAAGGTCCCACCATTGACCCCCATCAAAGACAGTATCCCCTTAAAAAGGAGGCAGAGGATGGTATAGCTCCAGTGATAAAATCTTTTTTACGAATAGGAGTAATAGTTCTGTCCTGATAGCCCATGTAACACTCCTCTCTTTTGTGTAAAGAAGGCACCCTCTTCTACTGAATGGAGGATGGTACAGGACTTGCAGGCAGTCAACCAGGCAGTCATACCAAGGGCACCGGTAGTACCAACTCCCGCACACACTCCTTAATGATCTAAAGCCCGAAAATAAATTTCTCAGTGGTTGACAAAAGTAACGCTTTCTTCAGTATTATAACCACTTCAGCCCTGGACAATTTGGCTGGCCAAAGACCAGAGCACCTTTTGCGATTCGGCACTGCGTCGCTTTAACTGACAATTGCGCGGTCGTGCGACATGGCTCCCAAACAAAATTTACATCCTTTTAACCCCACAAATAGAGCTTTCTTTTGGTGGTATTTGATCACCTCTGCAGTTTGTCTTTTTTGTGCTATAAACAAAAAAAGGAGCGACAATTTCAGTCAGTTTAGGCACATATGTATTCTTCTACATATTTTTGGTAAAATAAAAAAAAAAAATAAAAAAAATCGCAATACGCGTTTATTGATTTGTTTACGCAAAATATATAGCGTCTACAAAATAGGGGTTAGATTTATGGCATTTTTATTAATATATTTTTTTTTACTAGTAATGGCGGCTATCAGCGATTTTTATCGTGACTGCGACATTATAGTGGACATATCAGACAATTTTGGCGCTTTTTCACATTTATACAGCGATCAGTGCGATTAAAAATGCATTTATTACTGTGTAAATGTGACTGGCAGTGAAGGGGGTTAACCACTAGGGGGCGCTGAGTTAGGTGTGTCCTAGGGATGTGTTCTAACTGTAGGGGGGATGGGCTACGTGTGTCACGACACTGACCCCCGCTCCGGATCACAGGGAGCAGTGTCCTGTCACTAGGAAGAATGGTGAAATGCTTGTTTACATCAGCATTTCCCCGGTCTTCCTCTCCGTGAGACAATCGCTGGTATCCCCACGGACAGTCTGCGGGACCCGTGATTACACTCACGGAGCTCGCGTGCCCACAATGCCGCGTCTTAAAAGGGCAATGTACAGGTACGTTAATATACCTGTACGTGCCATTCTGCTGACGTATATCGTCATGAGCCAGTCGGCAAGGGGTTACTACACCTAGATCACCAATTTTTGTTTGCATTCACCTATAAAAAGGGAAAAGGTATACATTCACCAGAATACCTCAGGGTTATTGTGAATCTCAAGCCATTTTTTCACAGGCAATGTCAGCCAACCTGACTAAATTCCAACCCCCGGGCAACAGCCAAATTCTGCTGTATGTGGTGGACATACTATTGGCATCCCCAGAGAGGAAGATCTGTAGGTCAAACACATTATGGCCTTGCTCGAATAAAAATTGTAACAAGGCTAAAGTCAACAAGCCAAAGTTACAATTGGGGCAAGAGACAGTCAAGTATCTAGGGTACAACCTTTCTCAGGAAGGAAAGCATCTTGATGCTAGGACCACTCAGTGGTGTGTGGTTAGCACTCTCACCTAGCAGTAAGAAGAGTCGATGGTTCGAATCCCAACCACGACACTACCTGCCTGGAGTTTGCATGTTCTCCCTGTGCCTGCGTGGGTTTCCTCCGGGTACTCCGGTTTCCTCCCACAATCCAAAGACATGCAGGTAGGTTAATTGGCTTCTGTCCAAAAATAAATTGGCCCTAGTATATGATTGGGGACCTTGGATTGTGGGCTCCTTGAGGGTAGGGACCAATGTGAGTGTGCAATGTACAGGGATAGGGACAATTGTAGACACTCAGGTTGAACTGGATGGACTGATGTCTTTATTCAACCTTACAAACTATGAAACTATGAAACTCCAAGTACCCAAACCTATCACAAAGAAGTAAATGATGTCCTTTTTATGGATGGCTAATTTCTGTAGGCCTTGGATACCAAACTACTCACTGACAACGCCCTTGATACAAGCAATACATGGTAGTCCTATGGCACCACAGGACAAGATTCAGTGGAATAAAAAGACTAATGAGGCATTCGTTAACCTTGAACAGGTTTTGGCAAGCCCCTCTGTTCTTGCCCTACCAAATTATGAAAAGGCCCTTGAACAAACTGTTGACACCAGATAGGGAAACATGACTTTGGTATTGACACAAGAACATGGACGCCAAAGACCTGTGGCATACTATTCAAAACTAGACAGTGTATGTAGAGCATTACCACCCTGTGTACAGGCAGTAGTAACAGCGGCTGAGGCTATCAAAGCATCAGCATCAATAGTTTTGTACCGCCCATTAACCCGTAAGGGCCCTCATGTTTCGATCATATTGTTACAACAAAAAATCTAATTTGAGCCCAGCAAGGCATCTATCCTGCATGACAATCTTACTGACTCAACCACATCTAACAATACAACACTGTACTACACTAAATCCATCCACCTTACTCCCTATTCCATCTGACGCACAAACATGACTGCACAGCTGCCATAGCAGAAAAAGTACTACCCAGAGCTGACCTAAAAGATACTCCATTACCAAACCCTGACATGACACTTTATGTTGATGCTTCAAGTAAGAAAAACCCAGACGGTACTAGTGCCACGGGCTATGCTGTAGTAACACAACATAAGGTTATTGAGGCTAAATCACTACCTAAACATTTTTCAGCACAGGTTGCAGAACTTGTGGCATTAACCAGGGCCTATGAGCTCTCAGCTGGCAAATCGGTCACCATCTATACATATAGCCAATATGCATTTTCAACAGTCCATGTATTTGCACAACAATGGAAGAATAGGGGAATGGTGACCTCTAGTGGAAAACCCATCTCACATAAGGAAAAATCTAGATAATAGGGGTAACCAGTGCGCTCAACCAAAAACTATTAAATCAAATAAGGAGAAAAATGGAAAAGGAAAGCAGCCAACATATAAGTGATCTCACACTTGTAAAGGTAAAATTGAATGAAGAGGGTATGTGGCGCTAACCCTTATGTAAATCAATAAATAATCTAAAAATAATCTAAAATGACCAGTTTGCAGCTCAGAGTATCCGAAAGATAAGTGACCTTTCACATAAATAGATATATAAAAAAATAAAATAATGAACTAAATAGATAAAATTCCTTAATAGCAATACACATAAAATATTGAATAAATATAAGACGTGTGTAAAAAATGAAAAAATATTCAATAAAAGTGATGGTGCTAAAATAACCGTGCTGAAAATAAATATATGTGCTGGGGTAAAAATGATAATGGGGTTGGGTTAAAAATAGTGAACATGAAATCTTCTAGCAATAAAAGGTGCACAGTGCAACGTGCAAAATATGTGAATAAAGAACCAATAGAGAACCGATAAATTGGTTCTGAAAGTGCAAGGGAATTGCAAGGAAATTGCAAGGGAAATTAAAGCGGTTCTGCACTCTGAAAAAAATTTTTTTTTTTTAGGATGTAATATAAAGCGTGCTTACCTTTATTAGGGGACTCACCTGTTCCATCTTCCATCTCGATCGCCGCCGGTTTTCGTCCGATGAAGTTCCTCGTCTTCTTCTTTAGTGCTGGGGGCCATCTTGCCTGTGGGCATGTGAAACACCCACAGGGACTTTAGATGGCCCAGCATGCACTGCCGTTACTCGCGCGTGCGCAGTAACGGCTCATCTGCCGAGATCTCACGAGATTTCGGCAGATGCGGCCGAAATCTCGGGAGATTTCGGAAGATGTGGCCGAAATCTCGCGAGATTTCGGAAGATGCCCGCACTGACTGCTGGGATCAATGACACCAGATCCCAGGAGACAGTGCGGCGTGACGACGATCGACGCAAGACCCCGCCCGCCGCCGCAGAGGGAGAAGACCGGAAGTCTTCAATTACAAGGTAAGTAAAAAAAAAAAAAAAAAAAAAAAACATTTCATTTAGTACTCTTTGCCTGATTTGGAAGGCAAAGAGATTTACTAAATGAAATGAGTGCAGAACCGCTTTAATGATTGAATGTGCAGAAATATCCAAAATAATGACAAAGTGACCATACAGATGAAAAGAGTGTGTCACTGTAGGTATGGTATAATCAGATGATACCAAAACAATAATATCGCTGAAAAAAATTATTAAAAAATAAAAGTAAAATTTGGTGCACTACAAGTCCCAGCTTGTAGAGAAAAAAATGGCGGAAAATAAACGATAAAGTCCACAATCTGGAACAATGAAGAGCATAATGCTCTGGAATAAGTGAAGGTGAGTAGAAATATTCAGGAATCTTTGTGTTGATCACAGTGATGATCCGTGCAGGCAGTGCTCTGTGCTGACTTCAGGGGTGCACCCTACTAGTTCCCCCAGCCTCTCACCTCTATTTGCGGCCCCTACAGGCCTAGTGGAGCAGATAGCCTCTAAAGTGGCAAGCCTGGTCACTTTCCGGGTCCTCTTTCTTATGGGCTCCTATGGGCTCCTATAGGCTTCGATGGGCTCCTATGGACTCCTACTCCGATCCGAAAAGGCACTCCAGGGGTAAGGGGTCACTCACGGGTTAGATCAGCATGTAGGGGTTAAAGGTACAAAGAAGCGCTCCAATGTGTAGTAAAAAACAGGTTTATTGAAACAAAAATAATATCCACTCACATTTAAAGTTTTCTTGCATCAGCATAGATGAACTTCCGGTCACGGCCGCAAACCGGAAGTAGAGCGATAGGCACCTGACTTCCTTCCTCCCTCACTAGTATCGTCACTAGCACACGTGACTTTGTCACTTCCGGTTTGCGGCCGTGACCGGAAGTTCATCTATGCTGATGCAAGAAAACTTTAAATGTGAGTGGATATTATTTTTGTTTCAATAAACCTGTTTTTTACTACACATTGGAGCGCTTCTTTGTACCTTTAACCCCTACATGCTGATCTAACCCGTGAGTGACCCCTTACCCCTGGAGTGCCTTTTCGGATCGGAGTAGGAGTCCATAGGAGCCCATAGAAGCCTATAGGAGCCCATAGGAGCCCATAAGAAAGAGGACCCGGAAAGTGACCAGGCTTGCCACTTTAGAGGCTATCTGCTCCACTAGGCCTGTAGGGGCCGCAAATAGAGGTGAGAGGCTGGGGGAACTAGTAGGGTGCACCCCTGAAGTCAGCACAGAGCACTGCCTGCACGGATCATCACTGTGATCAACACAAAGATTCCTGAATATTTCTACTCACCTTCACTTATTCCAGAGCATTATGCTCTTCATTGTTCCAGATTGTGGACTTTATCGTTTATTTTCCGCCATTTTTTTCTCTACAAGCTGGGACTTGTAGTGCACCAAATTTTACTTTTATTTTTTAATAATTTTTTTCAGCGATATTATTGTTTTGGTATCATCTGATTATACCATACCTACAGTGACACACTCTTTTCATCTGTATGGTCACTTTGTCATTATTTTGGATATTTCTGCACATTCAATCATTAATTTCCCTTGCAATTTCCTTGCAATTCCCTTGCACTTTCAGAACCAATTTATCGGTTCTCTATTGGTTCTTTATTCACATATTTTGCACGTTGCACTGTGCACCTTTTATTGCTAGAAGATTTCATGTTCACTATTTTTAACCCAACCCCATCATCATTTTTACCCCAGCACATATATTTATTTTCAGCACGGTTATTTTAGCACCATCACTTTTATTGAATATTTTTTCATTTTTTACACACGTCTTATATTTATTCAATATTTTATGTGTATTGCTATTAAGGAATTTTATCTATTTAGTTCATTATTTTATGTTTTTATATATCTATTTATGTGAAAGGTCACTTATCTTTCGGATACTCTGAGCTTTGCAAACTGGTCATTTTAGATTATTTTTAGATTATTTATTGATTTACATAAGGGTTAGCGCCACATACCCTCTTCATTCCATCTCACATAAGGACTTTATAATTACCTGACTTTATACTATAATTAAGAGACGCGATTCAGCTACCTAAACAGCTAGCCATCTGCAAATGTCAAGCACATACCACACATACCGACCCGGTTTTGCAGGGAAATCGAAAAGCAGATGAAGCTGCAAAAACAGCACCTCAACAACAGATACTCTTACAAAACGAGGAAATGCCACAGGCAGATTACACAATCCTCAAAGACATGTAACATGTAGAACCACCTAGTGAAAAGAAATTATGGAAATTATGGCAGACAAAAGGATGTAAATTTGTCTCCTGAAAACATACCTGTATTACCAAAATCCCTGTTCAGATATGCTGCAGCGTTGACACATGGAGTGACTCATGTGTCAAGCGGGGGCTTGGTAGCCTTGTTAGAAAAAGTATGCACAGCATATGGATGTACCAATTGTTTAAAAACTTTTTGCTCTCAGTGTATCATATGTGCAAAACACAATGCCCAAAATGGCATAAAACCACAAAAAGGAAGTTCATTATTAAGAGATACAATTCCTAGATTTGGAATCCCCAAAAAGATCTACAGTGATAATGGACCACACTTTGTAAATAAAACAATACAACTTTTAACTGAAACTATGGGAATTCAAGTGAAAATACCATGTGCCTATCATCCCCAATCAGCTGGGTTGGTGGAAAGACAATGGCATTCTAAAAAGCAAACTGAGGAAAGCCATGGAAGAAACAGGAAAGAATTGGATGTATTGTCTACCATTAGCTGTAACTAGCATGCATATTACACCTACAAAAGAAGGGTTAAGCCCATTTGAAATGATGCATGGTAGACCATATAAGATACCATTATTACCAAATGAAACACCTACTGACTGAGGAGTCTGAGCACACACTAGCAGAATACATGTCTAGGCTGTTAAGAGAAAAATGTACTAATGATTTTTGTTCTGTTCCAGAAAGTCCAATCCAAGAAGAAGATTAAAAGGTGCATGTGGGAGATTGGGTCTGAATAAAAGTAAGAAAAAAAAAAAGCATTGGTACTCCTCAAGGTGGGATAGTCCTTTCCAAGTCCTTTTAACCACCCCTACTGCGGTAAGAATTGCAGAGAAATCTACCTGGATTCACCAATCCCACTGTAAAAAGGTTCTACAGGCAGAGCAGGGTCGGGAGGCCGAGGAGAATCCAACAAGTCCGGCTACAAAGGGAGATCCTGTATAAGACAGGGACTCTCAAACCGGTGAAGTCTCCAATCCCCTACCCCTTGGAACTCCACAGCCAGTCAGGATGATAGGGATAGTTTGTATTCTAGAGGTATTGGTGGGTTTGGGAGAAATCTCTGGGACTTCAGTATCAAGACAAAAACAGACCCATATAAAACGTAAGCCAGGTGAAATTACCAGAAGCCATATGTTATGCCCTAGGGGTTAGGAAGGGGCAGGTAAGCCAATCAATTTAACTTTTGCGGAAGGACAGACCTCAACCATTCTTGTTGATTTCTGTCAAATTGTACAGTGCCCCAATCAACTACACACAAATCAGATGCTGTGGTCAGATAAGTATATTTGTAATGTCGGACGATTTGTAAAGTCGGATCGGACTTTGATGGGAAATGTTGGATGTCAGTCACTTGCGGAAAATCCGACCGCGTGTACGCTCCATCGGACAAATGTTGGCTAGCATGTTTTCAAATTTTTCACCAACAAATGTGTGTTTTCGGATTTTCTGATCGTGTGTACACAAGTCC
Organism: Lithobates sylvaticus; assembly: GCA_028564925.1. Lineage (NCBI taxonomy): Eukaryota > Metazoa > Chordata > Amphibia > Anura > Ranidae > Lithobates > Lithobates sylvaticus. The sequence continues at coordinate 150,188,048 of CM053038.1, forward strand.
GTTGGACAAAAGTACAAACACGCATGCTCGGAAGCAGAAGCGGTCGGTCTTGTAAACTAGCGTTTGTAATGGAGAATTAACATTCGTGACGTGGCAAATTATGAAATCTCCAAATGCAGCGCACAATTCTCTTCTTCTTTAATGGGATAGTTATAAAGGGCTGCTTTGCTGGTGATACTGATGGAGTTATTGCAAACACATTTTCAGAGGCTTTATTATTCTAGTGATTAAAAAAAAAAAAAAAAAACACAATATTCTTACCACAACACCATTATCCCCTAGTTTATAAGATCAAACATACAACTATGTTGTCAATTTTACATTGTATTTTTACATTACAATATAACTGCCTACTCCCAAACTGTCATTTGAAGTAAAACACATAGCCAAGTATTATTCTACACAATTTTTCTATTGTGCATTAAAAAAATAGCATGTCTAATATCTGCCAATTGAACTTAACCAAAAATTCTATGCATCCAAAAATATGGCAAATATACCAAATCAAATCATTATTCAACCAAAAAAATAATGTCAAAGCAATAACTCCAAGGCCAATAATAAATAACACATTATCGCCTCCGATTCCGCAACATGTCTGGTTGACTAACGGCCGTTCAGAAACAAACTAAAAAGCACAAACTGAAAAGCGCTAAATGAAAAACGCGAAAAGAAAAGCGTGAATTAACACTCAAACGTCTAATAACACAAAATTACCAGAAGGAGCCCAAAGGGTGGCGCGAAATAGCTGAAAAAGCACATTACGTTCGTATTTGTTGGCCAACATTTGTGTGATCTTATGTATGCAAAACAAGTTTGAGCCAACACCCTTCGGATAAAATTGCATGGTTTTGTTGGCCAACAATCCGATCGTGTGTATGAGGCATAAGTATAAACTAAAGCTGCTAATTCCCCCTGTACCAGTAAGGCTAATTGCAACCAGCTACTAATCACCCTTCAGCAGCCTCAGCTTCAATATGACCGCTTGTATAGTATGGGAGCAGATGTCTCAGATAAAGATCCTGTAGGACACTTATTTATAAGGTGAGGCCACGAAACACCAAAACAGGCAAAACAGAGACACAAGAGGAACTACCAATACATCCCATACCATTATTGAACTTACAGGAACGGTTGTAAGGTTTACAAATCTCACAGCAGATGATGCTATAACCATGGGCGTCCGCAGAACTTTTCTCAGGGGGGGGCATAATTTTAGGGTCACCCATGCACCGCCCCTTTTCGACAATGTCATTATCACATTATTATGGTCAGAGTCTGCAGACGTATTACAATCCCTAGGATGAGTAATAGATAATGGCCAACAGGCCCTCTTACCAGACCCAGCGAAACTACAGCAGTGATCACTCCGGTTGGACGATCGTTCACTCTGGGTTCCCCAGGGGCAACACTATTCAGTAGTGTAGCATGTCTGTACCCTGGTAGTGGCTCAGTCTTTCTCTCTATGGTGGTGCTGGGCAGTGTGGCTCTCTCTCTGGCTTCTCCTTTAGCACACTCCTCGTTCTTTGTCCTGTAGAACTCTCTCCCTCAGCTTTTTTCCAGGCTGCAGTCTCCCAATCTATCTCTTGATCAAGCTGTAGCCTCCTCCCTGTGGCCAATCTTTTGGAAATACATGTCCCATGAAGCTTGCCTCTCCTAGTCGCCTTTGATTGGCCCTCAGTTATGGCCAATAGGGAAGGAACGGAGTGGGCAGGAAGTTGGGTGGGAAAACTGGTGAGAGCCGCCGTCTCTTCTCACTGAAAGGAGAATGGGTGGGGTGAGCGGGGGAAACCTCTGCAGCTCGCCTTTCTCCCATCACAGCACCGCTGAGTTCTCTGCTGGACTGAGCAGGGAAAAGAGCCTACACTACACTGATGGGGGGGCTTGACAGCATCTTAATGGTGTCACCCCACTGGCCGGTAGCACCCGTGTGCTGCACCTCGATAGAGATGCATCTGTGCTGAATTTAAGATCCGATCTCTGATTCCAGGGGGGGGCACTTGACCCCCCTTGCCCCTACCTGCGGACGCTCATGGTTGCGGTTGTATAAGAGCTATAAACCTGAAACAAATTCTACCTGTCACACATTGAATTTGTTGTGCCCCCAGGTGCAGAGACCTCAGATAACTCCAGTGGCCACAGCGTATCCTGGTAACTTTACTTGTTTTGTACTCCCAGGGAATGAGGAATGATTGGGTTGAACAGGACACTCAGAGAGCTGATGTCTGGTGGATGTGCAGGGACAAGAAGCTGCGAGCTAGGATAACGGCCAATGCCTGAGTGAATTGGGCTATGGTCCAGCTAGCTATGCCCCTGAGAATCCTGCCAGAACACCCTTGGAGCAAAAATCACTGACAATACCAAAGGGACACCTCCCCTAAAGGATCATTTGACTCCCAGGTACACAGACGAGATGGGAGTTCCACGAGGGGTGTCGAATGAGTTTAAGGCCAGGAACCAAGTGGCAGTGTTTTTCTGGTGGGTTACTGCAAATAAAAAATGTTGACTGGATCAATCACATTTATTATAACCAACAGCCATTTGTAAATTACACTAGAGATGCAGTAAAAGGCATAGCTGAGCAATTAGCACCCACGTCACTAATGGCATGGCATAATAGAGTGGCTTTAGATATGGTCCTAGCTGAAAGAGGAGGGGTATGCAAAATGTTGGCTAGTATGTACTGTACTTTTATTCCTAACAATACAACTCCTGGAGGGACCGTAACCAGAGCTCTGAAAGGACTAACAGCCCTATTAAATTAACTGGCAGAAAATTCAGGCATCAATGATCCATTCACAGACTGGCTTGAAGGTTGGTTTGGGAAATGGACTGGACTTATCACATCATGTTTGATTTCTATTGCTATGGCTTTTTTTTTTTTAAAATCAGATAGTTTTTATATTTGAAAACAAACACAAACAAAAGAAAAACACAACAACAAAAACAAAAAAGAAGACATTATACCGCAGTCTTTCCAATTAGCTATACATATCTCAGCTTGTTAACATGAGGACATTAAATTATCTTCGTTACATAGTCTCACAATCTATTATGGCATACCACACAGTAATCAACATATCAGAGTGTATAGATATGCATTGTTACTATAGTCACTTTCGTTCTTATTCATTATCTACATTTTATGTCCTCTGTGTAGTTTTTTTTCCACCTTTTTTTCTACCTTTTTCCGCATTACCCAGCAGAGAAGGGTATCACGCTCCCCTAACCATCAGGGGGCTGTATATGGCATTACGTCTCCTAACCGTTGGGTAAGACAAACTATATACAGATCAACCTCTGCAGGGCTAGATATTACTTGCTTCTTCCCCTCCTCTCCTGTATTGTTGTGATGGTATCCCTTTTAATATCCTCAGAGATGGTGTGGTGTACTGGCTGTCCTCTCCGTCGTCCTCAGCTTGAGTCCTATTACTGTTTTGTTATGCACTTTTATATGTTGCCCTCTACTAGGATGATGTATTAGTAGTGGTGGTTCTGCCGCCTAAGATTCTATTGTGAACCAAACGTAGTGGGGCTAATCCAGGTGTGTCCAACCAGGGGTCCCATATGCTTTCAAATTTGTTCGGGCTGCCTCTGTGTTTATAAGTAAGCTGTTCTCTAATAAGAGAGTCATTCACCGACCCCATCCACTCTGTCAGAGTGGGTGCTATCGTTGACAGCCATTTCCTGGCTAGAGTTTCCTAGCCAGGAATAGTACCCATACGATAGCGATGTATGTATGGGGTGTGTATTGTTCGTCATCTAACCAACCTAGTAGACATAGTTTAGGGTCTGTCTGGAGTTTGAGGTTCCATATGCTATTGATAGTACTTACCACTACTGCCCAGTATCTTTGTAGCTTCGGGCATCGCCACAAAATGTGGACCAGTGTACCATTATTAGCAAGGCAACAGGGACAGAGTGGCGTGTCCCTTCTGTGCCATTTATATAGTTTCTCTGGCATGCGGTAGGTACGATGTATAATAAACAGCTGGGTACGTTTTTGAGAGGATAGTGACACCTTAGGTACATTGTCCAGTATAGTATTCCATTCCTCATCTGTAATATGCCCTATATCTTCCCCCCAATCCACTCCAAGTCATTGCCTAGATACTTGACCTAGAAGTGAGTTGTATACAAGAGATTTGACCCTTCCAGGATGAGGAAGTAATCAGTTGGGTAAGTACTCCTGTCCTCGTTAGTTTCCAGTCCCCTGCTGCGGCCTGTGCTGCTATTGCGTGCCTAAGTTGTAGGTACTGATAGAAAGCAGTGTTTGGCAGATTAAATTCTGTGCGTAAAGATTGGAAGTCCCGAAGTGTACCCCCACAATATAATTGTGGGATATAGTTCACTCCGCTCCTTGACCAATTGCGGAACGCCTGTAACTTATTCAGTTCTGGGAAGTTAGTTATTCCATATACGCGACCAGTTCATGTACCCTGTATATTGTAGGTGTTGTTTAACCTTATTTCATATTTTATCTATTAGTATTAGTGTAGGGTATTGGCTCTGGGTTCCCAGTTCACCTGCCTCTATGCATTCCATAAGTCCATCACTAGACATCTGTGCTTGAATAATATATTTCAAATTGGATCTGAGGACTCAGGGCAGAGCCAGCCCGTTAAATGTTGCAGCTGTGCCGCCACGAAATAGTAAAATGGGTTTGGTACCGCTAGACCACCCAAGTCCTTGGCTTCTTGCAAAGTTTCAAGCTTAATTCTTGGAACTTGTTTCCTCCAAATCAATGTGCGATATATTGTATTACACTTTTTAAACACATGAATGGGAATCCAGAGGGGGGCGTTGTGTAGGGTGTATAATATCTGTGGGTTCCAGACCATCTTTATCAGGTTGCATCGGCCAACAACCGAGAGTGGCAACCTGATCCAGCTGGTCATTCTTTCCTGAAATTTTTTAAAGAGTGGATCTATATATTTAGCTTTATATAAAAGTTCAAGTTAGGATGTATAACTATTCCTAAATATTTAAATTTCTCCACTACTTTAATCTGCTCTGCTATCCGAGGTAGGGGTCCATTTAGTGGGTCCAGGGGTAATATTGTAGATTTGTCCCAGTTTATTGTAAAGCCGGAAAATTTTCCGAATGTGTGGATCAGTTCCATTAGTTTAACCAGTGAGGTGGACGTGTCCCCTAAAAACAGGAGTCCGTCATCGGCATATAATGACAGTTTGTCCTCGGTTTCACCCCTTTTAATTCCAACTATATCTGGGTTTCCCCTTATGGCAGCTGCCAGTGGTTCTATGGCGAGGGCAAAAAGTAATGGGGACAGCCCTGTCTAGTGCCCCTATACAGGGCAAAGGAGGGTGACAGGTGTTTATTCTAATGCAGGCTTTAAGTTCCTTATACAGTAGTTTAATCCAGGAGATGATATTGTCTCGCAGATTACGTTTTTCCAGTACGCTCCACAAATATTCCCACTCAATGCTATCAAACGCCTTAGCGGCATCCAACGAGAGAATAGCTCTTGGTCCCTGGTTATCAGTGGGGATTTGCATGTTGAGATAAAAGGTGGTGCAGTTTATTTGCCGTTGACCTGTTTGGTATGAAGCCAGATTGATCTGGGTGTACCAGTTTTGACACCACTTTAGCAAGCCGCAAGGCTATGGTCTTGGTAAGGAGTTTCAGGTCCATGTTCAGTAGGAATATGGGCCTGTATGACTCTGGTTTGTCTGGTTCTTTTCCTGGTTTTAGTATAACTACAATTACGGCTTCATACATGGATCTTGGCAAAGAATCTGAGCTAAATGCCTCCGTAAGGGTATGGAGCAACTCCGGTAGGAGTAGTCCTCCAAAATTTTTGTACAGTTCAATTGGGAGACCGTTGTTACCCGGTGCTTTGGCATTTGGGAAGGTAGCTAAACGCAAGTTGTAATTCCTCTAGAGTAAGAGGACTATTAAGGAGTTTTTTATCCGCCTCCTGGAGTTGGGGTAAGGTAACCGAGTTTAGAAATTGTGTTAGCTCATCTATGGGGTATGATACCTTAGAGGAGTATAAGTCCTTGTAAGAGGAACAAAATTCCTTCAGGATGGAGGACATGTCAGTAACAGCTAAGTTTGACGAGACTGTTATACTATGTATCACCTGAGGGGGCTGTTGTACCCTGGCTAACATGTGACCTGTTTTCTCCCCTTCCTCGAAGTACGTTTGGGATTTAAAAAATCTTTTATTGTCAGCTTGTTGTAAGTGTATTGTGCGGTATACTTTTTGTGCATCCCTCCACTGTCTCATTTTCCGGAGTAGGGGTTCCCAGATATAGTTCCTCCGCCTTCTCTACTGCCTTATCAGCATCTTCGGCCCACTGTCTGCTTCTAGTCCTAATTACGTTCACTTCTTTTATACACATCCCCCTAATGAAGGCTCTCAGGGTATCCCATACCACCCCCGGTGCGGCAGAAGGTTTATTAGTTTCCAGAAAATATTTAAATTTGCGTCCGCATATTATCCGTATCAGTGAATAACTGGAGCCAAAAAGGGTTGAGCTTCCAGTGTATGGGCAGACAAGTTTTTTGAAGGTTCAAGCTAAGCTGCACCGGTGAGTGGTCGGACAATCCCCTAGCCAGGTAGGTTACCCCCGGTTCATAGGGGTGAGTTAGGTCATTTCTCAACGCAAAGACTATTTGCGACAGACTGGAGTGTGTCAGCGAGTGGCACGAGAATTGGGCCTGCATAGGAAACTTACATCTCCAGAGGTCCGTCAGCTCAAGCTCCGTTACGAACCTGGCTAAAGGAGTCTGCGTCCTAGGACCTTGAGGGCAGTATTTTTTTATAAACATTTAGTGAAATATCTATTGCACTGTTAAAGTCTCCTAAGACATATACTGGTAGCTGTGGGCGTTTCGCTAAGAATCTAGCCAAACATTGGGAGGCACATAGACATTGGCAATAATACAGGTTTGTGTCCCCCACACCCCCATTAGAAAGACAAATCTGCCCTCCGAGTCTATTTGTACATCACGTTCATCAAATGCAGTGGACCTGAAGAAGAGGGTACTAACCCCCCTAGAGTATCTGGTATGTACCGAATGGTATTGCACAGGGTATTTGGATATATGTAATAATTGAGTAGTGTCACTGGTAAGGTGGGTATCCTGAAGGTATATAATACTGGGTTTCAGTTGTGAGAGAAAAGTAAACAGTGCAGTTCTCTTAGTAGGGTCATCTAGTCCCCTAATATTCCAGGAGAGGATTGTGTCTCTTTGGTTATTGGGGTGGTGGGGGTATATCAAATACATCTTCCATCGGTTAGACAGACCCTGAGTAGTGACCCATCACTCCCAAGTCCACGTTACCTGATCTTTCAGATGGCATGAGCAGCTGTCCTTTCAATGTTCCTCTCGCTCCAATTCGGGTTACAGATAGGTGGGGTAAAGTCAGATGGGATAGATACCTGCAGAGATGTAGTCCTCCCAACAAGGACTGAAAATTAACAAACAACAAAAAAAAGAAAAAACAAAAAAACAAACAGGTTGCCAACAGCAGAAAATAGGCAAAACAGTCTTGAGCACTTGTTGACAAGCTTCCATGCTTGCCCTGCAGGGCTACGTGGGGGTTAACAGTGAGGGCTGGGGCCCCGTGACTCTGAATTTGAGGCACAGGTGGTATCTGTATAAAGTGAGGTGTATTTGGTTAAGTCATTGTTGTCTCTCTTTGGGCTGCTTTGACAAGGTGAGCAGTGGGATTTGAAAGAATGTTAGTTCCGTGGTATTTTTTTTATGCTTGTACATGTTCTCGGGCAGCACCCCTTAGTTGTCTTTCGTGACGGTCAAGCCAGTTTGCAGCCATGTTTGGGCTTTCAAAAAAGTGCACTGTGCCATCCAGTGTTGGTCATCTTACTTTAAAAAAGTAATTAGTTACATTACAAATTACTTCTCCCAAAAAAGTAATTGAGTTAGTAACTCAGTTACTACATTGGAAAAGTAATTAGTTACTCAGTAAAGTAACTGTGATTTTTTTTTTTTTTAATATTCTTAGGGGCGGGTCTAGTATTACTGTAAGTAAGGGGTGCGTTCCCCCCTGCACGTCTATTTCCCCTCTGTACCCCCTGCACGTCTGTTCCCCCCCAACACATATATCTGTTTCCCCTCTGTACCCCACTACACATCTGTCCCCCCCACACACGTATATCTGTTCCCCCTCTGTACCCCACTACACGTCTGTCCCCCCCCCACACACGTATATCTGTTCCCCCTCTGTACATCTGTCCCCCCCAAACTCACGGATCGGATCGTTGCTTGGATCAGAGTCACGGATCGGATCATTTTTCGGATCAGCAAATAATAATTGAATTGGCAAAAACCTGTAAAAATTCCACCACCATAAAGCCCCCACTGTAATATCCATAATCTCACCCACTGTAATATCCACGTCATCTCCTCAACTGTAATATTGGCTGAGTATGGCTGGGTACCGCCGAGTATGGCTGGGTATTACCGTGTATTGCAGAGTATGGTTGGGTATTACCGAGTATTGCAGAGTATGGCTGAGTATTGGCAGGGTGTTGCAGAGTATTGGCAGGGTGTTGCAGAGTATTGGCTGGGTATCGCAGAATATTGGCTGGGTATTACCGAGTATTGCAGAGTATGGCTGCGTATTACCGAGTATTGCAGAGTATGGCTGGGTATTACCGAGTATTGCAGAGTATGGCTGGGTATTACCGAGTATTGCAGAGTATGGCTGGGTATTACCGAGTATTGCAGAGTATGGCTGGGTATTACCGAGTATTGCAGAGTATGGCTGGGTATTACCGAGTATTGCAGAGTATGGCTGGGTATTACCGAGTATGGCTGGGTATTACCGAGTATTACCGAGTATGGCTGGGTATTACCGAGTATTGCAGAGTATGGCTGGGTATTACAGAGTATTGCAGAGTATGGCTGGGTATTACAGAGTATTGCAGAGTATGGCTGGGTATTACGGGGTATTGCAGAGTATGGCTGGGTATTACGGGGTATTGCAGAGTATGGCTGGGTATTACGGGGTATTGCAGAGTATGGCTGGGTATGGCAGAGTATTGCAGAGTATAGCTAGGTATTACGGGGTATTGCAGAGTATGGCTGGGTATGGCAGAGTATGGATGGGTATAACGGGGTATTGCAGAGTATGGCTGGGTATGGCTGGGTGTTGCAGAGTATTGGCAGGGTGTTGCAGAGTATTGGCAGTGTTGCAGAGTATTACCTGGGTATTGCAGGGTGTTGTCAGGGTATTGGCTGGTATTTCAGAGTATTGGCAGGGTATGTGCTGGCATCAGATCTCTCCCCTCCACTGTACAGATCTGTACACAGAGGGGAGAGAGGAACCGGCGTCATCTTGACGCCGGTTTGTTTACAAGTGATCGCTCCGTCATTTGACGGAGCAATCACATTGTAAACGGCCGACGGGTGCACCAAGATGGCCGCCGCTCCGGAGCTAGGCCGGAGTCGCCGCTCCGGAGCTAGGCCGGAGTCGCCGCTCCGGAGCTAGGCCGAAGCCGCGGCCTTCCCTAAGGCCGAGGCCGCGGACGGCTCCGCGGATCGCGGCGAGTAATTGCGGTAACGCCGCCCCAGTAATGGGAACGGCGTTACCGCGAGGGGAAGAGTAATCAGTTAGATTACTCGTTACCCTTTAAAGTAACGGCGTTACGTAACGCCGTTTACTTTAATGGCATTACTTACAACACTGGTGCCATCTGCAACTACGCGTAATTTAGCCGGATACAACAGAGTAGATTAATGGGATAGAACGCATTCTCATTTTCACAGAAAAATATACTGGCCATGCGTAGTATAAGGTCTGTCTTTATAATGCAGTAGTTTCAGTAGGAATGGTCTTTTATTGCCCCCTGGTGGCGGTGGTCTAGGAGGCACCCTGTGGGCCTTTTCCACTGAGAAATATGGAGTGAGGTTATTTTTACCAAAAGGTATCAGCAAGCCATGTTTCAATAAAATCAGTGGGGTTTTTCCCTTCGGTCTTTTCAGGCATACCCACTATATGCAAGTTAGACCTTCTCAGCCTGTTTTCCATATCCTCGACTCTGGCAAATGTTTCATCTGATTTAGCAGATGTGCTGTGCATTTCTGTGATCAGGAGGGATAAGTCATGCTCGGGGGGGATAAGTTATCCTCAATGGTGCTAACTCTTCCCACTAAGGCAGTGGCCCTCTCTCTGAACTTCTGCATATCCTGCCTGATATGTAATAAGCCCTCCTTCATGCTTCCAACCTCCACTGAGAGCTCAGTGAGAGAGGACCCATAGGAGTGAACTGCAGAATGTCCTGCAATGAGGGCTCAGCACTGTCCATTTCTGAGGGGCTAGCGGTATCATGGGCAGGGAGAGGGGCTGCAGAGGTACTCACTGTGCTCCACGAGGCCACAGGCACCATCTTCTCTAGCACATGCTGGGGGTCCTGAGACAGCTTCCCAGGGGCACTCGATCTGCCTGCTTTAGCGGCGTTCTGCGGCTGGTTGTTATGTCCATTTCTGGGGCTGCTAGGATCGTGTGAGTACTGTGCCAGCTTGGCGGCCGCTGAAGCATAGGTCTTCTTCCCTGCACGCTGCTGGAGTGGGGAGCCGCCCTTTTGGGCCGCTCCGTCGGCACGAGGGGCCTCCGGTTTTGTTTTAGACATGCCGTTTTTAGTAATGCAGCGACCGTGTGTTGCAGCAGGGGTGGATCCACACCATGGGAGCAAAGTTTCCGGTCTATTTCGGTGGTAGTATAGGCTCACAGCAGGATTGATCAGCTCAGGATGCAGGAGCTGATGTGAGACATGTCTGCTCACATGAACGTCCAAGCCACGCCCCTATTGCTATGGCTTTAACCATTTTATCGACTTGTGGGTGCTTCTGCATTCCCTGTATTCGAGGACTTTCACAAAAATTTATTGAAACCGCAGTCTCAATTACAATGTATCAAGCCCTTCCTACCTCTGAGGAGTGCATAAAACACAGGGACCATCAAAATGTGTTGAGATAAAATAGTGCATAAAGCACAGGGACCATCGAAATAGTCACACAAGAGGGAATGTTAGAAAAGTTTTAAATGTTTATTGTATTTTATTTAAAAACTGGAGACTGACTTTTAAAATGGCTTCTGAGCACATGTTGCATTAACTTGCTGTTGTCTTTTGTTTTAACTAACTCCTATGATAAATCATAGAGTAATTACGTAGCTGTTTAAGACTGGAAAGTAAGAAGCTTTGCCATATATGGTAACAGACTGTAAAGAAGCACTGATTACCAATAAAGTATGTACCAGGAGCTATCAGTGTTTTCTCAGCCAATAGAAGTATTATAGCTGTATATTGCAAGTATTAGGAGGGGGCTGTACATTCCTACTGTGTAATTCTGCTTTCTCTTTTGGCATGTAAGCATCACCCTTTTGTACCGGTACATTTGAATAAATCACCTACTTTAAGACACCTGGAGTTTGACTGATCTCGGGAGAAGAGTTTTCCTGTCAACTTTACTGTGGTTTCACATATGAACTTTAATAAGCATGTAATAAGTATTGGCTCAGTGCTCCTTTGTGATCTATGCACTTTATACCTATTGCACCAAGCAGTTGAGCCCTGCATCTATACATAACTATTTGAGAAAATTGTTGATCTGATTTTTATTACGATTTACATGTCTTGATCATTGCGACTATAGATGTGGTGTATTTTGATTGGAATTGGATTGGATTTTTTCCACACCCATGGGCAGGCAGGGCACACCCCCAGGGCTGGTACTATTAATCCAGCACACTGCATAAAATCAGGCAAGATAGACAAGCCTGTTAAGCTCTGAGGAAGATAGATTCCTTGAAACGCTTTTGCCAGTCTACGCCTCCATAGGAGGTAGTCCCATGTAATGTGGACAGTTTTACAGACGTGACAGACAGATGTGGAGGACCTATAAAAGACATGTTTTAAACAAGTCTTTATCAGTATTCAATAAATATCTCTGTTTGAGGATGATACGCTTAGTCCTGTCTCTTCATGTTCCAGTGTTTTGGATTCCCCAGTCTGTGGAGGGCAGCGAGAAGTGCATGATTCATCACGGAGCCCCAAAGCAAAAAGCTCACGGCTGTACAGGAGGTATACTACACAGTGCAGGAGATTGATTTGTGTGGTTTTAGAAAGTCTCCACATCAGGGACGAAAAACAGCAATAAAAAAAACTGAGGTGTTCTAAACCTTCCTCAACCTACCCATAACAGAAAAATAAATGGCTTTTGATGCACTTTCCAGGAATAAATCAATGTATGCATGTGGAGTGGAGGGAGATAGAGAATGGTGGGGAATACACTTAATTTTGTAGACCAGCAGGCAGGGTTGACAACACTGCTTAGGATTTTGTCAATTCAAACAGGAAGTTTGAAGCACACAAGTTCTGACAGATCACAGGTATATTTTTTTGGTACTTGCGAGGGAAGCTATCCCCGCAGAGAAGACACAGCTATTATTGATATCGGCTATAACAGCCGCTACCTATAAATCGCATGTAAAATTTAGGAGGCTAGTTGTACCCAAAGTTAAAAATCAATCAACTTTGGTACATTCGGCCTGCTGAACTTGCCGCAATCCAATCTATGGCAAGCTTTAATAATGCATAATATTTTCTTGTATATTATTAGAAAAACAAGCTTAACCTTTTCGTGCCACCTCGGTGTCCCTTTAATAGCCAGGTAAGTTATGCGGGTTCTCGACCATATGACTGCTGCGACGTGCTCTCATAGTGGTCACCTGATCGAGAGCCTGTCCCACGGGATCCCAATCAGAAGCCATGACAGCTTGATCAGTGTGCTGGGATCGCCTAGTGAGTGTGCTCTTAGCTCACAACCTTAGGTTGCTACGGACGCACAGCTGGGTGTTAAAGCCCGCTATTCCTGATGCCGCATATATGCCTTACGCAGTCAGCAAAAGGTTAAAAAGCAGATACTTACTGGAAGTGGTTTTCTTACAATTGGTTAGAAATGCACAGTTCTAAGTTTAGCAGTCACACAAAGTTCACGCAAATACCATTTGAAAAACAGTTTAAAACAACATTTTAATTTAAAACTACAAAAAGAAAAAAAAAGAAAAAAAAGGGAAGGGGAAGATCTTTTTGGCTTTAACAACTTAAGAGTCAGCCTCTTCGTCCTCATGCTGTAGTTGCTCTATCAGACGCTGACGTTCTGCTGCCTGTCTCATCTTCATTAACACTAGACTTTCAAAATCTCTCTCTGATCGTACAGAATTCTGCAAAGAAATGCAATTCATTAACATGGTATACATTTTCATGAAAATGAAATATCAGGCATAAAAATGCAAATAAAAAAGTGGAGGGTGTTTTCCATGGCAACTTATGGATGCTTACTTTCATGTTAAAAGTTCACCTTAAAAATGGTAAATGGAACCTAGTTAGTAATTTTGAGCAGCAACCCCACTTTCTAAAATGTCACATATAATCCAATTTACTTTTGTAAATGTATAGAGAGAGACAAGCCACATTTGGTGGTCTTGCCCTAAATTAACAAAGATTACTCTGGTTCACATCAGTCATCCAAGTAGGAATTGATAGAACTGAACCCCAAAAAAAAAGCTGGGAAGTCTGCTTAAGTCTATTCAGTCTCTTATCAAGAATAAAAATAAATTAACCACTTATTTATTGTGAATTAAAAGCATAATATTGTAAATGCTTGGAAAACAGTGACATTATTTTAACATTGCAAGGAGGGTAACAGGTACCATGATGATTGAAAAAAAAAATGAGAAGGAAGAGGGGACTATGTTTCTATAAGCCTTTTCCCCTACCATCCTCTCAGTCCTGTAGTGATCTAATCTATAATCGTCGTTCCTCGTAGATGGTATATAGTTATTAAAAGTATTGTCTCCGCAGCAAAACCCGATTCTCCCAGAGAGAGACAATTTTATTGACTTCCAAACAGAACAGTCTTACAGACGACAAAAATCCAACAGAGTTCATATCACGACAGTGCTAGTAATATTTAGAGCCCCATGGAACCATGTGACTCTTGGGTGCCTTCGTAAGAACACACACTTCTAAACAGATTGAACGTCCTGTTATATCCCCCCCACACACACTGAATGTCTGAGCAATTTGATTAGGCGTTTCCATTAAATGCTTTGATCTGCCCCGGTCTTTCAGAGTGACCGGAGACAACCCCACGCTGTGAATAGTTGTAATTATAAAGCTGCCCCAATTTACATTCTTGCATATTCCCCCTTTGATATGTGTGAATACTGATTAGATTAAGATAATCATTATCTGTTCCCTTTCATATGTGGAGTAATTCTGGTCTGGCCATTTGTACTTTGACCAACAAACCCTCTTTTAATATGCGCAATTAGATAACGGCTACCAAAGCGGTCTGCCTAGAATAACCTTGTCTTTAGAATGCCTAAATAAAAACACTACATATAATAAATATATATATATATAACATATATACATACATATATATATATATATATATATATATATATATATATATATATATATATATATATATATATATATATATATATACATATACATATATACACACACACACACACACATGTATACACACATACATACACATATTAGACACAATATACTACAAGTCCCACCACTTTTTATTTAATTTATTGGTACAATTTACACAGCACTTTACATGTATAGTGTACATTCACATCAGTCCCTGCCCTCAGGGAGCTTACAATCCAAGGTCCCCAACTCACATACATACATAGACTAGTGCCAATTTAGACAAGAGCCAATTAACCACTTAACCACTTCAGCCCCGGGCCAATTGGCAGCCAAAGGACCAGGCCCCTTTTTGCGATTCGGCACTGCGTCGCTTTAACTGACAATTGCGCGGTCGTGCGACGTGGCTCCCAAACAAAATTGGCGTCCTTTTTTTCCCACAAATAGAGCTTTCTTTTGGTGGTATTTGATCGCCCCTGCGGTTTTTATTTTTTGCGCTATAAACAAAAATAGAGTGACAATTTTGAAAAAAATGCAATATTTTTTACTTTACTTTTTGCTATAATAAATATCCCCAAAAAATATATAAAACATATTTTTTTCCTCAGTTTAGGCCGATGCGTATTCTTCTACATATTTAAAAAAAAAAAAAAAAAAAAAAAAACGCAATTAGCGATTATTGATTGGTTTGCGCAAAAGTTATAGCGTTTACAAAATAGGGGATAGTTTTATAGCATTTTTATTAATATTTTTTTTTGTACTAGTAATGGCGGCGATCAGCGATTTTTATTGCGACTGCGACATTATGGCGGACACATCGGACATTTTTGACACATTTTTGGGACCATTGTCATTTATACAGCAATCAATGCTATTTAAATGCATTGATTCCTGTATAAATGACAGTTGTAGTGAAAGAGTTAACCACTAGGGGGAGGGGAGGGGTTTTGGGCTGTGACGTGTGTTGTGTTTTTTACATTAGGGGGCGGGGCTGACGTCTGACGTCATTGATCGGCTTTCCCGATGACCGGGAACAGCCAATCAATGACAGGCAGAGTAGGAAGCGCGGGGAGAGGTTTGTTTACACATGCCTCTCCCCGTTCTTCAGCTCTGTGACCCGATCGCGGGACACCAGCGGCGATCGGGTCCGCTGGTCCAGTGGCCGGGGTCACGGAGCTCCCAACCGGGTCGCGAGCGCGCCGCTGGCGGCGTGAGCGCGACCCACGGGCAGGCATTTAAAGGGCCACGTACAGATACGCGATTCTGCCTGCCCGTGCCATTCTGCTCACGTATATATGCAGTGGGCGGTCGGGAAGCGGTTAAGGAACGCCTCATGCACATTTACGTCGGCAGTATGGCACAGCTGAGCACAAGCACACGTTGCTCTTTAAGAGCCCAGCCGTGGGTCGCGTGCGCGTCGCCGGTTGGTCCTGAGCTCCATGACCGTGGCCGCGGGACCCGATCGCCGCCGGTGTCCCACCATCGGGTCACAGAGCTGAAGAACGGGGAGAGGCAAGTGTAAACAAACCTCTCCCCGTGCTTCCTAGTGAGGCTGTCACTGATCGTTTGTTCCCTGTCATAGGGAAAGACGATCAGTGATGTCACACGCCAAGCCACACCCCCCTACAGTAAAAAAAACACACACCAGGTCACACTTAACCACTACACTGCCCCCTAGTGGTTAACCCCTTCACTGCCAGTGACATTTTTAATCGCACTGATCGCTGTATTAATGCCAATGGTCCAAAAAATGTGTCAAAATTGTCCGACGTGTCCACCATAATGTGGCAGTCACAAATAAAAATCACTGATCGCTGCCATTACTAGTAAAAAAAAATTAATAAAAATGCCATAAAACTATCCCCTATTTTGTAGACGCTATAACTTTTGCGCAAACCAAACGCTTATTGCGATTTTTTTTACCAAAAATATGTAGAAGAATACGTATCGGCCTAAACGGAGGGGAAAAAAATAAATAAATAAATGTATATATTTTTTTGGGGCTATTTATTATAGCAAAAAATAAAAAAATATTGCATTTTTTTCAAAATCGCGCTATTCTTGTTTATAGTGCAAAAAACGGAGTTACTTACCGGTAACGTCCTTTTCCGGGAGTCTTTCAGGACAGCACCATAGAGAGACCCTGGCTCCTCCCCTTTCAGGAAACACCGCCTTAGATTTTGAAATTTAAGCCCCCACCGTCCTGCCAGTCCCTCAGTTCTTCAAGAGTACCTCCGGCCAGCTGGGGAGACACAAGAACACGTCATAATAACTTATATCTCTTACCTGACGGTCTCATGCGATGACTTCTTCCATGTCCACAAATTAGGGTGGGTAACTTGTGCTGTCCTGAAAGACTCCCGGAAAAGGACGTTACCGGTAAGTAACTCCGTTTTTCCCCATCCGTCTTTCAGGACAGCACCATAGAGAGGATAAGCGAGCACCTTACCTTAGGGTGGGACTACTGCCTGCAGAACTTTACGCCCAAAGGCTTGGTCCTTCGCTGACAGCAGGTCCAACCTGTAGTGCCTTACGAACGTATCAAAGCTGGACCATGTTGCCGCCCTACAGATCTGCTCTGGAGAAGCACCAGCCCACTCAGCCTGCGAAGTCGCCACTGCCCTGGTGGAATGCGCTCTAATCCCATCCGGGGGCTCCACTCCCCCCGCTACATAGGCCTGTCTGATGGCTAACCTAATCCATCTGGCTATCGTCCGTCTAGAGGCCCTAGACCCTTTTTTAGCTCCTGAAAACAATACAAAAAAGGAATCAGACTTCCTATAATCCTTTGTACTCTCCAAGTACTGGAGGACGCACCTCCTAACATCCAACTTATGAAATGTGCGTTCCTGTTCCCTCACAGGGTTTACACAGAAGGTAGGCAAAATTATTTCTTGGCCTCTATGAAAACTTGAAGCCACCTTAGGTAAAAATGCCGGATCAGTTCTAAAAACCACCCGATCCGGAAATATCTGAAAAAAAGGTGCCCTAATGGAAAGGGCCTCGAGTTCACTTACTCTTCTTGCCGTGGTGATCGCCACCAAAAACACCGTTTTGAGGGTGATCGACCTCAACGTACAAGCCTCCAATGGTTCAAACGGTTCACCAGTGAGGGCTTGTAACACTAAAGAAAGATCCCATACTGGAAAAGAGGATACTCTTACTGGCCTCTGCCTGTTCAGAGCTTTAAAAAACCTAGATATCCAGGGATCTAAAGCTAACTGTTTTTCCAAATATACACTTAAAGCAGACACTTGTCCTTTCAGTGTGCTAACAGCCAACCCCTTGTCTGCCCCTGCTTGCAGAAATTCCAGTACCGCTACCGGACTGTTTGTGTCGAAGGAACTATCCGCACACCAACTATTAAAGCGTTTCCACACTTTCAGGTAGATAGCTTGCGTCTCCTTTTTTCTGCAACTTAGTAGGGTTGACACCAACCGATCTGAGAACCCTTTGCCCTTCAGCAATTCCTCCTCAGTAGCCAAGCAGCCAGGTTCCACCGCTCCACCTGAGGACAACAGATTGGACCCTGGACAGAAGATCTTCCTGGAATGGCAGAATCCACGGGGGTTCCACTGCCAGACTCTTCAAGATGGAAAACCACGGCCTCCTGGGCCAATGAGGTGCTATCAGAATGAGAGTTGTGCTCTCCAACTGTAGCTTCCTCAGTACTGCTGGAATTAGTACAGGAGGGGGGAAGGCATAGCACTTGGAGAACTCCCAGCTCTGAGCCAGTGCGTCCACTCCAAGTGCTCCGTCCCATCTGCTCAGGGAGAAGAACAGATCTGTTTTTCTGTTTTCCCTTGAAGCGAAGAGGTCTATACAAGGCATCCCCCACCTCTGGGTAATTGCCTTGAAGACATCCTGGTTCAAAATCCAGTCGCCTTCTCTCAGCTTTCTCCTGCTGAGAAAATCCGCAACCTGATTTTGATCCCCTTTTAGATGTACCGCCGACAGGGACAGAATATTTGTCTCGGCCCACCTGAGAATGGTGCTTGTCAAGCTCCACAGAGACCTGCTTTTGGTACCTCCCTGCCTGTTGAGGTATGCTACTGCAGAGGAGTTGTCTGACCTGACTCTCACGTGTTGACCCTGGAGTTCTTCCTGAAAGGCTCTGAGCGCCAACTCTATGGCTTTCAGCTCCCTCCAGTTCGAGGATTCCCTTGCCTCTTGCTTTAGCCAGGTGCCCTGAACCATCCGGGAACCTAGATGAGCTCCCCAACCTGTGCCGCTTGCATCGGTCGTGATGGTTTTGGATACCGGGAGGACCCATTCCAAACCCTGGGAAAGATTGGCCCCTTTTCTCCACCACCAAAGTGACCTCTTTACCTGACTTGGTACCTCTATCAGAGCATCCAGGGAATTCTGACTGTGGTCCCAAATTCCCAGTATGAACAGTTGTAAAGGGCGAAAATGCAGCCCTGCCCACTGTACTGCTGGGAGCGAGGATGTCAATAGCCCTAGGGCTGACATGGCTTTCCTTATTGAGATCTGTTGATTGCCCTGCAAGAGCAACATCGCCCTGTCCACCTTCTGGATTTTTTCTTCCGGAAGAAAAACTTTTTGTTTTGTTGAATCCAACCTGTAGCCCAGGAAGATGATTTTCTGCGATGGGGTCAGGCTGGATTTTTCCAGGTTCAAGAGCCATCCTAGATTTTCGAGGATTTCCCTTGTTACCTGCAGATCTCTGGACAGCTGCTCTGGGGAAGAAGCAAATAGGAGCAGATCGTCTAGATATGCGACTATTGCGATGTTTCTGAGTCGCAAGAAGGCCAGAACCTCCACCATGACTTTGGTGAATATACGGGGGGAAGAAGATAGCCCGAAGGGAAGAGCCCTGAATTGTAGATGCACTATCCCTTCTGGGGTCTTCACCGCCAACCTGAGGAACTTCTGGTACCCCTCTGCTATGGGGATGTGCAGATAGGCATCCTTCAGGTCTATGGACGCCATGAAGCAATTCTGGGGAAGAAGTGCTTTTACCGAATAGATCGAGTCCATTCGGAACTTCCTGTATGTAACCGAGACGTTCAGGGGCTTCAAGTTCAGGATAAGTCTGAACTTTCCCGATGGTTTGCGGACCACAAAGATGTGGGAATAGAAGCCCCTGCCTGTCTCTTCCACCGGAACTTGGGTTACCACCTCTTGTTCCTCCAACTCCTGTAGAGAGGAAAGAAGAGCTGAAGCCTTCTCTGCACATTTTGGTAGCGTGGTGACCAGAAGCCTGAGAGGTGGGGTTTTTGAAAACTCCAACCTGTAACCCCTCCTTATAATCTCCAAAATAAAATGGTTGGAGGTGATCAACTCCCACTGTGGGAGGAAGTATCCCAGTCTTCCTCCCACCTTGGTTCCGTCATTTAGACTTTTTGGGCTGTTCAGGAGGGCGAAAAATAGCTCCCCCACGCCCTTTGCCCTTCCGCCAAACTTTTTTCTGTTGCTCATTTTTAGGAGGTTCAAACTTCCTCCTGGGTTGAACCCTCCTTTTGGCTTCTGCAAATTTCTTTTTGAGAGGAAAGGCCTTTTTCCTGTCGGCCGTCCTATCCAAGACGGCCTCCAAGCCAGGACCGAACAACAAGTCCCCTGTGAGGGGAATACCGCAGAGCTTGACTTTTGACGCGCTATCTCCTTGCCACGTCTTAAGCCAAAGGGCCCGCCTTGCTGAGTTGGACAAGGCTGCTGACCTTGCTGACATCCTTACTGACTCCGCTGAGGCGTCAGCCAGATAAGCTACTCCATTAAGGAGCATAGGAAAGGAAGACAGGATTGTTTCCTTAGGAGTTCCTGCCTCAATGTGTGCCTTAATTTGCGTCAACCAGTACTCCATGTTCCGTGCCACCACTGTGGACGCCATGGCGGGTTTGAGGTTGCCTATTGATGAATCCCAGGATTTTTTCAATAAAGAGTCCATCCTTTTATCCATAGGATCTGGGAGGGCTCCCATATCCTCAAAGGCAAGCTCGGTGTGCCTAGAGACCTGTGAGAAGGCCGCATCTAGTTTAGGAATTTTATTCCACACTAGAGCTTCCTCCTCTGCAAAAGGAAACCTCCTTTTTAAACTTCTTGAAAAGAATGGTTTCCTTTCCGGGTCCTGCCATTCTTTTTTAATGGCGTCGACCAGTACTTCATGGACCGGAAACACTTTCCTTTTCTGTTCCCCTAAGCCCCTGTACATTTGGTCATGGAGCGATAGCTTTTTCCTTTCTTCCTGGATTCCCAAAGTGGTGTGAATAGCTCCCAAAAGCTCTTCCACTTCCTCCAGAGAAAGCTTGTAGCGAGAGGTTCTCGTGGACTCGCCATCCACCTCCTCTCCCTCGGATTCCCCTTGGGAATCAGAAGCAACGCTATCTGGCTCCTCCTCAATCTCTTCTCTAGAGCCCCCCGGATTCTCACCACTCGCCGAGGGAGCATCCGTTAGGCTTGGCGCAACACTCTGCTGTGCTGGTGGAGGGTTAATCTGAGTCTGCGGAAACTGAAAACTAGAGAAGAGCGTTTTAAAAGATTGTACGGTGTTTGCTAGTTCCTTGACGGACGCAGCTAACTCCGTATTTTGCTCCGCTGACTGCTCCCTCACTAGCCCCTCTATACATTCCCTACAGAGTGCTTTGGACCACGATTCCCCCATTGTGGCTCTGCACGAAGGGCATTTTCTCTTTGAATTGTGGGGCGATTTGGTTTTCTCAGCAGACTTGCTCTGAAAAAAGACAAACATAAAAGAAAGCAGTCAGACTCCCCTTAACCACCAGCAATACACACAGAGGGCCACCAGGGGTGCTATAACTTTGACCACCACCACCAGGGTCCTAGTTACCCCCCATCTTCCCCACCACCAAGGGAGACAAACACACCTGTGGAGCTTACAGGTTGTCTAGTAAGGGAACACCACCCCAGGGTTCCACTTACCTTAGAGTGGCTGGTGCAGGCATCTCCAGGAGCCGTTCGGGAAGCCTCTACTTCCGACATTTCCCGCTGAGGATCGGTGGTGCCTCCGCTTCCGAACGCTTGTCGCTACAGGCCGAAAATGAAGCAGCACCAGCCAAAACGCTCGTTCCGCTTTTCAAATCCCGCGGCCGGAACCGGAAGCCGCGGAACGAACGGAAGCACTGACCTCCGTCGGAAATGACGTCACCCGCCATCCGACCCGGCGCACTGAGCTCCACGCCGAACATGGCGGCCTCCAGTGCTTCCGTTGGCGTCCCCCTGGACAGGAGAAGAGCGGAACCCTCCGGCTTACAGTTTCCCCAAAAGAAGCCGGAGGTGCGTGAAAAAAGGTCAGTCCAGTCCCCGGCTTCCCCAGCCTCACGGACCGCACGATAGGATGGAGGGAGGTAGAGAGACCCCTGCTCCCCCCCCCCTTCTCTGGAAACGATCGGCTTTAGCCTCCCTGGCTATTCAGCCCTTGGCTCCATAGCGGTGTCTCCCCTCCGGAGGAAACACCATAACTGAGGGACTGGCAGGACGGTGGGGGCTTAAATTTCAAAATCTAAGGCGGTGTTTCCTGAAAGGGGAGGAGCCAGGGTCTCTCTATGGTGCTGTCCTGAAAGACGGATGGGGAAAAATAAACACTGCAGGAGGAAACGCATGCAAAGGATAGAAATGTTTTATGGAACCTAAGAGGCCACGTTTTCATGAGACTCTGTTAGAGGCAGCATGAAAGAGGAACGAACCATCTCTGTAAGTTTGTGTCAGCAATTTTTCAGATTGAGACGCTGAAAAAGGTTCACCCACTGTTTCCTCAGTAGAAGAATCATCGGTAAGCTCTTCTTGATTGAGGGTAAAACCTCCTTGTGTGCCCACTGTTCCCCCTGTAAAGCTGACGCGGGGAGGGGGACCTAGTACGTTTCCTATCCATTTGAATGGAGGATGCAATTAAAGACGCAATTAAAGGGTTTCTTCAGTCACGTATGCAGGTGCTGAGATGCGAGAGGCAGCTGCACCAACAATTTGCTCTAATGGCTCACCCTGAGTTGCCATAATTGGCAATTCAGGCGAGAAAGACAGCGTGGAAATACAGATTGAAATCCCAATGCCTGGGGGTGAAACCTTTACTATTTTGGCTTTTGTGGTGTCTTTTTTGTCAGGCATAGTCCCAAGTACAAAAACAGAGGCGCTATACACATTGCACTAAATCGCTGAAAATATTCAATACTTTTAAAATTGCTATACAGTTCAGCTCAGTGCTGGAAAAGGGTGTCCTTCCTGAATCAGGAAATGCCAGTTTTGCAACCCATATGTGTCCCACTGCTCGTGTGTCCCTGTGTGCAGGAAGCTTGTTTCCTCATCAGCAGAGGAGAGACTGACACAGCTGTATTTGTCTGCTATTAGCCTGACGTTCGTCCGTGGACGTTTCACTGCACCTGCGTTAGGCCCCGCCCCCTCCGAAAAAATTCCACCCCTTTTTTAATTTAAAATGTTTGCATGTTACTTTGAGAAGAGGTAACATAAGCCCTTGCATGGCCCGTATTTGCCGGGGTAGATCCATATAAGGGCTCCATCAAAGTCAGTCGGGGCTTTCACCCAGGCCAGGCGTAAGCTCTCCTCGATGGTGAAATTAAAAAAAAAGTACCCTGCATCGAACGTTCCCGCGGCAGCTCAGGGGTAGCAGGGCCCTGTGAGGATGAGGAAAGCGTCCTGGGGACCGGTACATGATGAACTTTGTCCAGCTCTAGCTCAGCGGTAGGAGGCTTGCCCAGGACCTGGTTCAGAATAGCTACCACTGTGGCGTGGAGGTCCGGACCTATAGTGGCCTCAGGGATGCCGTGGAGGCGCAGATTGTTGCGCTTGATTCGGGTTTCCCCATCATCTAGCCGCAATTGGACCTCAATAAGGTGGCAGCGGAAGGCCTGGTGCTCAGTCTCCAGGGTGGTGGTGTGGGCATCTGTAGTGGTGGTGGAGGATTCTAGGACCCTCTCCTCGACAGTATCCACCTGCTGGTGGAGATCGTGGAGCTTCCACAATTGAGGCGAGCTATGACCTGGAGGTCTTGCTTGGTGGGCAGACCCACTACTATATACCGGAGGGACCCCTCTGTGTGCTCAGACTGTCTGCGTGTCGGATAGCCGGTGACAGTATAGGGGAGAGCGGCCTATCCATAAGTGACGGCAAATCCCCTACAGCTGAAGCCCCTGCCTGTGTACCTTTCTTACTGGTTGTAGTTGTAGCGATTGCCGCGGTGACTTGCGGCAGCGCCATCTTAGCCAGTGTTCTTTCGGGAGAAGAAACAGCACACTGCCTCAATAAATAGCGAGTGATCTCAGGTCCCCCCTCGGCTCTCAGTGGTCAGCGGGTGTTTGTGGTCCCTGGGCATGAAGTAGCGGCTTGTCTGCACAGTCCAACGGGTGATTCTTGTCTCTCTCCCATGCAGAGCTCCACGTGCGTCTTCACGCTTCCATTGCTAAGCCACGCCGATACTCATCTTTGACTACTATAAACTTTAGGGGGAGATATACGAAAACTGGAGCATGCAAAATCTGGTGAAGCTCAGCATAGAAACCAATAAGCTTGCAGATTTTGTCAAAGCTTAATCAAACACGCTGAAATTAAATTAGAAGCCAAAATTGTCTACTGTGCACAGCTGTACCAGATTCTGAGTGCACCAGTTTTAGTAAATCCCCCCTTACTAATTTAGAGTACTCTTATGGCCTCAATAAGATGCTGTTTTCGTTGAAAATTCCCTGCTCTGTACAAGTTAATGAGTGCTGTTTATATTCCTCGTTAAAACTAGTGAATAATAAAAACGCACACACACACGAAACATTAACTGTTAGCTAAAAAATGCAAATGGTGTTGTTTCTAGCAGGAGGTAGATGCCGTTAAAAAAAAAAAAAAAAGGCAACAAAAACAGACCCAAGGCACTCAACCATAGAATGGACTAGCAGTTATATGTGGTAGTAACATGCATCCTATTGACCCAGTCCTGTGCTGTATGGAATCCACTGGAGGATTAGAGATATCCAAAACAGAAACACAAAGACTATATGCTGCGCACCGGTAAAATCAGGGTATACGTGTATATGAGAAACAAGTAGATAAATTGGAGGATGATGAATAAAACTTGCTTCCATATAAACTATGATGTTTTATTATGTGGCCATGGATAAAGCACACCGTTTAGATAAAAACAGTCATGGGTGAATGACTGTTGAATTTTAAAAAGGTAAAAGCCCAAGTCTCACCGAGCCTCAAACACTAAATGGAGGGCACAACACTTGTGATGGAAACAGGCTCACATACCAGCCGGAAAGCACATGAAGGCTCGCTGATTATCTGATTAGAGAGAGAGCCCCCTGGTTCCTCTCCTCTCCTTGGCCACGTCATCTCCCTTGGCCTGTGGCACTGTCTCTATCCTGCAAGCGGCCATCTTTCTGGTGGGCTCCAGCCCTACTACACACCGCACTGAAGTTTGTCTTCCTTATGGGACACCAACAGCTGGTCTAAGCAAGCCTTCAAGGTTGTTGCGCTTTCTGGCTGGTATGTGAACCTTGAGCCTGATTCCATCACAAGTGCCGAGCCCTCCATTTAGTATTTGAGGCTGGATGAGACTTGGGCTTTTACCTTTTAAATTAGACCGTTGTTCACACATGACTTTTAGATGAATTTACCAGTGTGTAGCATATGGCATTTGCGTTTTTCGGTAGATGTTGTTAACACACACACACACACACACACACACACACACACACACACACACACACACACACACACACACGTCCCTGACCAATTTTCTTCAGAACACAGCAGCTCAATTTTAGCTTGACATGGTTCTATCCCTCATTCTTCTGTGATCAAAAACTAAAAAAAAAATTGTTACCCATATCATCATACCAAGAAGTCTTGGCTAATTGGAACTGAAATTAGCCAAAATGTTTTCACAATAAAGAGTAAAACATTAAATTCAATATAAAAATCCCCAGATAAAAGTAGCCAAGTCCAGGTTACCTGTGAGGTGTGAGTGGCAAAATCGAAGGAGATCTTGCTCTGATTATCAGACACTGCAGAGGGAGGTGGTGTGCTGAGCCAAGAAATTTTCAGGGGATTATTCAATAAACCAATTTCATTCCTCACTGCTAGTTCCTATGGAGATAAACACAAGATGCGTCGACTTTAAATGTAGACATTACATTAAAAATGAAGAGACGGAATTAGAAGCAACATAGAATAGCCCTTTCTACAGTCTATGCCTCTTTTGCCCAATTGCAGGCTATA
Organism: Lithobates sylvaticus; assembly: GCA_028564925.1. NCBI lineage: Eukaryota > Metazoa > Chordata > Amphibia > Anura > Ranidae > Lithobates > Lithobates sylvaticus. The sequence goes on from CM053038.1 coordinate 150,213,697, forward strand.
GCCTCCTAGCGTATAATCGCTGGACCCAAAATAGATAAATTATGGCTAGCCCTGATCCACCGAACAATTTATTATGGAATATAAAATGCTGATGTTCTCTCCGCCTCTTTACGACATACCATGAATTTGATGCGCAATATCTGGCGGCAGCTAAAAAAGCGTACCAACTCTCTCCAATCTGGGCCTCCTTAGTGACAGCTTTCCTTTATAATCCTAAACTACCTGATAGCCTCACCTCTCAGATGATTTCCCCTTCGTTACAGAGAATCCCCTTTCACTATGACCACCTAGTGAACCCAGTAACAAGAGTACAGTATTTTCTGGCGTATAAGACAACTTTTACATTTAAAAAAAATGCCCAAAAATCGGGGGGTCGTTTTATACGCCGGGTATAGAATGCTGCCCGATAGATGTCAGCCCCCTGAATGTCCACTAATACTGTATGTGGCTTCAGCTACATACAGTATACGCCGCTGAGCCAATCTCGGCGAGCGATGTATTCTATTAATGAATACAGAGCCTGCTCGGATTAAAGTAACAACCTCTGCCAAGCCAAGCATGTTGTATTCATTAAAAGAATACATCGCTCACCATACTTCACTGGGTAAATCCATTCACTGATCTCTCACTACTATACATCCTGCTGTTTGCCATTGAGGTCCCAGGCACCCAAGAGGGACAGGTGAATCTGGGACATATAACAGGGGGTTTATTAACCTCCTAAAATCCGCGCTATAGCCGAATGACGGCTACATAGTCTGGTCAGATGAGACCAAAATTGAACTCTTTGGATGCCATAATACACACCATGTTTGGAGGTCTAATGGCACTGCACATCACCCCAAAAACACCTCCATACTAACAGTGAGGTTTGGAGTAGAATGGGCCAAAATCACACCTAAGCAATGCATGCTACACATTTTGCTATACAGGAGGTGTCTTGAAGCAGTCATTACCAACAAATGATTTTGTACGAAGTATTAAATACAATTTGTTAGCGTTTAATACTTTTTTCCCCTGTGTCATCCCATTTTATTACACATAACTTAATTTCTGGACGTCAACTTTTGGTTTCTTTGTATGTATGGATTGCATTATGTTGTTACCAACATGTGGTAAAAATTTCATGTCAATAGCACCTTTAGAAATATATTTACCTAGAAAAATTATGATGTGTTCAATAGTTATTTTACTCTCCATCTATCTTTTGCTTTAATATGCATAGCCATTCATCCAGCAAATCTTATTAAATATTTGTTTTTGCAAAGAACAAATGTACATCTTTTATTATTGGAAGTACTAAAACACTGCATCCTGGACACTAAAATTGAGCCAAGGAGTATAGGGAATATTATAATATATATAAATCAGCATATAAATGTTAAATAAATTTACAGTATACTCTTTAATGTATACCTTTAGTAGGACTGGAGATTAAAGTAATTGGAAATGCATAGACTACCCAACAGCTTAAAAGCTGCCTGATACACAGTACATCTTTGACACGCTCCCATCTCCATTTAAAAAAAATAAATGCAAATTAAGTAACTTTTTATTTATATGTGACAGAGGATGGATGCTTCCCCTCACTGCGCATCTGCTGTATTTGTGCCTAAGCTCCAAAAGCACTCTGCTTAGTGACAAGTATAGTGTATGTGCAGTAAGGGGTGCTTGCGTCCTAGCGCACATGTACAGTGAGGGGAGGCATCTGATGTAAGAGGATATGCATAATAATGAGGCAAGGTTTTGGGGGGGGGGGGGAGGGGGGGGAGCCATTTTAAGACTGGCTGATCCTGTTGCCAGCCTGGCTCAGGAAGTAAAAGGAACTTGGGGCTACAGCAGGGTCAAAAGTTAACAATGAATCCATAATATACAGATATGGAAATAGAAGGATATTGATGATGAACTTTAGAGGAACCTTGCAAAGGACGCTTTCAATTTTTTTCCTGGAGTAACACTTTAATGTTAAATACAGGCTAGGCAATCACCTACAACAAGAATACATTAAGGTTATAGAAAAATTCTAAAAATGTATAAAAGCTTTTTCATAAAAACTTACAGCTGCTTTAAATGTAGCAAATTCAGCTACTGCAGATCCCTTGCTCTTGCTGGATATCACAATATGTAATACTTGTCCATACTGAAAAATAAAATAAAGAGAAGAATTTAAAAACAAGAATAGATGAAAAATACATTATATTAATCCACTATTTTCAGACGATATATAAAAGGGCTCACATTTTTCAAATGAATCCCATATTGATAATGCGGCATACATCTAGACTTTTATTTATTTTGCATTCCCACATCACAGATCTACACCGGAATTTATTTTACAGCTTACATGCATGTACAGTACATGTGCACACCTGTAGTAGGATGGGACACAGACACAAAATGTGCACTGTATATTTAATAAAACCAGTCTGTTAATCACAGTCATTTTCACAGTGAAGGTGCTTGATGCCACATCCACTTATCAAAAATAAAAAAAACGCAAATACATTTGCTTTTTATTGTAGAAAAAGGGGAAACCAATGTCTGTAAATAAATTCCCCTCCTACAGGGAGCCTGCTCTAAACAAGGTAAGTTGTAAACACAGGGCCGCATATATGCGGCTGCTCAGTGTCAAGGCCTACTCGCCGAGAGGCCGCATATAAGCACGCGTACGGCCAGTGCCAAGGGGTCAATCAACACCAATGTACTCTGTGTGTTAGGTCTCTTCCAGACGGGTGTTCCAATTGGGTTTTTCTGTCAGTTTCTCAAGCGGACCTGATCGAAATGGCCATTTATCCCTATGGACAGGCGGATGTAAGCGGGTTTAGGTTTATTCACACCTGTCTACATCCCGGTCCAATCAAGTCTGCTGGCAGAGCAGATCGGAGGTAGCCGGGTGTAAAAACAGACCATTTACACCCGGCCTCCCATAGAGTGGAGCGGGCTCTGCCAGTGTCCCCTTTGCAGATACTAAAGAGACAGATGTGTCACCTGCCTGCTCCGATCAGTATGGGATCAGTTCAAAGATCCCCTGAATCAACGGAATCCACCCTATGTGAAACGGGCCGTAAGGCCCATACACACGATCAGACTTTAACATGCAAATTACCCGTTTTAAGGAAAAATCCGACCGTGTGTACGCTCCATCGCACAAACTTTATCGGTTTTCATCGGACAAATGTCCGCTGTGTAAACAGATAAATTTTCCAGCAACAAAAGTCCTGTGGTGCAAAATCCTATCGTGTGTACACAAGTCCATGGGACTTTAGTCCCAAGTACAAACACGCATGCTCAGAACCAATGCAAAAGATCAGACAACAATACAGAAGTTGACCAAAGGGTGGCGGTAAAGAGCTGAAAAACCACATGATTTCGTGAAAGTTGGCTGAAAAAGTCCTGCCGCGTGTATGCATACCAAGTTCACGGATAACGCCCTTTGGACAGAAATCCACGGAAAAGTTGTTTGAAGTCGATCGTGTGTATGAGGCTTAAGAATACAAACCGTCAATCTGTAAAGTAATACTAAAGCTTAGTTAGTTTTTTCTTCTAAAATAACATGTTTTACGTACCTGCTCTGTGCAATGGTTTTTCACAGAGCAGCCCAGATCCTCCCATCAGGTCCCACACTGCTGCTCCTGGCCCCTTCCTCCTGCCGGGTGCACCACAGCAAGCAGCTTGTGGCTCTGTGTCCATTCATGCTCCCAAAAGCCAATCAGGAGTGTGAGTCCCCGAAGAGCCAAGACTCTCGTGGACATTTCTGGATTGAGAGGGGGCTCAGGTAAGTTCTAGAGGGGGCTGCTGCACACAGAAGGCTTTTTTGGAAAAAAAAATAAAAAAAAAAAAAAGTGCCTTTACAACCACTTCAAATCCATTTACATGGTCTTCTGGTTCCAAAAATCAGGCTTGATGAAATGCCTTACAACAATCCTTTAAAGTAATAAATGATTTACAGTATTTGTTATGAAATGAAACTAGAGGATTAGTGATTTTAAGATGGCCACACTTTACCATCATTAAGTGGTGTTCACAAAAATACAATTTATCAATAAATTTATTACAAGTGAGGTTTACACATGAGAGCCTCCCATCTGCCACCTAAAAATAGGATTTTTATTACAGCTTACTTGTAAAATCCTTTTCTTGGAGTACATCATGGGACACAGAGCCTTAAGTAATTACTTAATGGGTTATAGGCCACCTTCAGGTGTTGACACTGGATATACCGAATCAAGGAAGTTCACTCCCTATATAACCCCTCCTCCTTCCAGGAGCACATCAGTTTTTATAGAAAAGCAATATACTTAATCCCAAAATAGGGGCGGGACCTCTGTGACCCATGATGTTTCTTTAGCATACATCATGGGACACAGCGCCTTAAGTAATTACTTAATGGGCCTTACCATAGCAATGCTACTTCAGGGGAGGGAGAGACCACATGCAGGGTACCCACAGACTTGAGGACTTATACTGCTGCCTGCAGCACACTGCGCCAGAAGGCGATATCCTCATACCTCCTTACATCCACCTGATAAAATTTTGTGAATGTATTCACTGAAGACCAAGTTGTGGCCTTACAGATTTAAGCCATGGAGACCTGATGACACACTGCCCAAGAAGCACTAACTACCCTGGTAGAGTGCGCCTTAACTTGAAAAAGGGGGAATCTTACCCCTTAAATCTTAAGTTGCAATTATTACTTGCCGAATCCACTTAGCGACCTGTCATTTATACTGCCAGAGGGTCCTAAGAAAGAAGACATCAGTCTTACGCATCTGAGCAGTTGCCTTTAAATAGATTTTCACTGCTCTCGCCACATCAAGACAATGTAGTGACTTTACTTCCCTGGAAAATGGTTTTGGAAAAAAACGATGGCAGGACAATATCTTGGTTCAGGTGGAAACCGGGAGACCACTTTTGGTATAAAACCTGGACGAGGGCTACACCACTCTGTCCTCATGAATAATCAAATATGGCTCTTCACAATCCCTTGTTCTGGCCACAAAGTTGACTAACTTCGTGTTGAACCTGGATGCTAGAAGATCTATGTCTGGAGTCCCCCATCTTTGGCAAACAGCCCAAAATATGTCAGGGTGAAGAGACCATTCCCCTGGGAATAACTGCTGGCGACTACCTGCCTGCCAATTCTCTACTCCCAGAATGAAGACTGCCGATAGGCACGGAACATTCCTTTCTGCCCAAGTTAGAATATGGTTCACCTCTCTGCGCTGAGAGACTTTTGGTGCCCCCTTGGTGATAGATATAGGCCACAGCTGTGGCAATGTCAGATTGAATCCTGACAGGACAATCCCGTAACCTGAAAGTCCAGGCCTTTAGAGCCACACATACTGCCCGAATCTCTAGGATATTGATGGGCAAGGTTCTTCCGGTCCCTGGACAGTTGTCTTTTCTAGTACTGCTCCCCAGCCTGAAAGGCTGGCATCCGTCGTTACCACTTTCTGGATGACTGGTCTGAAGGATTTTCCTTTCAACAGATTCTGGGTTAGTAACCACCAAGAGGCTTTGGGACACGCTTGGGGACAGCCGCATTGGCAAGTCTAAAGCTTGAATTGTTTTGTTCCAAGCAGACAGTCTTGAATGAAACTGGGCATAGGGAACTGCTTCGAATGAAGCCACCATGGTTCCTAGCAACCTCATGCAAAAGGTGAATGGAGGTGTCGTCATTTGACTTGACCATCCGCACCAACTCTCTTATGGAGTTGATCTTTGCCTGAGGCAAGAACACCTTTTCCTGGGCTGTGTCTAGGATCAGACCCAAGTACTCCAGCCTTTTTAGCGGTATCAAGGAAGATTTCTCTAGGTTGAGAATCCAACCCAACCTTTCAGATAGTTGGTTGTAGTGCGTACGCTTTGCTCCAAATGAGAATCCGCCTGATCTATTAGTAATAGATCGTTTAGGTACGCTATGACTGTTCTGGCCTGTGCCCTTAACCTGGCTAGAGGTGGGGCCAGCACCTTTGTGGACACCCAAGTGCTGTGGCTAGCCCGAAGGGCAGGGCTACAAACGGAAAAAGCTGCTGTTCTAATTCGAACCGCAGAAACTTTTGGTGAGCGGGAATATATAGGGACAGGCATCCCTGACATCGATTGATGCCAGAAGTTCTCCTCCTAGAAGGATAGAAACTACTGACCTGATCGTCTCCATGCCAAAAGGAGCAGATCTTCAGGAACTGATTTAGATTTTTTAGATCTAGAATGGGTCCGACATCTCCATTTGGTTTCGGTACCATAAAAAAAAAAAAAAAAAAAGTTTGAATTAAACCCAAACCTTGCTCTTTTGTGGGGATCTGTATTATCACCCCTTGAGATAATAATTGTTCTAGTGCCTGAAACAGAGATGGTCTTTTCTCTGGATCTTTGGGTACGCTTGACCTCAGGAAGCGAGATGGCGGAAAGTCGCAAAATTCCAGCTTGTACCCCAGTGTTCCCATGGAGATGACCCATCTGTCCTTAATTTCTTCTTTCCAGACTTTTGAAAACTGCAGAAGTCTTCCCCCCACCTTGGTGAGTTGCCTCTATGATGAGGCTTTAGGATTTTGCTTTGCAGGTTTTTTCGACCCCAGGACTTCTTTTGAGCCTGGGTTTGACCCTAAGGTTTTCCTCTAGAGTCTAACGGCGGAGGCCGTCGCCACTGCCTAGAGGCGGAAGCCCCTGGAGCAGGGGAAAGAGCCCGTTTAAATGAAGGTCATTTATACTTTCTTTTGACTTGGCAAAAGAGTACTTTTCCCACTAGGAATTGTTTGGATATATTTGTCCAAGTCTTCTCCAAATAGCTGCGCTCCATGAAAAGGGAACCCCAGTTAGGAGGTTTTTACATGGTGCTTCAGCTGCCCAATTTTCTAACCACAGAATTCTACACATATGCACAAGCATAAGTGTAAGGCAGGACGCCTGGTGAATAGAATCTTTAATGGAATCTATAGCAAAGCATAATGCTTTCGGTAGTTCAGCCAAAACCTTGAGCTTGTTGTGCAGGAAGCTCTCCAAGGGCCTGTAGGGATTGACAGATGCCTATTGCAGCGACTGCAGATTGAGTAACGGCACCTGCCATGGAAAAAGTCGTTTTTAACAGGGGATTCCAACTTTTTATCTGTTGGATCCTTAAAGTGGATGTGAACCCGAAATTTTTTTATGTCATAATGTAGAGAATAAGATTTCCTTTCATTTGAGCCCAGTCTTGACACCTGAGCCTGAGCAATCCTCTTATTGTTCAGTTTGTCAAGATTTCTGCAAGTCTTGAAAACTTTGTCAAAAACGCCCCCTTGCTGTGAGTGACAGGTGATTTACATATCTCATGCACTAGCCTGAGACAGGTTATCATCAGATCACTGGATGTTCTACTCTGACCACCTCCGACTACATACATGTCCCCTAAATCACTTGTCTGTCTATAGTCTGCTGACTGTTAACCGCTTCCCGACCGGCCACTGCATATATACGTCAGCAGAATGGCTCGGGCAGGCAGAATCACGTACCTGTACGTGATCGTGCATGTGCCTGCCCGTGGGCCGCGCGCGCGCCGCTAGCGGCGTGCTCGCGACCCGGTCGGGAGCTCCGTGACCCCGGCCGCGGGACCAGCGGACCCGATCGCCGCTGGTATCCCGCGATCGGGTTACGGAGCGGAAGAACGGGGAGAGGTCTATGTAAACAAACCTCTCCCCGCGCTTCCTACACTGACTGTCAGTGATCGGCGGTTCCCTGTCATCGGGAACGCCGATCAATGACGTCACACGTACAGCCACGCCCCCCTACTGTAAAAAAAACACAACACGTCACACTGACTCCTCCCCGCCCCCTAGTGGTTAACCCCCTAACTACAACTGTCATTTACATAGGAATCAGTGCTATTTAAATAGCACTGATTGCTGTATAAATGACAAATGTCCCAAAAATGTGTCAAAAATGTCCGATGTGTCCGCCAAAATGTCGCAGTCACAATAAAAATCGCTGATCGCCGCCATTACTAATAAAAAAAAAAATATTAATAAAAATGCTATAAAACTATCCCCTATTTTGTAAACGCTATAACTTTTGCGCAAACTAATCAATAATCGCTAATTGCGATTTTTTTTACCAAAAATATGTAGAAGAATACGTATCGGCCTAAACTGAGGAAAACAAATGTTTTTTTTATATATTTTTTGGGGATATTTATTATAGCAAAAAATATTGCATTTTTTTCAAAATTGTCGCTCTATTTTTGTTTATAGCGCAAAAAATAAAAACCGCAGGGGCGATCAAATACCACCAAAAGAAAGCTCTATTTGTGGGAAAAAAAGGACGCCAATTTTGTTTTGGAGCCACGTCGCATGACCGCGCAATTGTTAGTTAAAGCGACGCAGTGCCGAATTGCAAAAAGGGGCCTGGTCCTTTAGCTGCAAATTGGTCCGGGGCTGAAGTGGTTAACTGCATCCCATGATGAGAAACATCCAGTCAAAACACAGTAAAGGCAGGAAATCCTAGGAGAGCTGGAGGGGAGGGGGATGTGAATTGTGAACTTTTTACACAGGATGTGCCTGTCTCAGGCTAGTGCATGAGATATGTAAATCACCTGTTACTCACAGCAAGGGGGCGTTTTTGACAAAGTTTAAGACTTTGTCAAGATTTCTCTAACTGAACAATAATAAAAAAAAAAAAAGAAGAGGATTGCTCAGGCCTCGAGTAAATCTGTGTGGCAAGACTGGGCTCAAATGAAAGGAAAATCTTATTCTCTACATTTACATCCACTTTAAGCATATGTGCCTTGTCTACTGGACAAGTTAGGCCTTTATTTACATTGGAAATCGCAGCGTCAACTGCTGGTATTTTCCATCTTTATAGAGAATTTCTACGCCAGGGGATAGAGAATTGCAAACCTCTTAGGAGGGAGAAAATGCTTATCTGGGTGATCCCATTCAGCAAAAATAAGCTGTTCTAGTAATGCATGTGCAGGAAACGCATGCAAAAGGTTGAGAGGGTTTTAAAAAAGGACCCCAAGGAAGAAACCGAACTTTCAGGAGACTCCGTTAGGGGTAGCATGAAAGTAGAATGAACCATCTCCGTAAGAGATTATATCAGCAATTTCTCAGATTGAGAGGCTAAAAAAGGCTTATCTACCGTTGTTTCCTCCGCAGAGGAATCATCGGTTTGTTTTTTTCCTCCTGATCGACTGAGGGTAACACCTCATCCTGTACAGAAAGAATTATAAAAAGGGCACTGTCTAGACTGTGGGTGATAGCTGCCAGCACAACAGAAATTCTGTGCTATTAAAACAAATGTGAAAATAGTAAAGTGCAGCGCTGATGGTGAATAGATAATTCACAATCAATGAAACTACAATGAAACTGCAAAAACGGACATATTCAATATCCTAAGAAAATATATAGTAGACAAGATAAAATACTTATGTCAATATATCATGACAAATAAGATGGAAGTGAAACCAAAAATTATATCAATTAAACATATCATGGAGTACATGAAGTGAAACTAAAATGGTGACTACTATAAATATAATCAAGTCCATGAAGTGAAAGTGAAACCAAACTATAAATAAATACATAATAAAGTCTATAAGGTGCTGGAAAAAAAAAAAAAAGGTGACTGTGTGAGTTGTCTGTAGATATCCACCACCATATGGAAAAAGGCTTACCGGATACAATGGACCCAACTAGGCTTATGCCTAATGAGTCTCAAAGGCTTAATCGATGTAAATCACACCCAGGGAGATGTACAGCAACTCCAAAAACCAGTATACACCAAAACAGGTAGGATTCGTCACTAGATTGACTCTGGATATCCAAAGGTATAGTTTGAATTTAAGTCAGTTATCCAGAATTTAACCTTGCAAATGCAATTGGCCAGTGACACTGCTATAATTTTAGATTGGTGGTTACGGTTGACTGATTACTTCCGGATCCATCTCGCAGTCAGAGCGAGGCTTGAGCGGCTTACTTGCCAAGTTATTTCCGGATTTGTTTTATAGTTCGAGGCTTGGACAGCTTTGCGGTCCACCTGCCAAGCTTTCTACAGCTGGTCTATAGAGGATGGCGTTTCCGGTTTGGGCGCCATTTTGCGGTGGTCTGACGCGGCATACGTTCCGTTTTTGCTTCAGACTCTGAACACATTACTTAGTTCTTAGGTTCCCCGGGTGATCTATCACATATGATATTTGTTGCTCATTGTAGCGGGCACTGCGGCCACTGCGTATTTATAGTTAAGAGGGGTTCACCTAATGAGGCCCAGCTTCTTGACCGCAAAAAATGGTAAATTGAACGACTTCCAGTATAACAAGATGGCACCCATGGCTTGTGGTTCAAGCCTCGTTTTGGTAAGTAACTCAGGCCTCAATATGCATATATACTGGTTGTATTCAACTTTGTCCGGCATGACACCGACTCCATTTCTCTTGGCTCTAACTAGAATTTGGGACAACCTACGAAAACAAAAATTGGAATGCATATTTTACTAAGATATCCACCTATAAACCTGCAAAATTTCAGATCCCTAGCACATCTAGATGAGGGCAAGAACTTATTGGCCTCCCCTCATGGATCTTAATTCTTTCACCCAGTTTCTTTAAAATTGTGTTCAGTTTACCCCATAAATTCCTTTGAATCATTACAGAATTTGCAATCTGCACTCATTTCTTTTATGCCCGTGTGTGAAAGAACACATTCCTGGCAACTGTTTAGATGAGCACGTTCCTTCCTGCTGGCCACTGGAGGGTGCATATTTTAGCTGTGCTGATCAGTTGCTTGATTTCTGTTCCAGAAACAGGTCTAATAGAATTTAATCAAGCAACTGTATGTTAACCCCTCCCTTCCCTTATACTGCACATCTAAACCTTAAACCCTTCATTTCCATCTGCCTATTGTATGTGACCCATACATTAATCCCTTCACCTCTGGATTCCTCTGTGTATGACCTGTACATTTAGTGCATTATTACCAAGCTCCATGTTAAAACCGCTGCACCACCAGCATGTTTTTTCAGTTCTAAAAAATTCTGGCAAATCTTTGGATGTCTACTTTCCAAAAAGCAATTTTGGGGCCTCAATACAGTCCTGGCATTTTTATTTGCTATGTTTTTATAACAGAAAGCAGCATAACTTTTTTTCAATTTTTATATATATATATATATATATATATATATATATATATATATATATATATATATATATATATATATATATATATATACACACACACACACACACACACACACACACACACACAGGGGGTCCCCGACTTACAAACGACTCCTACTTACAAACGGAGGGAGACAACAGGAAGTGAGATGAAATCCACCCCTAGGAAGGGAAATTCACTCCTGTGTGTACGTACATATATATATATATATATATATATATATATATATATATATATATATATATATATATATATATATATATATATATATATATATATATATATATATATATATATATATATATATATATATATACACACACACACACACACACACACAATCTCACAAATGTTAGTACGCCCCTCACATTTTTGTAACTATTTTGTGACAACACTGAAGAAATGACACTTTGCTACAATGTAAAGTAGTGAGTGTACAGCTTGTATAACAGTGTAAATTTGCAGTCCCCTCAAAATAACTCAACACACAGCCATTAAATGTCTAAACCGCTGGCAACAAAAGTGAGTACATCCCTAAGTGAATGTCCAAATTGGGCCCAATTAGCCATTTTCCCTCCTAGATGTCATGTGATTCGTAAGGGTTACAAGGTCTCAGGTGTGAATGGGGAGCAGGTGTGTTAAATTTGGTGTCATCGCTCTCACTTTCTCATACTGGTCACTGGAAGTTGAACATGGCACCTCATGGCAATTAACTGAGGATCTGAAAAAAAGAATTGTCGCTCTACATAAAGATGGCCTAGGTTATAAGAAGACCCTGAAACCAAGCTGCAGCACGGTGTCCAAGACCATACAGTGGTTTAACAGGACAAGTTCCACTCAGAACAGGCCTTGCCATGGTCGACCAAAGAAGTTGAGCTAACGTGCCCAGCATCATATCCAGAGGTTCTCATTTGGAAATAGACATACGAATTCTGCCAGCATTGCTGCAGAGGTTGAAGGGGTGTGGGGGGAGGGGGGGGGTCAGCAAGTCAGTACTCAGACCATACGCCACACACTGCATGGAATTAGTCTGCATGGCTTTTCTTCCCAGAAGGAAGCCTCTTTTAAAGATGATGCACAAGAAAGCCCCCAAACTGTTTGCTGGAGACAAGCAGACTAAGGACGTGGATTACTGGAACCATGTCCTGTGGTCTGACGAGACCAAGAAAACCTTATCTGGTTCAAATGCTGTCAAGAGTGTTTGGCAGCAACCAGGTGAGGAGTACAAAGACAAGTGTGTCTTGCCTACAGTCAAGCATGGTGGTGGGAGTGTCATGGTCTGGGGCTGCATGAGTGCTGCCGACACCAGGGAGATACAGTTCATTAAGGGAACCATGAATGCCAACATGTACTGTGACATACTGAAGCAGAGCATGACCTCCTTCCTTCGGTGACTGGGCCTCAGGGCAGTATTCCAACATGACAACGACCCCAAACACACCAAGACAACTACTGCCTTGCTAAAGAAGCTGAGGGTAAAGGTGATGGACTGGGCAAGCATGTCTCCAGACATAAACCCTATTGAGCATCTGTGGGGCATCCACAAACGGAAGGTGGAGGAGCGCAAGGTCTTTAACATCCGCCAGCTCCGTAATGTCATGATGGAGGAGTTGAAGAGGACTCCAGTGGCAACCTGTGAAGCTCTGGTGAACTCAATGCCCAAGAGGGTTAAGACAATGCTGGAAAATAATGGTGGGCACACAAAATATTGACACTTTGGGCCAAATTTGGAAATTTTCACTTAGGGGTGTATATATAATCCCCATCCAAACAATTATTTAATGCCTTTCTTCTTTTGCATTTCCATCGTATCTGGGGAGATGATCAGTGTTTTTATCACATGGGAATAAGCAATTTGAAGGAGGAAAGTGATTACCAGCACCACGCCAACCTTCTCTATTATCCCCAGAGGGGAAAACTGCTGATTTATTCAGATGTGAGGTGAGCAGCCTGTGAGACTGGTGGAGGAAAGCACAAGCATTTTGGATTTTTGCACCATTGATGTATTGATTTTTTTAATTCAAATCAGTCACAGACACTATATATGAACTTTCAGAAAATATATGTTTATTGATTACCATTTTTAGTTAGACTTTTATCATTGATTTTTTTTATAGCGCAGCACTGTATTCATTTGCACCTTTTAACCTCCTTGGCGGTAACCCCGAGCCTGGCTCGGGTCCAGCTTTTTGTGCTGGGAGCGGTAACCCCGAGCTAGGCTCGGGCTTGCGTTGCAGGATGCAGGGGGGAAGTTACTTACCTTTTCCCCTGGATCCTGCGATGTCTCCCCGCTGTGTGAGCGAGCCGTCCGCTCGCTTCACACAGTGCCGGGTGCCGCCGATCTCCGTTCCCTGTGACGTTACGACGCACGGGAGCGGAGATCGGCGCCAAATTCAAAAAAGTATAAAAACACAGTACACATACAGTACTGTAATCTTACAGATTACAGTACTGTATACAAAAAATACACATCCCCTTTGTCCCTAGTGGTCTGCCCAGTGCCCTGCATGTCATTTTATATAATAAAAAAGATTTTTTTTCTGCCTGGAAACTGGAGATTGTCCATAGCAACCAAAAAGTGTCCCTTTATGTCAAAAGTGGTTTTAGACAGCTAGAAAACACCGATAAAAAAATAAAATCACAATTTATCATCAAACAATAAATTTAACCACTTGCCGACCAAGGACGTCATATGACGTCCTTGACTTTAAGTGGTGATATCTGAATGATGCGTGCAGCTATTGGCATCATTCAGATATCATTTTTACCGGCCGGCGATTCTGTGCACCATAAGAACGATCATAGCGGCAGTTCCGCCGCCTGATCGTTCTTATAGGCAGCGGGAGGGGACGTCCCCCCCCTCCCGCCGCCATCCGGTGCTTCCCCGGGCTCTCCCGTGCCATCGGGGGCCCGGAGAAAGAGTCGCTCGCCAGATGGTCACCAGTCATCTCTATGACCGTCGGAGGTCCGGGCGCGACGTTATGACGTCACGCCCGGTACCCGGATGTAAACAAAGCCGCGATCGCGGCTGTCAGCATGAGATCGGTAAAAAAATTGTTACCGATCTCATGCTTTCCAGCCTGGAGGAGAGATGTGGGGTCTTATTGACCCCACATCTCTCCATAAAGAGGACCTGTCACATACATTCCTATTACAAGGGATGTTTACATTCCTTGTAATAGGAATAAAAGTGATCCAAAATAATTTTTTTTTTTTTAAAAAGTGTAAAAATAAAAAAAAATGAAGTAAAATAAAAATAAATAAATAAAAAAAAAATTAAAACGCCCCTGTCCCCTGTAGCTCGCGATCAGAAGCTAACGCACACGCAAGTCCCGCCCGCATATGTAAACGCCGCTCAAACCACACATGTGAGGTATCGCCGCGTGCGTTAGAGCGCGTGCAACAATTCTAGCACTAGACCTCCTTCGTAACTCTAAACTGGTAACCAGTAAAAAATATTAAAGCGTCGCCTATGGAGATTATTAAGTACCGAAGTTTGGCGCCATTCCACGGTTGTGCGCAATTTTAAAGCGTGACATGTTTGGTATCTATTTACTCGGCGTAACATCATCTTTCATATTATATAAAAAAAATTGGGCTAACTTTACTGTTTTCTTATTTTTTAATTCATGAAACTGTTTTTTTTCCCAAAAAAAGGCGTTTGAAAAATTATTGCGCAAATACCGTGTGAGATAAAAAGTTGCAATGACCGCCATTTTATTCCCTAGGGTGTCTGCTAAAAAAAAAAAACGTACTCAATGTTTGGGGGTTCTGAGTAATTTTCTAGCAAAAAAATGATGATGTTTACATGAAGGAAAATAGGCCAAAATAGGCCCGGTAGGCAAGTGGTTAATGACAGCGACTATTCTGCAACTGAGCAAATTTCAGTGTTTTTGATTTGATTACATTATTGAATCATTTTTATATATATTATTATATTATAATTTATTATTTTGTGTTTCAAACTTTATCATACCCGGGATGTCTACTAGACTCTGGTTCGGACAGATTTAAGTGAGTTATTCATAAGAATTGCATGCCTACAATATAAAAACGCCAAATTTCCATGCAAAATAATTGTACCACTAAATTCCAGCCAGAATCATACCGCCAGGGAGGTTAAGTGACGTGAGAACACTTGTTAGTGAGCAGTTATTAAAAAATAGTTTACACCACTTTTTTTTTTTTTTCACGAGATTGCACAGATTTTGTTTTTCACTTTATACAAATTATTTATTCCCAACAAAAGAAAACCCCATCTTACTAAAAACTGAAAAATGGCCTGGTAATGAAGACGTGAAGCATGCTGAAGTGGTTAAATATAAACTTACTTTTGTATAACAATCCCCCAGCCTTCTTCCTTAGCCCCTAAATACATTCAGCTGCTGTGACCATGCCCCCTGCAGATCCATATTTATCACATCCGAGGCTATGGTAACCTCCCAATCTGCAGTCAGATCAGGAGAGAGACCCTGGCTCCTCCCCTCTCAGGAAACACCACCTTAGATTTTGAAGATTTTGAATTTAAGCCCCCACCGTCCTGCCAGTCCCTCAGTTCTTCAAGAGTACCTCCGGCCAGCTGGGGGGACACAAGAACACGTCATAATAACTTACATCTCTTACCTGACGGTCTCATGCGATGACTTCTTCCATGTCCAACAAATTTGGGTGGGTAACTGTGCTGTCCTGAAAGACTCCCGGAAAAGGATGTTACCGGTAAGTAACTCCATTTTTCCCCATCCGTCTTTCAGGACAGCACCATAGAGAGGATAAGCGAGCACCTTACCTTAGGGTGGGACTACTGCCTGCAGAACTTTACGCCCAAAGGCTTGGTCCTTTGCCGACAGCAGGTCCAACCTGTAGTGCCTCACGAACGTATCAAAGCTGGACCACGTTGCCGCCCTACAGATCTGCTCTGGAGAAGCACCAGCCCACTCAGCCTGCGAAGTCGCCACTGCCCTGGTGGAATGTGCTCTAATGCCATCCGGGGGCTCCACTCCCCTCGCTACATAAGCCTGTCTGATGGCTAACCTAATCCATCTGGCTATCGTCCGTCTAGAGGCTCTAGACCCTTTTTTAGCTCCTGAAAACAATACAAAAAAAGAATCAGACTTCCTATAGTCCTTTGTACTCTCCAAGTACTGGAGGACGCACCTCCTAACGTCCAACTTATGAAATGTGCGTTCCTGTTCCCTCACAGGGTTTACACAGAAGGTAGGCAAAATTATTTCCTGGCCTCTATGAAAACTTGAGGCCACTTTAGGCAAAAATGCCGGATCTGTTCTAAAAACCACACGATCCGGAAATATCTGAAAAAAAGGTGCCCTAATTGAAAGGGCTTCGAGTTCACTTACTCTTCTTGCCGTGGTGATCGCCACCAAAAACACAGTTTTAAGGGTGATCAACCTTAACGTACAAGCCTCCAACGGTTCAAATGGTTCTCCGGTGAGGGCTTGTAACACCAAAGAAAGATCCCATACTGGAAAAGAGAATACTCTTACTGGCCTCTGCCTGTTCAGAGCTTTAAAAAACCTAGATATCCAAGGATCCAATGATAACTGTTTCTCCAAAAACACACTCAAAGCAGATACTTGTCCTTTCAGTGTGCTAACAGCCAACCCCTTGTCTGCCCCCGCTTGCAGAAATTCCAGTACCGCTACAGAACTGCTTGTGTCAAAGGAACTATCCGCGCACCAGCTATTGAAGCGTTTCCACACTTTCAGGTAGATAGCTTGCGTCTCCCTTTTTCTGCAACTTAGTAGGGTCGATACTAAACGATCTGAGAACCCCTTGCCCTTCAGCAATTCCTCCTCAGTAGCCAAGCAGCCAGGTTCCACCGCTCCACCTGAGGACAACAGATTGGACCCTGGGACAGAAGATCTTCCTGGAATGGCAGAATCCAAAGGGGGTTCCACTGCAAGACTCTTTAAGATGGAAAACCACGGCCTCCTGGGCCAATGAGGTGCTATCAGAATGAGGAGTTGTGCTCTCCAACTGTAACTTCCTCAGTACTGCTGGAATTAGTACAGGAGGGGGGGGAAGGCATAGCACTTGGAGAACTCCCAGCTCTGAGCCAGTGCGTCCACTCCAAGTGCTCCGTCCCACCTGCTCAGGGAGAAAAAGAGGCCTGTCTTTCGGTTTTCCCTTGAGGCGAAGAGGTCTATGCAAGGCATCCCCCACCTCTGGGTAATTGCCTCGAAGACATCCTGGTTCAAAATCCAGTCGCCTTCTCTCAGCTTTCTCCTGCTGAGAAAATCCGCAACTTGATTTTGATCCCCTTTTAAAATGTACCGCCGACAGGGACAGAATATTTGCCTCGGCCCACTTGAGAATGTTGCTTGTCAAGCTCCACACAGTGAACTGCTTTTGGTACCTCCCTGCCTGTTGAGATACGCTACTGCAGAGGAGTTGTCTGACCTGACTCTCACGTGTTGGCCCTGGAGTTCCCTCTGAAAGGCTCTTAGTGCCAACTCTATGGCTTTCAGCTCCCCCAGTTCGAGGATTCCCTTGCTTCTTGCCTTAGCCAGGGGCCCTGAACCATCTGGGAGTCTAGATGTGCTCCCCAACCTGTGCCGCTTGCATCGGTCATGATGGTTTTTGATACCGGAAAGACCCATTCCAACCCCTGTGAAAGATTGGCCCCCTTTCTCCACCACCAGAGTGACCTTTTGACCTGAATTGGCACCTCTATCAGGGAGTCCAGGGAACTCTGAGTGTGGTCCCAAATTCCCAGGATGAAGAGTTGTAAGGGGCGAAAATGCAGCCCTGCCCACTGTACTGCTGGGAGTGAGGATGTCAGTAACCCTAGAGCTGACATAGCTTTCCTTATCGAGATCTGCTGGTTGCCCTGCAGGAACAACATCGCCCTGTCTACCTTCTGGATTTTTTCTACCGGAAGAAAAACTTTTTGCTTTGTTGAATCCAACCTGTAGCCCAGGAAGATGATCTTCTGAGATGGGGTCAGACTGGATTTTTCCAGGTTCAGGAGCCATCCTAGATTTTCGAGGATGTCCCTTGTTACCTGCAGATCTCGGGACAGTTGCTCTGGGGAAGAAGCAAATAGGAGCAGATCGTCTAGATATGCGACTATTGAAATGTTTCTGAGTCGCAAGAAAGCCAGAACCTCCACCATGACTTTGGTGAATATACGGGGGGAAGAAGATAGCCCGAAGGGAAGAGCCCTGAACTGTAGATGCACTATCCCTTCTGGGGTCTTCACCGCCAACCTGAGGAACTTCTGGTACCCCTCTGCTATGGGGATGTGCAGATAGGCATCCTTCGGGTCTATGGACGCCATGAAGCAATTCTGGGGAAGAAGTGCTTTTACCGAGTAGATCGAGTCCATTCGGAACCTCTTGTAGGTAACACAGACATTCAGGGGCTTCAAGTTCAGGATAAGTCTGAACTTTCCCGATGGTTTGTGGACCACAAAGATGTGGGAATAGAAGCCCCTGCCTGTCTCTTCCACCGGGACTCGGGTTACCACCTCTTGTTCCTCTAACTCCTGCAGAGAGGAAAGAAGAGCTGAAGCCTTTTCTGCACATCTTGGTAGCGTGGTGACCAGAAGCCTGAGAGGTGGGGGTTTTGAAAACTCCAACCTGTATCCTCTCCTTATAATCTCCAAAATAAAAAATGGTTGGAGGTGATCAACTCCCATTGTGGGAGGAAGTACCCCAGTCTTCCTCCCACCGTGGTTCTGTCATTTGGACTTTTTGGGCTGTTCAGGAGGGCGAAAAATAGCTCCCCCACGCCCTTTGCCCTTCTGCCCCCAAACTTTTTTCTGTTGCTCATTTTTAGGGGGTTCAAACTTCCTTCTAGGACGAACCTTCCTTTTGGCTTCTGCAAACTTCTTTTTGATAGGAAAGGCCTTTTTCCTGTCGGCCGTCCTATCCAAGACGGCCTCCAAGCCAGGACCGAACAACAAGTCCCCTGTGAGAGGAATACCGCAGAGTTTGACTTTTGACGCGCTATCTCCCTGCCACGTCTTAAGCCAAAGAGCCCGCCTTGCTGAGTTGGACAAGGCTGCAGATCTTGCTGACATCCTTACTGACTCTGCTGAGCCAGATAAGCTACTCCATTGAGGAGCATAGGAAAGGAAGACAGGATTGTTTCCTTAGGAGTTCCTGCTTCAATGTGTGCTTTAATTTGCATCAACCAGTACTCCATGTTTCGTGGCACCACTGTGGACGCCATGGCGGGTTTAAGGTTACCCATCGAAGAATCCCAGGATTTTTTTAATAGAGAGTCCATCCTCTTGTCCATAGGATCTGGGAGTGCTCCCATATCTTCAAAGGCAAGGTCGGTATGCCTAGAGACCTGCGAGAAGGCTGCATCTAGTTTAGGAATTTTATTCCATACTAGAGCTTCCTCCTCTGCAAAGGGAAACCTTCTTTTCAAACTCCTTGAAAAGAACGGTTTCCTTTCCGGGTCTCGCCACTCTTTTTTAATGGCATCGACCAGTACTTCATGGACCGGAAACACTTTTTTTCCCTAAGCCCCTATACATTTGGTCATGGAGCGACAGCTTCTTCCTTTCTTCCTGGATTCCCAAAGTGGTATGAATAGCTCCTAAGAGCTCTTCCACTTCCTCCAGAGAAAGCTTGTAGCGAGAGGCTCTCGTGGATTCCCCATCCACCTCCTCTCCCTCGGATTCCCCCTGGGAATCCGAAGCAATGCTATCTGGCTCCTCCTCAATCTCTTCTCTAGAGCCTCCTGGATTCTCACCACTCGCCGAGGGAGCATCCATTAGGCTTGGCGCTACACTCTGTTGTGCTGGTGGAGGGTTAACCTGAGTCTGCGGAAACTGAAAACTAGAGAAGAGCGTTTTAAAAGACTGTACGGTGCTAGAGAGTTCCTTGACGGGACGCAGCTAACTCCGTACTTTGCTCCGCTGACTGCTCCCTCACTAGCCCCTCTATACATTCCCTACAGAGAGCCTTGGACCACGATTCCCCCATTGTGGTTCTGCACGAAGGGCATTTTCTCTTTGAATTGTGGGGCGACTTAGTCTTCTCAGCAGACTTGCTCTGAAAAAAGACAAAACGTGAAAGAGAGCAGTCAGACTCCCCTCAACCACCAGCAATACATACAGAGGGCCACCAGGGGTGCTATAACTGTGACCACCAGCACCAGGGTCCTAGTTACCCCCCATCTTCCCCACCACCAAGGGAGACAAACACACCTGTGGAGCTTACAGGCTAACTAGTAAGGGAACACCACCCCAGGGTTCCACTTACCTTAGAGTGGCTGGTGCAGGCATCTCCAGGAGCCGTTCGGGAAGCCTCTGCTTCCGACATCTCCCGCTAAGGATCGGTGGTGCCTTCGCCTCCCAAACGCTGTCGCTACAGGCAAAAACGAGGCAGCACCAGCCAGAACGCCTGTTCCGCTTTTCAAATCCCGCGGCCGGAACCGGAAGCCGCGGGTCGAACGGAAGCACTGACCCCCGCCGGAAATTACGTCACCCGCCATCCGACCCGGCGCACTGAGCTCCACACCGAACATGGCGGCCTCCTGCGCTTCCGCTGGCGTCCCCTTGGACCGGAGAAGAGCGGAACCCTCCGAAGCAATGCTATCTCACCAAGAGAAGCCGGAGGTGCGTGTAAACATGTCAGCCCAGTCTCAGGCTTCCCCAGCCTCACGAACCGCAAGGTAGGATGGAGAGAGGCAGAGAGACCCTGGTCCCCCCCCTCCCCTGGAAACGATCGGCCTTAGCCTCCCTGGCTATTCAGCCCTTGGCTCCATAGCGGTGTCTCCCCACCGGAGGAAACACCATAACTGAGGGACTGGCAGGACGGTGGGGGCTTAAATTCAAAATCTAAGGCGGTGTTTCCTGAGAGGGGAGGAGCCAGGGTCTCTTTATGGTGCTGTCCTGAAAGACGGATGGGGAAAATAAAAATATATCAGGCCAGGCTGTCCACTAATATTCCATAGACTTGAATAGGACATTGCAACGGCAAATCTATAGAATGTTAGTGCACAGATGCAGGCAGAATGCCACTACCACCGGACTGCAGACACACAGACACACACACACACACACACACACACACACACACACACACACACACACGTGCTTTAACAGGATTCCATTACAGGAAGACTAAGAAGAACATGAGCAAACCTTCTCTAGAAGCCTCATGAGAACATCTTCTGAATATCCCCCTTTTGTCTCATCTTCTTTTTTACATTTCCACTTTAACTGTTGATAAAAAGAAAAGAAAAAACAGGATTAGTTAACCTGGTAGTTGATTTTAAAACCATGTACTGAGTGCAATGCAACCCCCATTGTGGCCAAAATATGCTTTTCAAGTCCAATTGTAAATTACTCCTTGGCGTGAGAAGAAGCTTCACCATATTAAAAAAAAAAAAAAAAAATTATATATATATATATATATATATATAAGAAGGTTTCCTCAGCCTATTTCCCAGGGTGCTAAATGCACTTTGTATTATTTTTATAGGTGCTGTACATCCAGAGTTAAAAAGGAGATAAATAACTAAATAGAGCCGATTCACAGCACTGCATTGACAGTCTCTGCACCAGGCCATTTGTCCGAGACCAGTGCGGTCTTTGGGCAAAATCTAGCAAAAGTACATATCTCAAGGTAGGAGTTTTAACAGGTGTAGACAAGTTGAGCAAGCAGTCTTGAGGCAATTAAAAAACGAAGACCGCGTTAAAAACTTTTTTTTTTTTTTTTTTAAATCGTCACCGTGGTCTTAGAGAGAGTTCACATTATTATCTTTGCTGGTAAAAATCTTGCAACTGGGACAGGAAGTCAAGGTAGTTCTAAAAGGCACCATAGACAGCAAAAAGAAACTGACAGATGGCCAACTACTTTTCCATTTTTTACTCTGTGCAATAAAAATGGCTATAGATATACATTTAACGCGCACCTGATTTTTTGTACATTCTGAAGCGTTAAAAACTATCCAAAAATGTCTTCTCCCAGGGACCCATGCGAGAGCTACATTCAAATTCCTGTGTCCTTTTACGGGGTTCCCTCTTCCATTAATTATTACTGGATTGTCATGATGATCATATAATTGGGAACCACACTGACCTAGGATCATGCAAGTTCTCAGCTGAAATATTCACAATGTTCTAAAGGCACAGGGAACTGTCCCCAACAGCATTAATATGTAGACTGCAGTGGTCTAGCATTTAAGCTTCTGAAAAACGTAGACAACCTGGAGCTGCACACAGTCTAGACAACGACCCCATTGTTCATTGTTGGAGCTCTACAATTACAGTAGGTTACCTGCATGCCTCTGAGCTATAAAATAGCTAAAGGTTAATTGCTAAAGGTTCTCCCTGTGCACTCCTGCTATAATCTGCATGCCCCCTTCCTTCCAACACCTCCCAGTGCCTGAAAACACGTTAGCCTGGCTAAAATGTGAAATCCTATAGACGGACCCAAATTCCCAGTGCTTGGCTTTCCACTACAGATTTCTGCGATTTGAGCATTTTCAGGTCAGGAATACATAAATCAGTAAGCTGTACTATTGGTATATAAAAATATTTTTTTAAAAATACATAAAAGTCGATCCCAGTTCTTTGGAGGTTTGCCGACCCCCCTATAGGCAACTAAACTAAAATCACCAATTTATATAAATAATGATGTTTTAGCTTTGCATTCCCTCCCCCCCCCTCCAAGTATAAAATGGTCCCTAAATTACACCTTTTCAAACAAACGGTAGTAGGAAAGAAAAAGATTTGGTTACCTTTATTTTAGCAGATTCTTTTCCCAAATCTGTGTTTCCGCCCCTGTTACCTATAAGAAAATAGAATTTAGTTCCAACTAAAAGAAAGTTCACAAAAATTGTTATAAAGTCCCCCAAACCCTGGCATGCTCAATACAATAAACTGTGCTACCCCAGCAGGTCCTTAGCTCCTCCAATGCTTTCTGAAGCCAGAAAAAATAAAAAAATAAAATAAAAAAAGAAGAGTTAGGTACCTAGTAACTCTTTTTCTAAGAAGTCTTCCAGGGCAGCATCCGAGAGATAGGCTCCTCCCTAAAACAGGAAACACATTAGTCCGCCATTATAAATTTGACAGTCTTACCTGTGTGCCTCGGTTGTATTAAAGCACCAAAGGAAATCTCATAAAGCTTAAAGCTCCCCCATTCTACCTGGTATTGGTCGTTTTAAGGGTGGGAACTAGTGCTGCCCTGGAAGACTTCTTAGAAAAAAAAAAAAAAAAAAAAGTTACCAGGTACCTAACTATTTTCTCGAATCGTCTTCCAGGGCAGCATCCGAAAGGATGCATCAAACAATACTTACTAGGGTGGGGATAGAGACTGGAGCCCCTTACGACCAAATGCCTGGTCTTGGTCGGACAGCTGGTCTATACGATAGTGCCTTACAAAGGTACTGAAGCTTGACCATGTCGCTGCCCTGCATATCTGCTCCGGAGTTGCCCCTGCTTTCTCTGTGACTGAGGTTGCCCAGGCTCTGGTTGTGTGTGCTCCGATCCCACCTGGAGGGGTGAGGTTTTGTGCCTCATTAGGTCATCTGTATGGCCATTCTTATCCATTTGCTGATGGTATTTTTGGATGCCTGCCCCTTTTAACTCCCGCATAGAGGACAAAAATAGGTCGTTTTTCGCCATGCCTTCGTTCTTTCGAGGTATGTTATGAGTGAGTTTCTTACCTCTAGTTTATTGTGTCTTTTTTTGCTGTCCATAGTTTTTGGAAGGGAAGGGATAATGATATTTTGGGTTCTATGGAACGTTGAAGAGATCTTGGGTAGAAAAGCCGGGTCTGGCGAGAGAATTATTTTGTCTATATGCATTAGGCAGTATGGTTCAATCATAGACAGGGCTTGGATTTCGCTCACTCTTGTGGCAGATACTAGGGCCACAAGAAGTGCCGTTTTTAGTGTGAGGTTTTTGTCTGAGCCATCTTCCATCGGTTCAAATGGAGGAGAGAGAAACCCTCTAAGCACCACGGACATGTCCCAAGTTGGAGTTCTATTCATTTTAGCTGGTCTAGCTCTTTTAAAGTGACATTAGGAATCGCTTTATCAGCAGATCCTCTGCAAGTCTGGTGTCCATAAATGAGGAGAGTGCTGCCACTTGTACCTTCAGCGTTCCTTGGCAGATGTTTTTGTCTGCTCCATCTTGCAGGAAATCCAGAATTGTTGGCATTACCCCTTTGTTGGGAATCTGTTTGTTTTTGTTCCAGGAGACAAACTTTTTCATTTAGAGACCATGTAAAAACTGACACCTACCCGCGCGGCGACTCTGTTCCATCTTGGACTGTGGTCAGGGGGGCAAGGCATCCTTATTACCAGGAAAAAGATCCTCACCAGTAATACCAGATGGAAGCTGCAGCAGGTCCCTCCACCAGCATAAAAAAAACGGTATGGGGGAAAATGGCAGTGCATTTGTTCCAGCTTGGGGGGGATGATTGCAGACCTCTCTGTAGGGGTGAAATCTCAGGCAGAGCATGTTTTTGCTCAAATTTGCTGCTCCTGCTCGCCCCCCCAAGGCCCGCTGGGCTGAATGGGATGCTGGCAGGGGGTCTCCTGCAACTAGCACAGAGACAAGTAAAATAATAAAGGTTTCTTTGCAGCGCCTGTGGGTCTGGAGGAAACACAAACAAATAAGGCACGCAAATTAAATGTATAATGGTGGACTAATGCGTTTCCTGTTTCAGGGAGGAGGAGCCCATCTCTCGGATGCTGCCCTGGAAGATCATTCGAGAAAAAAAATCCAATGCTAGACTTGCCAAGCACCAGCATCCAACATCTGCTCCTGCAACACATCCTGTTCAAATCTGAGGTATTAGTGCACTGGCGTTGGCAGCCAAGCACTGGATTTTTTATAGCCAGACTAACAGAGCAGGTGGCTGCAGCCATCGTAAAAAGTACGCAAGGCCCTACGGATTTTGGGCCAGTACTTTCTACTGTACTGAGGTGACTAGGGAGTGGGTGTATATGTTACAAATACGAGCAGATTTTTGTATTCTTAAAAACAGGGAAGTAAATGTTCTCCAAGCCCAGTGCCTGATGTTTAATACCTTGCATCTTTTGTTCCCTTTCCATCCGGATCTGTTCCAGTATCAACTTCTTCTGCTCCTCCACCTGTCTAGAGCCTTCTTCACGAAGACGTATTATCTGAAGATAGAAAGATGCTACTGTAAACATATTGTCAGTTAATCAGACATGGGTTAAACCTTTCTTTACATAAGGCAACTCCAGGCAGCTTACAATAGAGAAACGTGCGTAGAGGAGTGGCTGAGGCGGGGCAGAGTCAGGCTGTGTCCCCCAAATAGAGGCAAACAACGTGACTCGAGATCGAACAATCACACACACACACACACACACACACGTGCCTCCATAGGAAGCACTAGACGGGGAGAAAAAGCACCAACAGGGGACCCCAGAAGTGGAGGATCAGGACTGCTCTGTGCAAAACCATTGCACAGAGCAGGTAAGTAGGACATGTTTATTATTCAAACCACTTCAATACAGGGCATTTTCACCCCCTTCCTGCCCAAGCCAATCAGTTTTCAGCACTGTCGCACTTTGAATGACAATTGCGCGGTCATGCGACGCTGTACCCAAATTTATCCCCAGAAATAGAGCTTTCTTTTGGTGACATTTGATCACCTCTGCGGTTTTTATTTTTTGCGCTAGAAACAAAAGAAGAGCAATAAGTTTGAAAAAAAAAAAATAAAAAAAAATAAAAAAAAATCGAAATGAGCGTATATTTATTGGTTTGCACAAAAGTTATAGCGTCTACAAAATATATTTATAGATAGTTTTATGCCATTTTTATTATTATTATTTTTTTTACTAGTAATGGCGGCGATCTGTAGGGGGAGGGGACTCACAGGGGGAGAAGACCAATCGGTGTTCCTCTGTACTAGGATCACATGATTGGTCTCTTCTCTGACAGGACGTGGATCGGTGCGTTTACACACACTGATCCACGGTCCTGCTCAGTAAACAGGCAATCGGGGGTGCCCGGCAGACATCGCGGCCGCCGGGCATGCGCTTCGCCTGGGCTTCCACTGCCGGGAAGCCCAGGACGTCATATGACACCCGCCCAGGATGGGAGATCCCATCTGCGGACGTCATATGACAATGGTAGTGAAGTGATTAAAAAAAAAATAAAAAAAAAATATGAATAAAAACCAAAGCTTTACAAACACTTTAAGCAAGTTGTTGTCCATTGATACCTACTGCAAACAATCCCCATATGTATGAGCTTTGCATACCAGACAAGGTTTACCTCTTGAGCCAATGTTTGAGCAACCAGTACTTCTTCCTCCTCTGTTACTTTCACTTGCGCCTCTCTTTCTCGTGCCTCCAAATCTCAATGAAGAAAACAGAAAATATTCCATCATGTCTGCTAAGTGACGCACACAGAGTAATACTAAACAATACAAAAACGGAATTACTTCTCCAACCAAAAGTACTAAGATAGAGACACCATTTAAGAACAAAACTGGTCATACTTATACAACAATACTATGAAATGTCCTCTGACCAGCTGTAGCTACATGTACCAAATATTGTTGTAACTGGGAAGTGCGAGTTGTGTCTTCGTTTATACTACTACATAATGACAAATTTTATAAAATCAATAAAAACCGAGTTAAACAAGAACAAAACTGGAAGAATTCTCACCAGAATGATAGGATAGCTAGATGTGGGGGGGAGGTATATTAAAAATTAGCTCTGCTAGTGTTTCAGCTGTTAGGACAAGTGCGGAAAAGTATGTGGAGTGGGCTGCAATAATTAGGATGATTCACGGGTCATAGGTTGGTGACAGCTGGATTGCTTTGTGTGGTCCTGACAAACTGTGGCCCTTGGCCTGGATTTGTTTTTTAAAGGTGTTGGTTCCCAGGAAATTGAATTCCCCTAGCTGACCTAGCTTGGCCTGGATTTGTCCAGCTCTAAAAAGGAGGATTTCCGTGGCAACTGGCTAGCTGCAGTGATTGCAGACAACCTTAAGCAAAACCAAAAATCTTACCATCCTTAATGCTCGAGTTCAGCAGGAATTGAACAAATTTGAATCCATGTATGGCCATTCCCCTTCTGTTGATCGACTTCATATGAATGGTCCTGCTGGAAAACGTTTGCTCGATCATCACATACAGCTAATGGGCTGCAGCACTGATCAGTGTATTCTGACAGTGGAGGAGTCCCACCATCAGAATACAATGACATAGCGGGAAGGACTCCTGCATCCACATCAAATGTGTGGATGGGGGAAATGGGTACAGCCAGGTGGCTGAGTGAATAAACTGCACCATTATAAAAAAAGTGCATTTATTATTTTTAGTTTATTCAGTCACAGGAAATTTTTGAATTATGACATTGGGTGCTTGAAGGTTTTCCACCTGATGTCGCAATGAAGGGCTAAGTGATGCGGGCAGGTGGTGATCTTTGGTAACATGTTACATTCTAAATACAGATGTAACATGTTACCAAAGGTGAACTTATTCTTTAAAGTGGTTGTAAACCCTGTTATAGGCTTACCTGTAGGTAAAAGTGGTATAACAAGGTTTAGCTGTGGGTACCTTGAATATCTCCTAAACTTGCAGTTTATGAGATATTCAGTATATGCCCTGCTGCCAACGTCCCCAGCGCATTGAGGAAATGGACCACTGTGCTGTTTCTTCAGGAGTCATGCCGTGACCAGCAGCGTGGGAGTGACATCATTGCGGCTCCGGCCAATCACAGCGCTCGAGCCACGAACCCGGAAGTAACTCCGGTGGAAGATGTCCGTGCTATACTCGGAGGGCCGATGCCAATCCAAGGCATCGTTCTATGGTAAGCATTTTATAATGAGCTAGTATGCGATGTATACTAGCTCATTATGCTTTTGCCTTGCAGGGTTTGTTCCCCCCCCCCCCCCCGAGGTTTACAACCTCTTCAGGTGCGCTTGAGGACAAAAAAAATTTGTGCGATGGCCTGCTAGCTTTCAATACAAGCAAAAGTCAGTTCTATTTGATATCAGGAAACACTACACCCTTGGAAAAACAGCGGTGTGGGGCAACAGTGGTGCAGATTTATGAAGGAGTATATTTTTATATTCCCACAAGAAATATGCAGAATTTCTTACCAAGTTTCACTTTCTTCCTTTTGTCATCAAGTCGCTGTGTCCTCTTGGCAGCAGCCTCCTTGGCTTTTCTGAGCTGGTCATATGCAGCCTATAAAATAAATTTAGACCAACAAAAGTAAAATGCTAAAGACAGTGGCATGCAACACCTGGTGGTCGGAGAAGAAAGAAGCTTTTTATATATTTATATATATATATATATATATATATATATATATATATATATATATATAAATACAAGTGCAGTATACACTAGAAAACTTCGGCTGCTACAGCACTTAAACACAACACTCAATATTTAAAGTGTCACTAAGGCCCATTTCACACTAGGGCGTTTTTCCAGGCGCTACAGCGCTAAAAACTGCTAAAACTGCACCGCTAGCGGCCGAATACCGCCGCTAAAACGATGATAAAGCAGCGCCGAATATAGCGCTGCTTTACCGCCGATGCCGCTCCTGCCCCAGTGTGAAAGGGGCCTTAAGGCAAGGCAGGTTATAAACCCTGTTAGTTTTTGCCATCTGTGTCCCATTGAGAAGGTTTTCCTTCAGTTCTGTCCCATAGCCAAAACAGGAAGTGAGAGAATACCTGGGTGTCACCAGAGTCACTAGAACTAGTGTCCCTATTAGAAGATTT
This sequence comes from Lithobates sylvaticus, assembly GCA_028564925.1. NCBI lineage: Eukaryota > Metazoa > Chordata > Amphibia > Anura > Ranidae > Lithobates > Lithobates sylvaticus. The sequence goes on from CM053038.1 coordinate 150,242,545, forward strand.
CCCCTCCATTCCTGTTCTGATGTCAACCCAAAATTTGGGATTTCCTTTTGCGATCACTTTTAATTGGAATGGAATGGTAAACAAGACAAAGAGAGGGTGAACCTTCCTAATGGGGGGCACAGACAGCAATAAACCCCAACGGGTGTAATAATTCCTCTCCACTCTGTCCAAATGTTAAAGCGGTGTTTCAGCTTAAAAAAAAAAAAATATTTAAAAGTCAGCAGCTAAAAAAAAAAAAAAGTCACTGCTGACTTTTAATAAGTACACTTACCCTCCCAGGGCGCCCGCGATGCCGTTCGTGAAGGCCGAGATGTCCCTCGGCGTTCCGGATCCAGCGCCGCCATCCTCAGTAAGGGAAACGGCTTTGCGCGGCCTACTGCGCATGCGCGAGTCGGATTTGTGAATGGGGAACGCAATGTGTTGTGGGACACCGTTCCCATAACACACCGCGCCCCATTCACCTGAAGACGGAAGAAGAGAAGAAGATCACCGCGGCGCTGGAGGAGGCAGATTAGGACAATCTGCCTAGCAACAGCCATTTCTGGTAAGTAAAAAAATTTATTTTAAATTGTTACTAACATTTTTTTAAGTTTTCATTTTCAGGGTGGCCGTCCACTTTAAAAAAAAAAAAAAAATTGCCTTTAGTGCATTTACAGCAAGTTACATTTTGTAGTATGTACTGTAATCATCCAATGGATTAAATATATTTTACATTGATTCCAATTTTACACTATATAGGTTGACATATGAAGCTAGGGGATGTCCAAAAAAAAAAAAAAATATATACCTTTTTCACAAACATTTGGACAATATGGGTGAATATAGTGGCCATAAAAAGCCCTACAAGATTAAACTGACACAGGTTTTTCTCTATATGTACTAGTCAATGATTTTTTTGTAAAAATAAAAAAGGTATGATCCGAAGCATACACCGTGACCCACCTCCATCCCTAAATATACACATAGGAACAAGAAAGTGGTCATGGGACTTTGAATGAGGTAGGTCACAAGGTAAGATTGAGGATTTATTATGGTCACCAAGAAATACATTACAACATTAATAGTTATTTTCTGTAATGTATTATTGTATTTCTTGGTAACCATAATAAATCCTCAATCCTCCTACCTTGTGACCTACCTCATTCAAAGTCCCATGGCCACTTTCTTGTTCCTATGGTTTTGTTTGTCATACAGTGACGCAACATGATGGCACAGTTGAACAAACTATACAGCATATGATGTGAGGCATGAGTTAGTTGTACACTAACAGGTTTGAAAGGAGGAGAGCTACCTTCCATGTTCCTTTTATTTTAAATTCTGTTTGTTTTGGGGTTTTAGGAGGTTAGTCTAACTCCTTTCTGTGATAACTACAAAAGACATATGCTGTATGTAGATAGGCTAACTTGTGAATGTTTACACAGAATACATGTCTCAAACTATATGATCTTGTATTGGTGAGCTGTACTATCGTGATAGAGATTGATATCTCTCTCTATTCGATCTATCTTTTACGTAAACCAAACCCACCTTGTATCTAACTTGGCAAAAGCATCATGATCACACTGCTCACATTTATCCCAAATCTAGGAGCCAGCTCCAAAAAGCTGGAAACCACAGACATCATATGCTCCTCACCAAAAAATACACACATCTTAGGTTCCATCGGTAATATCGCATTGGTCACTGTACGAGTCTAGTATTAAATTTTAATGGTGGTCATTCTCCTGGCTGCACAGGGTTCATTCTTTAGCTGTAGTGTTTTTAACATGAAGGTCTCCATCTGACTATAGTTATGTGGTGGTCATTACCTAACCTTCTGGCTTTAATCATGATCACTCCCTGGGTGCAGTGGTTGTCAGTCTCAGGGTGTAGCCATCTGACTGCAATTACATACAGTACCTGTCCAGTCATTCCCGTGCTGTACTTCTCTAACTACATGATGGATCACATGTGTGTTCCAGCCCTGCAGGAGATATGCTTCCAGTGAATCAGAAACTAAGTATTAGACATGCCAGTTTCTAGATCTGGAGCACTGTGACCTGCATGGGTAGAAGATGGGAGCAGGGCAGGACTGCAGCGAGCATTCAGGTAAGTGAGCTCTAGATTTGTGATGCAAAATTGAATGGGCTTGCTGAAACAAAGTCCCTATTTTCTATTTGCTGTGGCACCCTCACACTATGCTTGTTGTGCATTACCATGTACTGAAATATTTGGCTGAATACTCTTTATGCCCTAGGAATCATATGATGAAAAGAGATCAGGAACATGCAATGGGCACCATACTTTAATCCCCTAGTTTAGAGGGTCTACAACATGGCAGAAAGTTACCTGCCTGACATACCACTGATTATACAGAAAGGATGGTAGTGAACCAAATCTATTAAAGAAATTTGGTCTTATTTTAATAATTCACTTACCCTTGCTGCTCCATCAGTTAGTATTTCCAAGGCCTGAGACAGCTGGTGAAATAACTCGGCTGAAATGGCACAAATGAAGAAAGATTCAAATTAGGGAGCTGTGGAACCATTTAGGTCAGTTCAGTAAGCCTGTTAACACCAGTGTGACTTGGAATGCAACATATTACAGTTTGATTACCTAAAACTGTAGTGCGCAAAATCTGGTGCAGCCCTACATAGAAACCAATCAGCTTCCAGGTTTAAGCCCCCGTTCACATCGGCATGATTTGACAGGTCAAATCGCAGACTATTGCCGGCAATAGGAGCATCCCAATCGGTGCGACACCGACTTTGTGGCTCCGCACCGATTTCCAAAAGTAGTTCCTGCAGCTAACCACAGTTACAAAAATAAAAGACCTTGCAAGGTAATAGAGGCCCCGTTTGGTCTATGGACAAAATAAGACGATCGCGTTACGTACGCCCGCACTGCGCATGCGTGATCGTCTTATTTTGTCCATAGACCAAACGGAGCCTCCATTACCTTGCAAGGTCTTTTATTTTTGTAACTGTGGTTTTTTAATGCAATAAAAAACCCTATTGGAAACGTCTACACTATTCCAGTCCCTTTTTTGTTTCCATCCATATTATCCATCCGGATGCCGCACTGATATCGTGGTACACAAGGGCTTTTGGGATAAGCTGCCACATAGGAGGAGCGTTGCTGCTGACGGATATCCATCGGGACGCTGACAACAACCAACAGCGCCAAGGCTGTTCTTCTAAAGCTTAGTTTGACCCCCCTGAATAAGGGTGGTCACTGGCTTTTTGGTAAGCCTCCCCCCTTCTGTTTTATCTCTGTGGTGATGGGCTGCACTACTATCAACAAACACATTTTGGATTGATTTACAGATGTTTTTCACAAGATTGTTTTCCACATATTCTTCTCACTTTATTTGAATATCTGGACTTTATATATGAACTCGGATTTCACACATGAATTTTGATTGAATATTTGATATATATATTCTTTTTGGTCACTTTGTACTATATGGTAATTTGATAGTATACATCAGTTCACTACAATCCAGCGCTGCACTTTGTTTTTATTTATCCATTCTGTGCCCTATACTTGGGTTATTAGTGCTCAGCTGCAGGATTTACCTTCACGGTCTTTTCATATTTTCACAATAATAATTTTTCACCATATTTTATTATTCATTTTTTTTGTCTTTCATCTAGCGCAATTTCTTTTGGTTTAAATTTATAGTAGTTACTATGTGGGTTATAGGCCACCTTCAGGCGATGGACACTGGCACACCCTAAGACAAGAAGTCCACTCCCTATATAACCCCTCCCACTACTGGGAGTACCTCAGTTTTTGCAGCAAAGCAATACACGTGTAAATCAAAAAAGAAGGGAGGGACCTCTGTGTCCTGTGATGTACTTCAAAGAAAAGGATTTTACAGGTAAGCTGTTTTAAAAATCCTATTTTCTTATCGTACATCACGGGACACAGAGCCATAGTAGTTACTATGTGGGAGGTCCCATAGCAATGCCAACTGAAGGGAGGGAGACACAACAAAAGTAGGGCACCAAAAGACTAGAGGACTTATACTGCTGCCTGTAGTACAGTGCGCCCAAAGGCAATATCCTCATGACCTTTTACATCTACTTGATAGAATCTGGTAAATGTATGGACTGAAGACCAAAGTTGCGGCCTTGCAGATTTGAGCCATGGAGGCTTGGTGATGCACTTCCCAGGAAGTACTAACAGCCCTGATGGAGCGCTCTTTAATATGAAAAGGTGGAATTTTCCTCTTTAAACCATAAACCTGAAAAAATAACTTGACGAATCCATTTAGAAATAGTAGATTTCGATGCTGCCTGTCCTCTTAAGACCTTCTGGCTACACAAACAAAACAGCTATTTTACGAATCTGAGCAGTCGCCTTCAATTAGACCAAGAGAATGTAGTGCCCTTTCTGCCGCAGAACGAGGTTCTGGAAAAAAAAATTAAGGCAGAACAATATCCTGGTTTAAATGAAAACCGGACACTACCTTCGGTAAGGAAATTAGGATGGGGACATAATACAACCTTATCCTTGTGAATAATCAAATATGGCTCTTTACAAGAAAGAGCAGCCAACTCCGATACCCTTCTTGCAGAAGATATGGCAACCAGAAAAACAAATTTCCTTGTCAAAAAGGACCAAGGAATGTCGTATTGACTCAAAGGGCTGTTTCTGTAATGCCGACAGGACTAAATTCAAGTCCCAAGGGTTCAGGGGTGACCTAACCAGAGGATTAATCCGCGTTACCCCCTGAATAAAGTTACGGACCAGAGTGCAAAGCAAGTGGTCGTTGAAAAAATACCGATAAGGCTGACACCTGGCCTTTGATAGTACTCAAGGCCAGCTTCATTTCTAATCCCATCTGTAGAAATTCAAGGATCCTACCTATGACATATTTCCTGGGGTGCCAACCGCTGGATTCACACCAGGAGACGTATGCCTTCCAGACTCTATAATATATGACTCTGGAGGCCGGCTTCCCAGCATTAACCAAAGTAGAAACTACTGAACCTGACAGCCCACGCTCCTTCAGAATGTGGGTCTCAATAGCCAAACCGGTAAATTTAGCGTTTGTAATGTAGGATGGAATACCGGACCTTGCGAGAGAAGGTCTTGCGGATGGTGGTAGGGTCCATGGGTCCCCTACCACCATCTTTACGATCTCTGCATAACAAGATCTTCTGGGCCACAAGAATCACCCCCTTCCATTGCTGCTTGATCCTGCGAAGAAGTCGTGGAAGCAACAGAACAGGAGGGAACGCATAAATCAGTGAAAACTGATCCCACGGAAAAACCAAGGCATCTGTTCCCAATGCCAGCAGATCCTTTGTCCTTGACACAAAGTTGTTGATATTTTTGTTGAACTTGGACACAAACAGCTACACATCCGGAATTCCCTATCTTTGACATATTGATAGAAAGATGTTTGGGGTGACGAGACCATTCTCCTGGGACCAACTGATGGCGACTCAAGTAGTCCGCCTGCCAATTCTCTATTCCTGGAATGAAGACTGCCGATAGGCAAGGAATGTTGTTTTCTGCCGAAGATAGGATATGATTCACCTCTCTCTGGGCCGCACGACTTCTCGTGCCCCCTTGGTGATTGATATAGGCCACTTCTGTGGCATTGTCGGATTGGATCGGACAGGAAAATTCCGCAATCTGAGCGTCCAGGCTTTCAGGGCCAGACGAGCTGCCCGAATCTCTAGAATATTGATGGACAAGGTCATTTCTGATTTGGACCAGCTTCCTTGGACAGACGATTCTTCTAGGACTGCTCCCCAGCCCAGAAAACTGGCATCTGTTACCACTCACTTTCCAGGTAACTGGTAGAAAGGATTTTCCTTTTTGGAGATTCTTGGTTATCAACCAACTGAGGCTTTGACGCACTTTTGGGGATAAACGCATTGGGAAGTCTAGAGCTTGGACCTTCTTGTTCCAAGTTCATAGGATAATGTTTTGCAGCAGTCTTGAATGAAACTGAGCATAAGGAAAGGCCTAGAATGAAGCTACCATCTTTCCCAACAGTCTCATGCAAAGTCGTATAGAAGTATTCTTCTTTGCTTTGACCACCTGAATCAGTCCCCTTATGGAACTGATCTTTGCCTGGGGCAAACACACCCTCTTCTGAGCTGCATCTATGATCAGACCCAAGTACTCCTTGATGGTTTTAAAAGGAAGATTTCTTTAGGTAAAGAATCAAACCTAGGTATTCCAGGTAGCTGACCAAAAACTTTGGTTTAAGCGGGCTACCTACCGATTTATGAAGAGTAGATCGTCTAAGTAAGCTAGAATCGTTATACCCTGAGTCCTTAATCTAGCTAAAAGGGGAAGCCAAGACTTTTGTAAACACTCAAGGTGCAGTAGCTAGACCAGGGGTCTCAAACTGGTGGCCCTCCAGCTGTTGCAAAACTACAAGTCCCATGAGGCATTGCAAGGCTGACAATTACAAGCATGACTCCCACAAGCAGAGGCATGATGGGACTTGTAGTTTCGCAACAGCTGGAGGGCCACCAGTTTGAGACACCTGAGCTAGACCGAAAGGCAGAGCTACAAACTGAGAAAATCTTAATTTTATGTCGAAGCGTAGATATTTCTGGTGAGCGGGAGAGAGAGAGAGAGAGAGAGAGAGAGAGAGAGAGAGAGAGAGAGAGAGAGAGAGAGAGAGAGAGAGAGAGAGAGAGAGAGAGAGAGAGAGAGAGAGAGAGAGAGAGAGAGAGAGAGAGAGAGAGAGAGAGAGAGAGAGAGAGAGAGAGAGAGAGAGAGAGAGAGAGAGAGAGAGAGAGACTTCTTTTTTTCTGGATCTCTGGGAACGTTTGATCTGAGAAAATGAGGAGACGGAAACTTTCGGAAATCTAGTTTGTATGCTAGAGATATTGAGGAAGCCACCCATTTGTCTCAACACTGTTCCTGCCAGACCCTTGAGAACTGCAGAAGTCTTCCCCCCACTCGAGCGAGTGGGGGCGCCCCTTCATAAGGAGGTTTTAGTATTTTGTTTTGTGGGTTTCCTCCCCCAGGGCCTCTTTTGTCCCTAGGGTTGACCCTGAGGTTTACCTCTTGAACTTGACGGTGGAGGCCGCCATGACTGCCTGGAGGCTGATGCTCCTGGCACTGGAGAAGAAGCCAATTTAAAAGAAAAACGCTTAAACCTCTTCCTAACTGGTAAAAAGCAAACTTTTTCCATTAGAAATTCTTTGGATGTATTTATCCAGATCGTCCCCAATCAACCATTCACCGCAAAATGGAAAACTAGCCAAGAGCTTTTTGCATGGCGCTACGGCTGACCAAATTTTTCAACCATAGAACTCTACGCACATTCACCAGCCCAAGCATAAGCCGTGAGGCCTGGAGAATAGAATCTCTCATAGCGTCCATTGTAAAACATAAAGCCCCTGATATCCCGGCCAAATCTTGGGCCTGCTGATCAGGAAAAAATCTTGGGCACCTGTTTAAACGGGTCTCCTTAGGACTAACATACAACAAATCGCTGCCAGCGCAGGCTGAACCACTGAACCTGCCAGAGAAATATATTGTTTTTAAAGTGGAAGTAAACCCACCTATCGTTTTCAGCCAAGGAAGCTGCCATCTTTGCCTCTGTTTAATCTTCAACTGCCACAGTGCTGCACATGTGATCCGTTATGACACCAACCATTGGATGGTTTGACTGTTTGGTTGAGAGCACAGCCAATGTGCAGTTAGCATTCACGGCATGCCTTTTTTTTTTTAGACTGTTAAATCGATGGGTTTACTTCCGCTTTAAATAGGAATTCCAACTTCTTGTCCGGTAGACAATGCTCAAATGCTGAAGGATCCAACGGATAAGTCAAGTTTTTATTCACAGAGGATATAGCAGCATCAATCGCTGGAATCCCCCATTTCTTATTAAACTCTTCCTCCATAAAATAAAAGTGTTGAAAACTTTTTTTGGAGGAAAAAAATGTTTATCTGGGTGCTCCCACTCAGAATACATAAGCTTTTTTAGTAATGAATGGATAGGAAAAGCATGAATAGCTTGGGGAGGGTTTAGCAAACCCAAACAAGAAGTGGGCTCATTGACTGACAAGCAAAATGTGGAGAGGACCAATTCATTGAGAGATTGTACCAACAACCTTTCAGATTGTGAACCTGATCCTTCCGTATTAGACTTTTGAGAAGAGGAGTCATCAGCCTCTTCCTGGTCCCCTGAGAGAAATTTGTCATCTCTCACCCCCTGTTCCTCAGTTTGAGGGTCGTGGGTAATGGAAGGGGACCTGTCACGCTTAGTCCCACTCTGGGAATGCGATTAAAGCATCATTCTTTTGTTCCAAGCCTAAAATGGTTGAGGAAAAAATCTCTTCAGTAATATATACAGGGGCTGCAGTATTAAAAGCAGCTGCAACACCTAACGTCCCTGATGGCTTATTCCGACCAGCCATTTCACTGTCAGGATGAGAGTGAGGATGCCATCTTTTTGAGATGGTTCTAGGCTTCTTTGTGGCTGTAGAAGTCTTTCTATAGCCCTTTTTTGAGGTGTTTTTACCCCCCCTTTCAACTATAGCCCGATGAACAAAGCAGAGGTACTACCAGAAGGAACGGATCCACTGCTTGAGCAAAAGTCCAGCCCTGCTATTAATGCCCTGCCCCTCTCCGTCGCAGTCGGCATTCCAGCCTCTTTTTTGAAAAGCACGGGCCTCTGATCCTACTTGATCGTTCTGTGAGGGAGGAATGGCGAGGAAGGGACCTGAAAGCTGCCGCTGGAGTAGGGCGGCGTGCTGATCGTTTTTTTTTTTTGTTCTCTCCTAAATGCTCACCCCGTGAAGAGGGGGAGAGTACAGCCCAGGTGGGGGGTGTCTGGTGAAGAGGAAACCCCCCCAGAATTACCAGAGGTCTGCCTGCTAGTTGAAGAAAAAAAGAAGCCTACTGCTTCGGACACAGCCTCTTGAGGAAGCATGAGAAGGTAAGTGCTCCATACACCCCCCAGTGGTGACACTTAGGCATGACAACATTTACTAATCAAAAGGAGACATTTCATAAGAAAATTAAAACATTTCTTAGAAAACTCAACTTACCTTTCCCGCCGCAGGGTTTTCTGTGGTAAAAACCAACAGACCCAATCTTCACCCTTCACGTGGGTTCCGTTAACAAACCTTCAGGAACCGGGGACCCACAATCCTGGACCTGTAATAGCATCCCGCCAGTAAAACTTTATGGCCTTAATACCAAAAGTACTGGATCCCGGGGTCCAGCTCTCGAAAAAGAAGCGTTACAGGCAAAAACATTGTTTCTTTGGACACGAGGCCCGGGTACCATTCAATTTGGCCTAAAAGACACTTTGAATGGATCCGGCTGCATAGCTAGCCCCAGCAAGGATTGCTCCAGGGGAGCTCAGCACAGCACATCTTCACCTGTGACCAACACCTTAGACACTGGCGAAAAAAATTTAGGTACTCCCAGTAGTTAGGGGTTATATAGGGAGTGGACCTCTTGTCTTAGGGTGTGCCAGTGTCCATCACCTGAAGGTGGCCTATAACCCACATAGTAACTACTATGACTCTGTGTCCCGTGATGTACGATAAGAAAGACGTGCATTCATTTTTATTTTTTAATAGGTGAACTTATCCTTTAAAATACCTAGTCGCTGTGGAAATCATATTGAATTAGTGTGAACCAAGCCTAAAAAGCAGTGACACCTTGGGGTGAATTCAATAAAGCATTTACTCTTATTTGGTGGTAGTTCTCTTTAGAGCAGTGGTCTTAAACTGGTGGCCCTCCAGCTGTTGCGAAACTACAAGTTCCATCATGCCTGTGGGAGTCATGCTTGTAACTAGCAGTCTTGCAATGCCTCATGGGACTTTTAGTTTCACAACAGCTGGAGGGCCGCCAGTTTGAGACCCATGCTTTAGAGCTACCCATGTTTAATTCAGGCAAGAATTTGTGCCAGTTTCAGGGATATTAGATGAATGAAAAATCTGCAGCCGGGAAGCAACCAAATAAAACATCTCACAGCCTCTCTCGAATGCCCAGAATGCAGGTTTCGTGTTCCATAGGACCACTTGGTACATTGTTCAGCCCAATCCAGTTGCAACCTTCCATAGGCTGCAAGTAGTGGGATTGGATCCCTCACGGTGCCCTAAGACACTGGGAGGGATGTACTGCAGATACATGACATATACAAGGGGTAGGGCCTTATTCACACTGGTACTCCTACGTTAAGCTTTACTAATTATTCTCTGAGAGGTATAAACAACTTTTATGCTTCCCATCCCTTTTCCCAGTGTTTAGATGTTCCTTATTTAACCTTTTTGCGGGGGGGGGGGGGGGGGGGGGGGGAGATTTACACAATGCGATGGCTGTAGCCACCGGATTTGTGTGAAAAAAAAGAGAGAGACAGACTGGTGGATGCATGCGGGCGGTTGCGCTGTCACCCCTGCTATGTATTCCGGGCTCCGCTTGCCCATCTAAAGGCCTGGGACAGACATGGCAGCTGCCGGCGGGTGGAGGGGAAAGAGAAGAACAGAAACACGTTTATTCCAGGGCAGCCTCACAGTGTCCCCAGCTAGCATAGCCTGGAAGGGGTGTATTTTAATGCGATCTGCATTGCCATACATTCAGTGGAGTCCGGAGGAAACATTCAGTTTTAATGAAATGTAACGTTTCCTAGACCTTTGCGGTAATATCAAGCGACATAAAAAAAAAAAAAAAAAAAAAAAAAAAACTACCACCATTTTATTTTCTAGGGCAGGGGTAGGCAACCTGGTGCCCTATAGCTGTCCAATCATGCCTCTGGGAGTAATAACTACCAGCCTTGCAATGCCTCATGGGAAATGTAGTTCAACTGCTGGAGGGCCCCAGGTTGCCTACCCCTGCTCTAGGGTGTCTGCTTTCAGAAAATATACGATGTTTAGGGTTTTTTTTTTTTTTTTTTATCTTCAGGCCTAAAATTTTTTTTTTCCTAAATGTGTGCCCAAAAATAAAAAAACTGCTCTGGCTGCAAAAGGGTTAAAAACAGGTAAGCTATTTTCAGCCACATTTACCAGAATTTAGGGTTTGCAATCAGATCCTGGACACACAGATTTCTTGAAATGCAGCTAAACTGATCTCACTTAAACACAGGTAGATGCAGTGTGAATGCCATCCTTGCAAAATCATAGCATGTATTTATATGTGTTTAGAAATGTACTCTAAATGCATATTAAAAAAAAACTCAGGTACTCCAATGCAAAGGAGGCTTTGGATTAAAGGAATACTAAAGGCTTTATAATTTTTTTTTTTTTTTTAATAACAAACATCTTCTATTTCCCTGCTCTGTGTAATGGTTTTGCACAGAGCAGCCCAGATCCTCCTCTTCTTGTGAGTGCCCCTATAGCAAGCCACTCACGCTCCCAAGTCCTGAACTGTGTCCATAAGACATGAGGAATGGGGCTCAGACAAGAGTGGGAGACAGTGGCAGAGGCTCTCGTGCACCTTGCTGGATTGAGATTGGGCTTTGTGTTACGTATTAGGAGGGCTGCATACCAAAAGGTTTTTTACCTTTATGCAGAGAATGCATGAAGGTAAAAAAATAAAAATAAAAAAAAAATAAAAAAACTTTTACAATTACTTTAACCACTTGCCTACCATGTACGAACACCCCCTTCCTGACCAAGCCATTTTTCAGCTTTCAGCGCTGTGGCATTTTGAATGACAATTGCGTGGTCATGCAACGCTGTACCCAAATAAAATTTTTATCATTTTTTCCCCACAAATAGAGCTTTATTTTGGTGGTATTTGATCGCCTCTGCGGTTTTTATTTCTTGCGCTATAAACAAATTAAGAGGGACAAGTTTGAAAAAACGCAATATTTTTTACTTTTTATTATAATAAATATCCACATTTTTTTTTAAAACAAATTTTTTCCTCAGTTTAGACCGATACGTATTCTTCTACATATTTTTGGTAAAAAAAAAAAATAAAAAAAAAAAAAAAATCGCAATAAGCGTCTATTGATTGGTTTGCGCAAAAGTTATAGCGTCTACAAAATAGGGGATAGATTTATAGCATATTTATTATTATTTTTTCTTTTCTTTACTAGTAATGGCGGCGATCTGCGATTTTTATCGTGACTGCGACATTGCGGCGGACATATCGGACACTTTTGACACATTTTTGGGACCATTCACATTTATACAGCGATCCGCGCTATAAAAATGCATTGCTTACTGTATAAATGTGACTGGCAGGGAAGGGGTTAACACTAGGGGGCGCTGCAGGGGTTAATGTGTTCCTATATGAGTGATTCTAACTGTGGGGGGAGGGGACTGACTGGGGGAGGGGACCGATCGGTGTCCCTATGTACAAGGGACACACCATCGGTCTCCTCTCCTCTGACAGGAGGTGGATCTGTGTGTTTACACACACAGATCCACGTCCTGCTCGATTACCGGGCAATCGCGGGTGCCTGGCAGACATCGCGGCCGCCGGGCACGCGCATCGGGTCCCCAGCTACGCGGCGGGCGCGTGCCCCCTAGTGGCCAAAAAGCGAGCGCCGCCACAATAGCTGCACCGCTCCACCGTCATTTGACAGTGGGCGGTCAGCTACAGGTTAAAAGGGGTTGCATGGGTTTGTTTAAAAAAAAAAAAAACAAACATGTTATACTTACCCCAGTTCATTTTGCCCTCGGCATCTGTCTCGGCTCCTCCCCACAATAGCTAACCTCCCTCTGGGAAGCTCTATCCTGAGGTGGTTCGCTTGCGTGTGCGCTCCCTGTCATACACGCTGCATCCATAGACACAGCGTGTATGACTCAGTCCCGCGCCCTACCCCCCCTCCCAGCGGGAGCGCGTCATTGGATGTGATTGACAGCAGCGTGAGCCAATGGCTGCGCTGCTATCAAGCTCTCCTATCTATCCAATCAATGGCCAGACTCAGTGGATTAGAGGAAGCCCGGGGACACGCACAGCAGGTGAACGGGCTCAGGTAAGTAAACGGGGGGGGGGGGGGGGGGGGGCAGTCATTGCCAGGTGTTTTTTCACCTTAATGCATAGAATGAGAAAGGCACATGAATAATGCATCTAAAAATAGTTGAATTTATTTAGTCAAAATAAAATAAAGACACAATTACATATGTAGAAAATTCAAATGGATTAGAGTATTAATGGACCTAAACAGTACAACCCTGGCACCAAATAATAGTGTTAACCGCTTCCCGACCGCCTCCTGCGCATATACCTCAGCAGAATGGCACGGCCAGGCAAAACCACGTACAGGTACGTGGCCCTTTAATTGCCTGGCCGTGGGGCACACTCGCGACCCGGTCGGGAGCTCCGTGACCCCGGCCGCGGGACCAGCGGACCTGATCGCCGCTGGTGTCCCGCGATCGGGTCACAGAGCTGAAGAATGGGGAGAGGTTTGTGTAAACAAACCTCTCCCCGCGCTTCCTACCCTGCCTGTCATTGATCGGCTGTTCCCGGTCATCGGGAAAGCCGATCAATGACGTCAGACGTCAGCCCCCGCCCCCTAATGTAAAAAAATAAAAAATAAATAAAAAAAATACAAACACACACACACACACACACACACACACGGAGTATGGTCTCCAAGTAGCAAACTCGAAGTTGTGTAGATGCAGGGTCAGAAAAAGAAACAAATAAATTGGACTTTTGAGAGGCTAGTGCACTGTTTTCACAAAAACAAAGGGTACAATGTTGCCAAGCAGGTCTCTTAGAAAGGGATTCACAGGTGAAATGCTGATAAACAGCATATATGGTAAAACAGTCCAATTATATAATGGACAAGAAACATGGTCATAGTAGCAGTGCTGATTACATGCACTGAACGACCTGATGCCCGGATCTACAAGGAAGCTAGGTCTCAATATATATGAACATTAAATGTTTCTTGTCCATTATATAATTGGACTGTTTTACCATATATGCTGTTTATCAGCATTTCACCTGTGAATCCCTTTCTAAGAGACCTGCTTGGCAACATTGTATCCTGTTTGTTTTTGTGAAAACAGTGCACTAAACTACTTATCAGTTGTACAGCTATCTTTACCTCTGCTACATACAACCTTATGCGTATAACTGCTCCTGAAGAAGCGTCTTTTGTCGACGCGGAACATGTCAAGCTAATTATTGAATCAAGTTAACTACTGAACCACCTTTTGGACCTTCATTTCTGACCCTGCATCTACACAACTTCGAGTTTGCTACTTGGAGACCATACGCTTAAACAAACCTACCCCAATTGCTATTTTGGAATACGGTTTTGTACTTTGTATCTTTGTTATTAACACTATCATTTGGTGTCAGGGTTGTAATGTTTAGGTCCATTAATACTATAATCCATTTGAATTTTTGTCTGTATGTATGAATGTAATTATGTCTATTTTATTTTGACAAAATAAATTCAACTATTTTTAGATACATTTTTCATGTGCCTCTCATAAACGTTATCGGGACATTGGCACATTTCTACTTTGTGCATCTGCAGTTTTTCTAAAAATTAATGCATTAAGGTGAAAAAAAAATAAATAAAAAAAAAACACGAACCTTTACAACCCCTTTAAGGTTAAAAAGTTTGCTTAGCTAACCTCTAAAGAGCCATTAGCAAATTTCATTACAGTATCTATAAACCCCCAAAATGTAAAACATTACAGTTATCAGTCCTTATCTTGGTGGCTGTATTAGTTTTTTCTTCATTTACAAGAAATGTAGTGTCCTACTTAATTCCAGTGAGCTGAAAAGTCAGCAAAAGCAATCTTCTCTTTCTTTGTAAACTTCTAATCCCATCAATCATTAAGATGAACAAAAGGCAGATGTTTTAAGTCCATGCTGTGGACCAACTATAGCCTTGTACACACAGGCCGAATGCTGGGTGACATCGACTGGATCAATAAAAAACAGGCCGACATTCGGCCCGTGGGTATGGCAGCTGGTCCGACAGAAGTGGCCCAGCTTCTGTCGGGCGAGCATGCTGGAATACCAGCAGCCGTCCGACTCCCAATTAGCCATTGGCTGAGAACGCTAATTGGGAGTCGGTCGGCTGCTGGTGCTTTGACAGGGGAGGTGTTTTGACAGGGGGGGTGGCCCCCTGCCAACAACGGGCTGGCGGGGGGCCACCCCCCTGTCAAAACACAACAGCTCAGTGGTAGAGATTGCTGTACTAACATAAGAGTGTTAGTACAGGGGCTCTGACTGGAGCTGACCTTTTTTGTTCCCATTCAACCTGCTGGGTTGAACGGAAAAAAAAAAAACCTCAGTGTGTACCAGGATTTAGGAGACGCGAGTATAGCCATGAAGGGACAGGAAGTCCATATTACCAGATGAAAATAAAAAAGGAAGAAAGAACAAATACAGCCACCACATCCGAGGACTGCTACGCTAAGCAATACATGACATTTTTTGTCTTTCGGGTTTAGGCAAAGAATTTACAGTTTTCTGTATAAACATTCGGATGAAAATCAAACTACGTTTGGCCAGTTTTACATCTTCCACATGTACATACTAAAGGATATAGATTTGTGCAATTTACTGTAAAAATAGTCACATTCCCTGTTTTATTGACAAAGCAAAAAACACCCGTACTCAGAAGTCCCGCTGAATTTGTTCCCCTTTTAAAAAAAATTGCTATAAGTAATAAAATAAGAAGTTCATCGTTCTTACCAGCTCGAGGATTATCAGGATTTTTGTCTGGATGGCACGTCAGGGCTTTCTGCCTGTACGCCTTTTTAATCTGAGGAAATACAAAACAGGATTTGAAGTATCTTTAGTCAGTCACACATAAAGAGAAGAAATACTTGTATGAAAGTGGAGCTCCAGCCTACTATTAGGTTTTCACGGTGCAGAAAGGTTACAGGCTTTGTATTAAAGAGTCCCCCCCCATTTTGGAAGGAGCGGGGAAGGGTTCTCTATTAAAGGTTTACTCCTATACTTCCTGTCCTGCTGGCAATGGTTTCACCAGACAGGAACTGAGGGGAATATGCAACATCTGACAGCAGCTCTAACCTTCTCCTCCTCTACTAAAAAAGCATTATATGATGATATGATGACAAAAAGACTGGGCTAGACATATACTTTGGGGTAGGTTTTGGCCCCTTTCACACATGTGCGACTATTTCTGCGACTTTGGACATCAGTCGCATGACAAGCTGTACCCCATGATAACCATAAATATCTATGCGACTTCAAGTTTTACCGACCTCAAAGTTGTCCCTGTACTACTTTGGTCCATAGACCTCAAGTTTACACAGGCATTCCCTCAAATTGCGACAAAAATCGGATAAATCACACAACAAGTCGCGGCAGTGTGAAAGGGGCCTTACTAAAACTGATGAGTGCAAAATCTGGTGCAGCTCTGCATAGCAGCCAATCAGCTTCCAGATTTTTTTTTTTTTGGCAAAGCTTCATTGAACACACTGAAGTTAGAAGCTGATTGGCTACCATGCACAGCTGCACCAGACTTTGCACTCTCCAGGTTTAACAAATCAACACCTTTATTTCATGTGCTGGGAGATTCACCTCAGTGAGAACTATCAGGGCCCATTCACACTTGTGCATTGTGACAAAACACATGTAATAATGGGAATGTACCTGTTTTATGTGAAGTGAATGGCACCCACACAACGTAGAGTGCAACGTCCTGTGCCATGATGCTCATACCAGGTATTATGGTGCGCTGCATTAAAAAAAAAACAAACCCATGTAGGTTTTTTTTTTTTATCCATTTTGGTACAATGGTACCCCTTCCATAATGAATGGGCGAGGGGTCTCAATACAATGTGCATTGAGACCCCTTTCACACTGGGACACTTTTCAGGCAGTTTAGCACAAAAAAATAGCGCCTGTAAAGCGACTCTCAAGCCACCCCAGTGTGGAAGCCGAGTGTTTTCACACTGGGGCATTGCGCTTGCAGGATGGGAAAAAAAAAAAAAGTTCTGCAAGCAGCATCTTTGGGGCGATGCGGGAGCGATGTATACTCCACTCCTCCACCATCCCTGCTCATTGAAATCAATGGGCAGTGATGCCAAAGCGCATCGGCTCTTTTCGGACGCTTATAACCCTTTCCTCTAGCAGGGTTAAAAGCATCGCACTACATGACAGCGGACTCACACCTGAGTCAAGCATTTTTTCAGGCAATTTGGAAGCGTTTTCTTTTGCTATTTTAGTACATAGACACGTTTTTGAAGTGTTTCTTCCGTGTATGCAAGCTCAGGTAATTCCATTTTAGGGGAGGGGGCAAGCATCCTCCCCAAACTCCTCCTCCTGCAGAGCCTCATCCCCCCCCCAAACTCCTGCAGAGCACCCCCCCCAAACTCCTCCTCCTGCAGAGCACCTCCCCCCCCAAACTCCTCCTCCTGCAGAGCACCTCCCCCCAAACTCCTGCAGAGCACCTCCCCCCCCAAACTCCTCCTCCTGGAGAGCACCTCCCCCAAACGCCTCCTCCTGCAGAGCACCTCCCCCCCCCCCCAAACGCCTCCTCCTGCAGAGCACCTCCCCCCCCCCAAACGCCTCCTCCTGCAGAGCACCTCCCCCCCCCCAAACGCCTCCTCCTGCAGAGCACCTCCCCCCCCCCCCCAAAACGCCTCCTCCTGCAGAGCACCTCCCCCCCCCCCCAAACGCCTCCTCCTGCAGAGCACCTCCCCCCCCCCCCCAAACGCCTCCTCCTGCAGAGCACCTCCCCCCCCCCAAACGCCTCCTCCTGCAGAGCACCTCCCCCCCCCCCAAATCGCCTCCCCCCCCCCCCCCCCCCTCCCCCTGCAGAGCACCCCCCCCCCCCCCAAACCAAAATCCCCCCCCCCCAAACCCCTCCCCCCCCCCCCCCCCCCCCCCCCCCCCCCTCCTGCAGAGCACCTCCCCCCCCCCCAAAACCTCCTCCTCCCCCCCTGCAGACCACCCCCTCCCCCAACCCCCCCTCCTCCTGCACCCCCCCCCCACCCCCCCCCCACCCCCCCCCCTCCCCCCCCCCCCCCCCCACCTCCCCCCCCCCCCCCACCCCCCCGCCCCCCCCCCCCCCCCCCCCCCCCCCCCCCCCCCCCCCCCCCCCCCCCCCCCCCCCCCCCCCGCCCCCCCCCACCCCCCCCCCCCCCCCCAACCCCCCCCCCCCCCCCCCCCCCCCCCCCCCCCCCCCCCCCCCCCCCCCCCCCCCCCCCCCCCCCCCCCCCCCCCGCCCCGCCCCCCCCCCCCCCCCCCCCGCCCCCCCCCCCCCCCCCCCCCCCCCCCCCCCCTCCCCCCCCCCCCCCTCCCCCCCCCCCCCCCCCCCGCCCCCCCCACCCCCCCCAAACGCCTCCTCCTGCAGAGCACCTCCCCCCCCCCCCAAACGCCTCCTCCTGCAGAGCACCTCCCCCCCCCCCCCAAACGCCTCCTCCTGCAGAGCACCTCCCCCCCCCCCAAACGCCTCCTCCTGCAGAGCACCTCCCCCCCCCCAAACGCCTCCTCCTGCAGAGCACCTCCCCCCCCCCCAAACGCCTCCTCCTGCAGAGCACCTCCCCCCCCCCCAAACGCCTCCTCCTGCAGAGCACCTCCCCCCCCCCCCCCCAAACGCCTCCTCCTGCAGAGCACCTCCCCCCCCCCAAACGCCTCCTCCTGCAGAGCACCTCCCCCCCCCCCCCCCCAAACGCCTCCTCCTGCAGAGCACCTCCCCCCCCCCCCAAACGCCTCCTCCTGCAGAGCACCTCCCCCCCCCCCCCAAACGCCTCCTCCTGCAGAGCACCTCCCCCCCCCCCCAAACGCCTCCTCCTGCAGAGCACCTCCCCCCCCCCAAACGCCCTCCTCCACCTCCCCCCCCCAAACCCTCCTCCTGCAGAGCACCTCCCCCCCCCCAAACGCCTCCTCCTGCAGAGCACCTCCCCCCCCCAAACGCCTCCTCCTGCAGAGCACCTCCCCCCCCCCAAACGCCTCCTCCTGCAGAGCACCTCCCCCCCCCCAAACGCCTCCTCCTGCAGAGCACCTCCCCCCCCCAAACGCCTCCTCCTGCAGAGCACCTCCCCCCAAACTCCTCCTCCTGCAGAGCATAACTCTCCTCCATCTGCAGAGCATTATCCCCCCCCCCCCAACTCCTACACACCCACATTTGCTGGTGTCCCCTCACCTCCTTCTGACTGGCATCGGCTTCTACCCCCAGAAGCCCGTACAGATCCATCTGCATGAGCTCCTTGGAGCCCGGAGTCTTCCCCGCCGCCATTCTCGGTGTTTTCTATCTTCTACATGAACATGAAATCCTCGCCGCACTCTCCTGATAGGTGTACTTCTTTCTGTCGCAGTATGATGACGTCTATGTCACTAGGTATGGCGGGAAATGTAGTACTATACAGAGGACACTGCACATAATTATCAGCAATCGGACTACAATTCCCCGCATGCCCTGCGGCCCCAACAAATCCATTTCCTGAAAGTTGGAGCTCTTCTGTAGTGACCAGTCCAGTACAGGGACCTGGACACACTTCAGGTAACTAAAGGAGAACTTCCATCTGTTTAATGTTTAGAAGCTTCTCATAGGAAAGAGCCGAGTGTGATGTGAAATACAAATGTGTGTCAGTGCTGAGTATATGATCATTCTGGGGGGGCAGACACATCCTCATATTATATGTATGTGGCCTCATATCTGTGTGCCTTCCATGATTTTATTTCTTCACTGCAAAGTTCCAGTCTGTCTGATGTGCGATATTATGGAGGCCATACATGCCTAAAATGTATTATCTGATCAATGTGTGATTCAGTCAAAACGATTGACTCTGCAAACAATTGACTTGTTTGATAGATTTAGACTCAGTTTAAATTGGATTCCATCAAACTCAATAAGCAATGGTGGAAAAATGTATAAATTGTTTTGCAGCAATCAGCAGTGTTATACATTGTTCATGAATACAGTCATATTTCAATTGATCGAATTATGAGATTACATGGTGGGAACGGTGATCGATAACTAAAGCTCACTACACACACACGTTTTTTTGTTTTTTTTAAACAAGTGGGCTGAATGGGGGAAAAAGAAAAATTTAACTGACCTGCAATCACAAAAAAGAGGTGGAGAGAGGAATCCTCCCCGTTGTGCTCCTGTATTCTGACAGCGAGACTCTCCACTGTCACTCACAACAGACTGATCAGCAGTCATTGGCTGCAGACCGCTGATCGAAGAAGGGGTTTCCAGCAGGACCATTAAACAGAAGCCAATCTAACAACTGGTTTCTGTGGACCAGGGAGGACCACACTGCAGAAGCGGCCCAGTGTCGATCTGTGTGTAACCTGCTTTACAAGCGTGTTACCATCAGTATCTTAACTATCAATCATCATGCTTGAAGGGATTGTAGCGTATCAGTGCAATCGAACTCCACTTTCCTATGTGTGGCATATCGATCAAATGGGTTGTCAATTAAAGATGAATTATTCCCATCTGCAGAGATCAATTATAAAATAAATTGACCCTTTGAAGAAGAGTACTGTACCACCATTAGGCCCATCTTACAATCTGACTACACAATCTCTGTACAATCACCTTTTTAGATTTACTAAACCGATGTAATATGAGGACCTACCTTAAATATCCAGTCAGGGAAACCCTTGCACTACATTTTTGTTGATAGATCTAAAGAAGATTTTACAGTCGGATTGTAATGTGTGAGGTGACCCTTCAGTTTCAGTTGTAGGCATGAGAGAGAGATTTTTTTTTTTTTTTTTTTTTTTTTACTAAAATCATGTGATTTGACATTTTTTTAATGATCAGTTGAAAGTCATTTATTTCTAGGAGAGTGAGCCCGGTGTCACAGATCCCATGGATCAGTAGGGGTCACGCAGGACCCAAGTAACATAACAATAATCACACACTCACATCAGTCAAACCTGTTCTCCCCTCCTGGACCTATACCAGAGCTAGAAATTAGGAAGAGGCTCAGTCAGGGGTAGGGATCATTTTTTTGGTGCTGATATGATATCGATATTTTGGCCACCTCTCCTCCCAATAGCCTATATTATTTGCCAATATTTTGTACATTTAAAATAATTTATTTTACACTGTCCTTTCACAGTTTTTTTTTTTTTTTTTTGGTTTTTATTGCTGTCACAAGGAATGTAAACCTCCCTTGTGACAGTAATGGGCAGTGACAGGTACTCTTTATGGAGGGATCTGTGGTCTATAAGACTACAAACCCCTCCTCTGCACTTGAAAGTATTCAAAACGTCAAGATCAGCATTTTTGAATACTTTATTTTTTAAAACTGGCACCTTTTTAAGATGCCAGTAATCCTGCTTACTAGATCCGAGACCCGAACGAAGCTTCGGCTTTGTTTTGGTCTTCGGCCAGCCGGCGCATATGCTGGTTGCTCGGCCCTCCCGGTGGGACGGGAGAGCCTGGGCGAGTGGCAGAAGGGGGGGGGGGGACATCCTCTCCTGCTGCTTGTAATAACAGCCGAGCAGCTTCTGAGCCACATCGGTTGTTATTACAATAAAGCAAACACCTTGAAGCAATATCGGTCAGTTTTTTGACCGATACTGATAATTCTGAAAACAATCATCGGTGTGGCCGATATTCTGTCGATCCCTAGTCAGGGGGACATATAGATCACTTCTAGGACTATCCAAACCTATCTTATAAAATGAATTAGGGTGGGCTCAGCCAGTAAAGGTGGTTTTATATTTACGAAGGTCCCCATTGCCTTGGGCGATTCTTCATGAATCCATGCCAATCTATTAACCTTCTATGAGGAGGTGAGTTGCCATCTAGGTAAAGGAAGGCCCATAGACGTGGTGTATCTGGATTTTGCAAAAGCATTTGACACAGTTCCCCCTAAATGTTTACTGTACAAAATAAGGTCAGTTGGTATGGACCAGAGGCTGAGTACATGGCTTGAAACCTGGCTACAAGGGCGAGTTCAGAGGGCGGCGATGAATGGGGAATACTCAGAATGGGTAGTTGGGCCCCACAGGGTTTTGTGCTGGGACTAATCCTATTTAATTTATTAATAAATGACCTGGAGGATGGGGTAAACAGTTCAAGCTCTGTATTTGTGGACAATGCTAAGCTAGGCAGGGCAATAACTTCTCCGCAGGATGTGAAACCTTACAAGAAGATCTGAACAAATTATTGGGGTGGGGAACTACATGGCAAATGAGGTTTAATGTAGAATAATGCATTGGGATGGCAAAAATATGAATGCAATCTACTCACTGGGGGGGGGGGGGGGGGGGGGGGGGGGGGGCGGGCGGGGGGGGGGGGGACCTCTGGGGGAATCTACGATGGAAAAGGACCTGGGGGTCCTAGTAGATGATAGGCTCAGCAATGGCATGCTGCTGCTAGCAAAGCAAGGGGATTAATTCCAGAGATAAAACGATAATTCTCCCGCTCTACAAGACTCTGGTCTGGCCGCACCTGGAGTATGCTGTCCAGTTCTGGGCACCAGTCCTCAGGAAGGATGTGCTGGAAATGGAGTACAAAGAAGGGCAACAAAACTAATAAAGGAACTGGAGGACATTAGTTATGAAAGATTGCGAGCACTGAACTTATTCTGTCTGGAGAAGAGACGCTTGAGAGGGGATCTGATTTCAATTTACAAATACCGTGCTGGTGACCCCACAATAGGGATAAAACTTTTTTGCAGAAGGGAGTTTAACAAGACACATGGCCACTCATTAAAATGAGAAGAAACGAGATTTAACCTCAAACTGCGTAGAGGGTTCTTTACTGTAAGAGCGGCCAGGGTGGGGAATTCCCTTCCACAGGCGGTGGTCTCAGCGTGGAGCATCGATAGTTTTTTGAAACTATTAGTTAAGCACCTGAACGATCGCAACATACAGGGATATACAATGTAATACTGACATATAATCACACACAAAGGTTTGACTTGTGTCTTTTTTCAACCTCACCTACTATGTAACAATGTTTCTGCTATGATCACCAATATACCACCCGATTTTATATCTGACAGGTGACATGGATGGGAGATGTTTTAGTTGTGCATCCAAGTTCACCATTTTCAAAAAAGAGGTGAGTTTACCTGCATGCTGTTTTTATGGCAGTATGTGCTTTCCATAAACAGGAATGTAAACGTTCACATTGGTTATAAAACCTTGGGGGGGAGGGGTCCTTCTTAGACTACACTAGAGGCTATCAAATTGTATAATTAATACCTATATTTATAAACAGGGCTTTTTTTTTTCCTCAGAGAATAGGTGCAGGAACTCGCCCTCTGACCAACTCTCCGCCCCAATTATGCCCAAACTCCACCCCAACCACACCCAAACCCCACCCCAGCCACACCTACAGTGGAGGCAATTTTTTTTTAATAAGTTAAGGCTTAGAAGTGCGTATCGCATAAGGTGAATCCCCCCCAGCTTTCCTCTCTGTACGAATCCCCCCCCCCGGCTCTCCTCTCTGTATGAATCCCCCCCCAGCTCTCCTCTCTGTACGAATCCCCCCCCCCAGCTCTCCTCTCTGTACGAATCCCCCCCCCCCAGCTCTCCTCTCTGTACGAATCCCCCCCCCCCCCCCCAGCTCTCCTCTCTGTACGAATCCCCCCCCCCAGCTCTCCTCTCTGTACGAATCCCCCCCCCCCAGCTCTCCTCTCTGTACGAACCCCCCCCCCCCCAGCTCTCCTCTCTGTACAAATCCCCCCCCCCCCCCCAGCTCTCCTCTCTGTACAAATCCCCCCCCCCCCAGCTCTCCTCTCTGTACAAATCCCCCCCCCCCCCAGCTCTCCTCTCTGTACAAATCCCCCCCCCCCAGCTCTCCTCTCTGTACAAATCCCCCCCCCCCAGCTCTCCTCTCTGTACAAATCCCCCCCCAGCTCTCCTCTCTGTACAAATCCCCCCCCCCCCCTCTCCTCTCTGTACAAATCCCCCCCCCAGCTCTCCTCTCTGTACAAATCTCCCCCCCCAGCTCTCCTCTCTGTACAAATCCCCCCCCCCAGCTCTCCTCTCTGTACAAATCTCCCCCCCAGCTCTCCTCTCTGTACAAATCCCCCCCCAGCTCTCCTCTCTGTTCAAATCCCCCCCCCAGCTCTCCTCTCTGTACAAATCCCCCCCAGCTCTCCTCTCTGTACAAATCCCCCCCAGCTCTCCTCTCTGTACAAATCCCCCCCAGCTCTCCTCTCTGTACAAATCCCCCCCCAGCTCTCCTCTCTGTACAAATCCCCCCCCAGCTCTCCTCTCTGTACAAATCCCCCCCAGCTCTCCTCTCTGTACAAATCCCCCCCAGCTCTCCTCTCTGTACAAATCCCCCCCAGCTCTCCTCTCTGTACAAATCCCCCCAGCTCTCCTCTCTGTACAAATCCCCCCCCAGCTCTCCTCTCTGTACAAATCCCCCCCCAGCTCTCCTCTCTGTACAAATCCCCCCCCCCAGCTCTTCTCTCTGTACAAATCCCCCCCCAGCTCTCCTCTCTGTACAAATCCCCCCAGCTCTCCTCTCTGTACAAATCCCCCCCAGCTCTCCTCTCTGTACAAATCCCCCCCCAGCTCTCCTCTCTGTACAAATCCCCCCCAGCTCTCCTCTCTGTACAAATCCCCCCCAGCTCTCCTCTCTGTACAGATCCCCCCCAGCTCTCCTCTCTGTACAGATCCCCCCCAGCTCTCCTCTCTGTACAAATCCCCCCCCCCAGCTCTCCTCTCTGTACAAATCCCCCCCCCCCCCCAGCTCTCCTCTCTGTACAAATCCCCCCCCCCCCCAGCTCTCCTCTCTGTACAAATCCCCCCCCCCAGCTCTCCTCTCTGTACAAATCCCCCCCCCCCCCCCCCAGCTCTCCTCTCTGTACAACCCCCCCCCAGCTCTCCTCTCTGTACAACCCCCCCCCCCCAGCTCTCCTCTCTGTACAACCCCCCCCCCCCCAGCTCTCCTCTCTGTACACCCCCCCCCCCAGCTCTCCTCTCTGTACAAACCCCCCCCCCAGCTCTCCTCTCTGTACAAATCCCCCCCAGCTCTCCTCTCTGTACAAATCCCCCCCCCCCAGCTCTCATCACAAATAACCCCCCCCAGCTCCCCTCATCACAACCCACCCCCCCAGCTCCCCTCATCACAACCGCCCCCCCCCCCCCCCCAGCTCCCCTCTCATCACAAATACCCCCCCCCCCCAGCTCCCCTCATCACAACCCCCCCCCAGCTCCCCTCATCACAACCCAGCTCCCCTCATCACAACCCCCCCCAGCTCCTCTCATCACAACCCCCCCCCAGCTCCTCTCATCACAACCCTCCCCCCAGCTCCTCTCATCACAACCCTCCCCCCCTCCCTCCCCTCCCCTCACACAACCCCCCCCCCCAGCTCCCCTCATCACAAACCCCCCCCCCCCCCCCAGCTCCCCTCATCACAACCCCCCCCCCCCCCCCACCCCCCTCTCCCCTCATCACCCCCCCCCCATCTCCCCTCATCACAACCCCCCCAGCTCCCCTCATCACAACCCCCCCAGCTCCCCTCATCACAACCCCCCCAGCTCCCCTCATCACAGCTCCCCTCATCACAACCCCCCCAGCTCCCCTCATCACAACCCCCCCCCCCAGCTCCCCTCATCACAACCCCCCCCCCCCCCCCCCCCAGCTCCCCTCATCACAACCCCCCCCCCAGCTCCCCTCATCACAAATCCCCCCAACTCTCCTCTCTGTACAAATCCCCCCCCCTGCTCTCCTCTCTGTACGAACTCCCCCCAGCTCTCCTCTCATCACAAATACCCCCCCCCCCCCCAGCTCCCCTCATCACAACCGCCCCCCCCCCCAGCTCCCCTCATCACAACCCTCCCCCCAGCTTCCCTCTTATCACAAATCCCTGCCAACTCTCCTCTCTGTACAAATCCCCCCCCCTGCTCTCCTCTCTGTACGAACTCCCCCCAGCTCTCCTCTCATCACAAATACCCCCCCCCCCCCCAGCTCCCCTCATCACAACCGCCCCCCCCCAGCTCCCCTCATCACAACCCTCCCCCCAGCTCTCCTCTTATCACAAATCCCTGCCAACTCTCCTCTCTGCTGCCCCCCCCCCCCCCCCCCCCCCCACACACACACACACACACACACACACACACACACACACACACACACACACACACACACACACACACACACACACACACACACACACACACACACACACACACACACACACACACACACACACACACACACACACACACACACACACACATTACCCCAAGCCCTCTGTGTACAATGCTCTCCCCTCTGCTAAACACACACATGCAGTTTCTCTCTCTGCACATATTCCCCCACACAATTTCACAGCTCCTAGTTCATTCCGATAGTTTTCTATTTAAGATACATTTTTAATTTAGTTTATTCAGCATGAAATTGAGCTTAGATATGAAGCATGAGGCTGTATATTCTGCAATATTTAAATTTTTGGTAAACTCAAGAGTCAACAGCGGGTCAGAGGAGGAACTGCTGCAGGACAGAGATGACAGTTGCTCTTTAAAAATTATGATTTAAATCGAGTTGAATTACAGTGCCTTGAAAAAGTATTTATACCCCTTGAAATTTTTCCACATTTTGTCATGTTGCAACCAAAAACGTAAATGTATTTTATTGGGATTTTATGTGATAGACCAACACAAAGTGGCACATAATTGTGAAGTGGAAGAAAAATGATAAAATGGTTTTCAAAATGTTTTTTACAAATAAATATGTAAAAAGTGTTGCGTGCATTTCTATTCAGCCCAGAGAGTCAATACTTTGTAGAACCAACTTTCGCTGCAAATACAGCTGCAGGTCTTTTTAGGTATGTCTCTACCAGCTTTGCACATCTAGAGTGACCCATTATTCTTTGAAAAATAGCTCAAACTCTGTCAGATTGGATGGAGAGCATCTGAACAGCAATTTTCAAGTCTTGCCATAGATTCTCAATTGGATTTAGGTCTGGACTTTGACTGGGCCATTCTAACGCATGAATATGCTTTTGATCTAAACCATTCCATTGTAGCTCTGTATGTTTAGGGTCCTTGTCCTCCTGGAAGGTAAACCTCCGCCCCAGTCTCAAGTCTTTTGCAGACTCTAACAGGTTTTCTTCTAAAGCCCCATACACACGGTCGGAAAATTCGACCACCAAATCCATCGGATTTGGTCCGACGGATTTAGTCCGACACTGTTGTTGCATACACACGGTCAAAGGACAAAGTTGTCGGAAAATCCGATCATTCTGAACGTGGTGACGTTTGTTGCCTACGACGGGACTACGTAGAGGCTAGTAGCCAATAGCTTTGGTCTTGTAATGTGATCTGAGCATGCGTGGCACTTTGTCCGTCGGAATTCGCTACACACGATCGGAATTGGTGTGATCGGACTTTGTTGTCGGAAAATTTATAGAGCAGGAGATACAACTTTGTCCGTCGGACAATCTGATGGAAAATGTCCGATGGTGCCTACACACGGTTGGAATTTCCGACAACATTGTCCGATAGGACAGAATCCATCGGAAAATCCGACCGTGTGTATAGGGCTTAAGATTGCTCTGTATTTGGCTCCATCCATCTTCCCATCAACTCTGACCAGCTTCCCTGTCCCTGCTGAAGAAAAGCATCCCAACAACATGATGCTGCCACTACCATGTTTCACAGTGGGGATGGTGTGTTCAGGGTGATGTGCAGTGTCAGTTTTCTGCAACACATAGCGTTTTGCTTTTCGGCCAAAGAGTAAAATTTTGGTCTCATCTGACCAGAGCACCTTCTTCTACATGTTTGCTGTGTCCCCCACATGGCTTTTCGTAAACTGCAAACGGGACTTCTTATGGCTTACTTCTTGCCACATAAATGCCAGATTTGTGGAGTGCACGACTAATAGTTGTCCTGTGGACAGATTCTCCCACCTGAGCTGCCGATCTCTGCAGCTCCTCCAGAGTTACCATTGACCTCTTGGCTGCTTCTCTGAATAATGCTCTCCTTGCCTGGCCTGTCAACTTAGGTGGACGGCCATGTCTTGGTAGGTTTACAGTTGTGCCATACTCTATCCATTTTCGGATGATGGATTGAACAGTGCTCCATGAGATGTTCAAAACTTTGGATATTTTTTATAACCTAACCCTGCTTTAAACTTCTCCACAACTTTATCCCTGACCTGTCTGGAGGGTTCCTTGGCCTTCATGATGCTGTTTGTTTGCTAAGGTTCTCTAACAAACCTCTGAGGGCTTCACATATCAGCTGTATTTATACTGAGATTAAATTGCACACAGGTGGACTCTATTTACTAATTAGGTGACTTCTGAAGGCAATTGGTTCCACTAGATTTTAGTTAGGGGTATCGGAGTAAGGGGGGCTGAATACAAATGCGCGCCACACTTTTCAGATGTTTATTTATTTGTAAAATATTTTGAAAACCAGTTATCATTTTCCTTCTACTTCACAATTATGTGCCACTTTGTGTTGGTCTATCACATAAAATCCCAATAAAATACATTTATGTTTTTTGGTTGTAACATGACAAAATGTGGAAAATTCTAAGGGGTATGAATACTTTTTCAAGGCACTGTAACTCAAGCCTTTTTACTAGTGATTTAAATTGTGATTTAATTCAAATCCACCCTGCATAAAACCTGTTTTGGATTTCGGGAGAAAATCCAAATACCTGCATAGTGTAAACTTGGGATCTCTTTTGTAATCTGAATGCAGGACCCTAGCTCTGCAAGGCCAGAGTGCCAACTGCTTAGCTGGCATCCTGCAGAGTCGACAGGTTTTCTGCAAAGACTTATGTTGATTATGTATATTTACTGTACATGTCTCTTTTTCCAGTGTGGCTGTAAATCCTGCGGACGTGCCTTTTGTGCAGGATGTCTAGGATACACTGCTGTTCTCCCTGCATATGGCAACACAAAGCAAAAGATCTGCAAGAAATGTCATGAATCTATCACCAGGTGAGCATGTGTAGAGTCTGACCCTGAGCCTGCTTTCATGGATCTAACTACGGGCACATCTTGCGTGCTTTCACACTGAAGAAAAAAAGGATCTTGTGTAAGCAGTATGGAACTAAAAGAAGACTGAAAAGAGTTGTGCAAACACTGCAATACTGTAGGTATATTAATGACAAAATTATTAATCAATCCTCTTCTTTGGCCGGCGGTCTGCTTTCAGATAAAAGTAGTCTCTGCGACGGATTCGCCGCAAGATCTCTTTTGTTGGTGGCGGGAGAGGGCCCCCCCCCCCGCCGTGCTCCGGTGCCCTCCGCTCCTGCCGACAGCTCCGGATCGGTAAATCGAGAGCAATGATTCTAGACCTAGACCTCCTCTGTAACATGCAACCTGTAGAATTGTTTTAAACGTCCCCTATGGAGATTTTTAAGGGTAAAAATTTGTCACCATTCTACGAGTGGGAGCAATTTTGAAGTGTGACATGTTGGGTATCAATTTACTTGGCGTAACATTATCTTTCACATTTTAAAAAAAATTGGGCTTACTTTACTGTTGTCTTATTTTGTTTAATTGAAAAAAAGTGTATTTTTTCCAAAAAAAAGTGCGCTTGTAAGACTGCTGCCCAAATACGTTGTGACAGAAAGTATTGCAACGACCGCCATTTTATTCTCTAGGGTGTTAGGGAAAAAAATGTATAATGTTTAGGGGTTCTAAGTAATTTTCTAGCAAAACTAATTTTTTTTACTTGTAAACAACAAATCTCAAAAAGGGGCTCGGTCCTTTAGTGGTTAAAAAATGACCTCAACTTCAAGAGCAACAGCACAGCTATCAGTCCCTCCCCTCATGTCAGGGTGTTATGTATAACTCTGGACTATGACTGGTCCTTTCAGCCCCGAAACAAATCATTGGCCAAATCTTGCCTCCTTCACCTACATAACTTTTCCAAAATTCACTCCTTAACCATTAACAACTCAAAGTTTATTAATTGACTCACTGGCTATCTCATCTCAACTACTGCAACCTTGTTGGCCTAATTTTACACAGGCTATCCACCCTTCACGCTATCATGAATGCTGCTACAAGACCCTCCCACTATAATGACAGCTTGTCACACGGTTATTATGCCCCAGGTGAGTTTAAAGGAGCATCACATGCTTAAAACTATATATATATATATATATATATATATATATATATATATATATATATATAATATATATATATATATATATATATTTATATATATACACACACACACACACTTTCCCACTATGATGACAGCTGCTGCCCAACAGCTATGTATACAGTGCCGTTTATGAACAACACTGGGTAAATATAGGACCACTGATCTGCTGTTTAAAGACATAACCCGGTAGAAATGGGATTAGTAACTAAAAATGCCAGTGCCATTTACATATATAAATGGCAGAATTTGCAATTTGTGAGAAATGATAGAACTTGCAAAAGATTCATGTACACGTTGGTGAGGTGTAGGTGAATCTGTCACAACAGACACAGCAAAGGATCTGTTGCTAGCATCTCTCCAGCCAAGTGGTGGAGTTTTAGGCTCCGTTCACATTGCTGGGATTCTGCCTCTGATTCGCAATAGCGGAAAATCGCGGGACGCCTGTGCGTTGCCCCCTTGATTTTAATAGCACCCCAAATGCGGGCCCGTCACCCAAGATAAATACTGGAGCTTCTTTTTGGCAATGGGCGTCCCATGATTCTATTTGCACGTTTTTACCGCGATTGTTGCCCCCATACGCGGAGATGTGAATGGAGCCTTACAGGCAGAGATGATAATCTGAGAAGTTGGGAGACTAATGGAAACCTATTTTAGAAAAATGTAAAGATAAATTTTGTTGCAGAAATGTGACACAGTAATTACACGTGCAACACAATTAATAACTTGCTCTAACATGGAAGAGGCTCTATTCACCTCCCCTTCATTGATATGATGGTATTTTTTTATGAATTGGTCACAACAATAACGCAATACAGTAAAAATTTGGGAAAAATTAACTGTTTGAATTTATTGTTTGCCTCAGAATAAACAATGAAAATGTCACATGATTTTGGCTAAGGGTTTCCGACTACAACCACACCACCAGAAATACATTGCAAATGCCTTATTGGACCCCCCCCACTGTGATGTCAGCCCAAAATGAAAAATTAGGAGCAGAGTGCATTTCAAACTGTTTTTCTTTTTTTTGTACTTTGCACAGGCTTTAATGGTATAAAATACGGGAAAGTGTTTGTGTGTGTATGTGCATGTGTGTGTATTTTTTATATATATATATATATATATATATATTAGTTTTAAGCATGTGGGCGCAGCTAGTGGGAGGGGGCGTGACCCGGATATGGCGGTGTGAGGACTTGCTCACCTAGGAGCCTACTCTTCCTCCACCCGGTGGGATACGTTATAGACCGGATTAAAACGGCATGTGCCCGGTCAAGAACAAGAAACCCCAGATACCTGCAATAACTGCAGCTGCAGCTCGCTCCGAGATCAAGCACTACTTCCCGGGGGTTCAAACACGCAGTGCGCGGACGCGATCTATGGAACCACGTGGAGAGGAAGGAGATTCCATACTACAGAGAGAGCCGGCGCCTCCGGCGGAAATGTGCACTGGGAATACGGGACACTCCGTGCAGTTAGCGGGGGTGGCTCCCCGCACTGTGCAGAGAGACCAACAGCGCCACCAACGAGAGGATTCAGAGATCAAGGAGATAAGGGAGCTACTGCGAGCGATGCCTACAAAGGCAGATATTGAAGTTATGCTCCTTAAAATAACAGAAGCACAGAAGCAAGAGATGCAGGAGGTGCGGGCTGACATGCAGCAGTTGACGGCACGGATGTCAGAAGGGGAAACGGCGACCCAGGGTCTGGAAAGGAAGATGGCAAATCTGGAGCAAAAACAGGTATGTCAAACAGAAGAATCACTGGCTTTACAGCTACATATCGAGGATTTGGAGGATAGGAGTCGCCGTCGCAATGTGAGGCTAAGGGGTCTTCCCGAAACTATTGAAACAGAGAAACTGAAAGACATAGTGACGGCTATATTCCATCAAATTCTGGGTTTGACTGTTACAGAGCCAGTAGAAATAGATCGGGTGCATAGGGCAAATGGTCCAAAATCAACGGACCTAAACAGGCCGCGAGATATTATATGTCGCCTGCATAGATACACCTATAAGGAAGATATAATACGTAAGGCATGGACAATGGGAACGATAGATCATGAGGGAATGAATATTAAAATTCTACCAGACTTGTCCAGGGCAACATTACAGAGACGTGCCTTATTACGCCCACTACTGGAACAAGTAAGAAAGATGGGGTACACATATCGTTGGAGATGCCCGTTTGCATTGACTATTAGAAAGGGGACATCTTCCTTTACCCTGTACCGAAGGGGGGACCTCCCAGATCTGTTTATTTTTTTGGAAACCCCACCAATTGAAATACCAGATTGGCTGCAACCTTTGCAAACCCGCCCTCAAGGACTAGGACTACGGGGACAACACGATAGACCTACATTATTGGCCAGATAGAATCAGACGAAGACCGGAGTATAAGACATTAAACTTTCGCCTGAGGATGAAAGGGACAAACACACCAGAAATGTGTATTTTTTTTTTTTTTTGTTCTCCCCTCCCCTGAAGGACCCCTATAGAGAGAATATCAAATGAATGTTTTGAATTTATATTCTCCTTTTTTCTTTGGGGAAAGCAAATGAAGAATACATGTTGAGTTGATATGCAGGAGGTACATAGGAGAGAATAAGTCGTGGATTTATCGAATAACCCCTGCATATATTATATATATATATATATATATATATATATATATATATGGGTCCTTTTTTTTTTTTTTTTTCCCCACCCCCCCCCCCCCCCCACCCTTCTTCCCGTTTTTTTTTCAAGGTTTGGATATATAGCAAAAGGTAGCGGAGGTTTTTTTTTTTTTTTTTTTTTCCCCTCGTTTCTCTCTCTTCCCTTGAACCAGAGCAGAAATTAAGATGAAATGACAGGAAGATATATATATATATATATATATATATATATATGTGTATGTATGTATATGTATGTATATATGTATGTATATATATATATGTATATCCCTTTTTTTTCTTCCTGAATGTGTAGGATTTATGAGAGTATGGGTGAAGATGGATATACATGTATAAATGTGGATTATACATATATTCCTTGATATTTCATTTTATTTATTTATTTTTTTATTTTTGTTTACTCTGGCTTTGATGTTTCTGTGCCGATCGATGCGTTGTAGTATGCAGTATATTTTTTATGTGCTCTCCTCTAATTTTTGTCTTTTCCCATCAGGAGGCATAGACATAGGGGGAAAGACCTTAAGGGAGGTGGGGAGGAGAGATAACAACCCCACTCCTCTTGAGACATTTAAGAGGAGTGATGGTGATGAATAGGAAGAGAGAGGGGAAGTTCAGTGAAGAGCTGGAGCGGGAGGGAGAGACTGGAGGCAGGGAGGTGGTGCAGGGAATAGATGTATGTGTATGTGTATGTATAGGTTACATATGGGTGTATATATATGGGTATGTTTATATTTTCCCTTTTTTATTTTATTTTTCTTGTGTGTGAAGTTTAATGAGCCTAATTTAAGGCTCTTATCACTATAAATATATAACAATTTGAAAAAGATAAGCTCACTAATATGTCAATGTATGTGTTTAGAACGTATATTTTGATATATAATGTATATATAAAATGCACTCAATCACATAATATAAACACTAGTAGTATGATAAGTAGATACACTAAAAGGAGAGATTCTCCCCTAAGAAAGAAAAGAGGAAGGGGGAAAGAAGGGGAAAGGGGAAAACCCTTCTTTTTTTTTTTTTTTTTGGTGTGGAATTGAAGTGAAGAACAGAATAGAGGTGCTTTTTATTTTTATTTTATTTTTTTATTTATTTTTTTTCTCACTACTCACACCTACACCACCAAATGCCCTGCACTAGGACCTCCCGACCGATGTGGGCCTGTCACTGGTCTTCCAAATACCTAGATAGCCACAGACTGGGAGAGATGTATAGAGATCGGAAGGATTAGATTTGGAGGAGAAAGAGAAGGAAGGGAAACTCCCAATTTTGTTTTCCCTGAAGGGGAGTGGAGGGGAAGGGGTAGAGAGGAGGGAGGATATGAATAAAAGGAGGTAAAATTCTTTTTTTTTTTTTTTTTTTTGTTTGTTTATTTTCTCCTTTTTGGTTACATATAAGACTCCCGGATCACCTCGGGCCTCCTATCCTCCTGCTCCCCCCCCCCCCTTTTTTTTTTTTTTTTTTTGCTGGTGACATTAACTACGTGCCGCATAGAGTTTAGATCTAAGATGTATACAATAATGTATAGGCAGCAATGTATAACATGAATCCGGGATCAATAAGAATTTAGGTACACCGGAGGGAGGAGGGTAGCGCTCCCCCGCCTATCTTGGTTTATTTCCCCCCTTAGGACTGCACTCACTTAAGTGGTAATTTGAACGTGAGTGCCTATATTTTGTAACTTTGGTATCCCCCTTCACTGGGAAGAGGGAAGGACGGGAGGTTACTAAAGCCTCCTGTCTCAATATCAGAACTAATAGAGCTCTGGTAGGTGGAGGTTTTTTCTTTTCTTCCCCTTTTTTTTTGTTTTTTTTTGTTTTAACCGACAGAAGGGGAGATGGAGGAGCTAAAGATTTTATCTATAAACGCCAAAGGGCTTAACACCCCTGAGAAACGTAGGATGCTCCTCCAAGACTTAAAACGATCACACTCTGATGTGGCATATGTCCAGGAAACCCACTTTAAGGAAGGTAAAGTACCATCTATGAAAAATAATCTTTTCCCCTTAGTTTATCACGCGTGCAATAAAATATCCAAATCTAAAGGGGTATCAATTTTGATATCCAGGAAAGTCCCATGGAAATTAAATGATATAAGATCAGATAAAGAGGGTAGATTTCTGTTTCTCAAAGGCATGATCGGCAGTAATAAAGTAACTATGGCTACGATATATGTTCCAAATTGCAACCAAGACCAATTTATATGTACTACCATTAATAAACTTATGGAATTTGCTGAAGGTAGGCTTCTCTTGGGGGGAGACTTCAACTTCTCAATAGACCCTAAATTAGACACATCGGCAGGTAGAACATCGATTACAAAGGATAGGCGTAAAAGGGTCTTACAAATACTTCATAAATATCAACTCACGGATGTATGGAGACTGTTTCATCCGGATGAGAAGGACTACACTTTTTATTCCAATCCACATAAGGTGTACTCTCGTATTGATATGTTTATCATCCCGCATCAAATGCTATCAGAGATTAAAACAGTAGACATAGGAAATATTACATGGACTGACCATGCCCCGGTTACATTGACATGGACCATGACCAAACACTCCTCTCCTAAAAATAGACAGTGGCGACTGAATGAGAGCCTATTGGAGGACAAATTAGTAGTGGATGAGGTGATTAAAGAACTACAATACTACTTCCAATATAATATCACACCAGAAGTTGAGGAAAGAATAATATGGGAAGCACATAAAACAGTAGTAAGGGGGATCCTCATAAAACATGGTTCCAGAATTAAAAAGGCCAGGGAAACAGAATTAACTAAATTAATGGGTAATATACAGGAACTAGAAATACAACACAAACAGAGACAGACAACAAAGGTGGAGAATGAGCTCCTCAATTTACGGAGACAAGTAACTACTCTTCTTCATTATAGGGCTAAGGCGGCAATGCAGTTAAGCCGGAAATACTATTACGAAACAGGGGATAAATGCGGACGCTCACTGGCTAGAGCTCTACAAGAACAACGGGTAAAATCCTATATACCATATTTGGTAGAAGGAAGGTCTATAAACCTAACGAGATTACGTCAACATTTCGGGAATTTTATAAATCATTATACAACTTACCTAGAGAGAGACCGGCACAACATAAGATAGAGGAATATATATCCTCATCAGGTATCCCTCAGCTAGCAGAACAAGTTCGAGAGGAACTGGAAGCTCCTATTAGCATAGAGGAATTACAAGAAGCTATTAAATCTTCCAAACCAGGGAAATCCCCGGGCCCGGACGGGTTTTCCTTAAAATACTATCAGCTATTTTTTCCTCAACTAGGAAGGCAAATGATACGAACATTTAATACCCTGGGATACGAGGCAGCACTACCACCTGATACTTTGAAAGCACACATTACGGTGATTCCTAAAGAAGATAGATACATCAGTATGTGGTAGTTACCGCCCCATCTCCCTATTAAATGTAGATGTTAAATTATTTACAAAAATCCTCGCCACACGTATTCAACTACACTTAACCGACCTGGTCCATTTGGACCAGGTGGGTTTTATACCAAATCGAGAAGCGAGAGATAATACTATCAAGGTTCTAAATCTCATCCACATAGCAGATACTTCAAATACCCCTTCAGTGTTCCTGAGCACGGATGCCGAAAAGGCATTCGACCGGGTTAACTGGACGTTTATGTTCTCGGTCTTAAGGTATGTGGGATTGGGAGAGAAGATGGTGGGATGGATCTCGAGTGTATACTCGGAGCCCAAAGCACAAATCAAAGCCAATGGCTGCCTATCAGAACCATTTTCCATCTCAAATGGAACCCGTCAAGGGTGTCCTTTGTCACCCCTTCTTTTCTCTCTCTCATTGGAACCATTCCTCTGTAAGATAAGGCAAAATCCAGACATCACAGGGATACAAAAAGGGGATTCACATTATAAGGTATCTGCTTACGCAGATGACCTTATATTTTCACTCACTAAATCAGGTATATCGCTACCGAATCTCCTAAGAGAACTGGATCAATACGGTTCACTATCAAACTTAAAAATAAATATGTCCAAATCTGAAGCAATGGGAGTTTCAATGACGCCAACTCAAATTAAAACCCTAAAAGATAATTTCAATTTCAGATGGACAGGAACGGCCCTTAAATATTTAGGAACACTCATACCACCTAAATTAAAACAAACCTACGAACTGAATTTTCCCCCTTTACTTAATAGAATACGGGTACTGCTCACCAAATGGCATCAAGGCCGTTTTTCTTGGTTTGGTAGATGTAACATAGTCAAAATGACAATTTTACCTAAATTTTTATACCTCTTCCAAACCTTACCAATTCATATACCCCCTGAATTCCTTAAACAGTTAAACGCGTCATTAATTAACTTTATTTGGGCCTATAAAAGACCTAGAATACAACGTCGACTTATGAATATGCCCAAACAGTATGGAGGGATGGCAGTACCTGACATGCAGAAATATTATCAGGCAACACATATGGGGAGACTAATAGATTGGTGTAGGCATACAGATCTTAAGTTATGGCCAAGGATTGAGCAGTCACAAAGTAAGATACCATTACGGCGTGCGGTTTGGTGTTATGCAGATCTTACCCCCACCCTTAAAAAACACCCGACTATGGGACCTACATTACGAATATATGCCCGATTGCGCCTGAATACCTCACTATTACCTTCCCACTCCCCTCTCTATCCTATTATAGGGAACCCCCGTTTCCCTCCAGGTCTACAAGATGGCCCATTTAGGAAATTATTAGAATCGCAGTGCTACCAAGCATCACATTTCGTACGATCGGGAATATGGCCATCAATCCCGGAGTTGACATCAAGTAACCGGTTCGACCTTGATTTTTGGAGTGGGGCACAACTCAAACATTTCCTCAATACATTACTATTCCCGGACAGGTTTCAAAGACCAATGACGCCATTAGAGCAAATATGCGAGGATAATGGCCCCTATCCCCATGTACTCTCACAAATGTATGCATTACTGATTAAACCCCCTGACAGGTATACTCCGCAGTTTATACGGAAATGGGAGGGAGAATTAGAGAGGACTTTGCAACCAACACAACAGAGACGGATTATACGTATGGTTTTTAAATCATCAATTTCCACCAGGGCTCAGGAAACTAACTTTAAACTTCTGACGAGATGGTATCGTACACCTTCAATCCTTCATAAATACTATCCCTCGATCTCAGATAAATGTTGGCGATGTCTAGAAGAGAGAGGGACGTTACTTCATATTTTTTGGTCTTGCCCAAAGTTAGACCACTTCTGGAGGGAGATACAGCGAATATCTCAGAAGTTTACAGATTATATTCTTCCTGAAGACCCAGCATTATTCTTATTACATGACTCAAACATACCAGAAAAAATATATAATAATTTAATATTGCGCCATTTCTTTAATGCTGCCCGATCATGTATAGCCTGGCAGTGGAGAGATACAAGACCCCCCTGTGTTTCGCTCTGGTTTACAAGAGTGGAAGAAGTAAACAGGATGGAGGACTTAATACTCTCGGCGCAAAATCGGCACGAGATATACTCTAAAACATGGGCTAAGTGGAATATATTTAAACTTTCAGACGAAGGAAAGGCCATAGCTACCTCTAAGACAACCTAGTGAGGAGTCTACAATCCCCTTCTGTTGGTTATATTTATTTTTAATTTATATTTATAGCTGGTAAAACTATAGGGTTTTTTTTTTTTCTGCATAAGATCACTGGGTTGGGGGTCTCCTTTTTTTTTTTTTTTTTGTTTTAGGGTACTTGGAAAATAATATTATCCCTAGATTTATGGTGAATTGGGTCAATCAATTTAGAATGTAGAAATTCAAATGTAAAGAATAAGAATCAAAAGCATCAAACATGGATCTCTAAATATAAATGACTCTGACGGTTAAAATTACATATGTATATGTGTTTAAGAGCCTCTGTCCACTTTATTTATGTATAGACTCAAATGAATGTGATGTTATGTATAATGGGATGATATGAATAAATAAGGAATTTAAAA
This sequence comes from Lithobates sylvaticus, assembly GCA_028564925.1. Lineage (NCBI taxonomy): Eukaryota > Metazoa > Chordata > Amphibia > Anura > Ranidae > Lithobates > Lithobates sylvaticus. Next base: position 150,281,171 of record CM053038.1, read on the forward strand.
TTAAAAAAAAAGTTTTAAGCATGTGATGCTCCTTTAAACTCACCTGGGGCAAGTAACAGGTGTGGGCAATATAAAAATCACTCCTGAAAGCAGATAAAAAGGAGAGAAGTTCACTTAGGCCCCTTTTCACACTTGTGCGACTTCAAAGTTGCACGATTTGCGGCCGCGATTTCATGGAATGCCTGTGTAAGTGGCATCAAAATCGGACCAAAGTAGTGCAGGGACTACTTTGAAGTCGGAACGATTTGAAGTTGTACTAATATGAATGGCTGTCATTGGAAATCATGGGGAACGACTTGTCATGCTACTTTGCAGTCCCAAATCGTGGGGCAAGTTGTACAGGTGTGAAAGGGGCCTTAGTCTTTGCATTGTGTGTCTGTGTGTGCCACCCTAAGCATGGACAACAGAAAGAGGAGAAGAGAACTGTCTGAGGACTTGAGAACCAAAATTGTGGAAAAATATCAACAATCTCAAGGTTACAAGTCCATCTCCAGAGATCTAGATTTGCCTTTATCCACAGTGCGCAACATTATCAAGAAGTTTGCAACCCATGGCACTGTAGCTAATCTCTCTGGGCGTAGACGGAAGAGAAAAATTGATGAAAGGTTGCAACGCAGGATATTCCGGATGGTGGATAAGCAGCCCCAAACAAGTTCCAAAAAAATTCAAGCTGTCCTGTAGGCTCAGGGAGCATCAGTGTCAGCGCAAACTATCCTTCGACATTTAAATGAAATGAAACGCTATGGCAGGAGACCCAGGAGGACCCCACTGCTGACACAGAGACATAAAAAAAGCAAGACTACAGTTTGCCAAAATGTACTTGAGTAAGCCAAAATCCTTCTAGGAAAACGTCTTGTGGACAGATGAGACCAAGATAGAGCTTTTTGGTAAAGCACATCATTCTACTGTTTACTGAAAATGGAATGAGGCCTACAAAGAAAAGAACACAGTACCTACGGTGAAATCTGGTTGAGGTTCAATGATGTTTTGGGGTTGTTTTGCTGCCTCTGGCACTGGGTGCCTTGAATGTGCGCAAGGCATCATGAAATCTGAGGATTACCACTGTGGACCCAGTGTCAGAAAGCTGGGTTTACGTCCGAGATCTTGGGTCTTCCAGCAGGACAATGACCCCAAACATACGTCAAAAAGCACCCAGAAATGGATGGCAACAAAGCCCTGGCGAGTTCTAAAATGGCCAGCAATGAGTCCAGATCCAAATTCCATTGAACACCTGTGGAGAGATCTTAAAATTGCTGTTGGGAAAAGGGCCCTTCCAATAAGAGACCTGGAGCAGTGGACCAAGAGTGGTCCAAAATTCCGTGTGAGAGGTGTAACAAGCTTATTGATGGTTATAGGAAGCGATTGATTTCAGTTATTTTTTCCAAAGGGTGTGCAACCAAATATTAAGTTAAGGGTGCCAAGAATTTTGACCAGCCCATTTTTGGAGTTGTGTGTGACATTATGTCCAATTTGCTTTTTTTACTCCCCTTTTTTTGTTTTGTTCCAATACACACAAAGGGAATAAACGTGTATAGCAAAACATGTGTTACTGCAATACTTTTCTTATGTATGTGTAATATAAATATATATATATATATATATATATATATATATATATATATATATATATATATATGCTTCATATGTTTTTTTTTTTTCCTTTTTATATATGCTTTAAGGCATAAACTTGTTCGTTTATCAGCTTCTCTTATTCTTCCCTTATTTCAGTGGAAAGGATCAACTAAGCAGTTGCTCAAAATGGTCACCACCAGAGAATTATAAGAAGTAAGTATTTTATTTAATTTGACTTTAACGCTGACAACTATAATTCAATTTACAACCTTATGTAAACGCCCTTTAATTTTGTGTATGGCCCGTTTTGCACATTTCTTTTACATTATCATGTATATTCAGGTTGACAAGATATTATTTAACAAGCACAGGGTACACACCTATAATAAGTTTTAAAAAGGTGTTCCACTTTCTGTGTTTGAGCTGTCATTTTATAAAGGATACGCCAATATCACAGGAGATATTCAGCGATCAGCCATAACATTATGATGGCCCACCTAATCTTAAGTAGGTCCCACTTTTGCCACAAAAACAGCCCTGAACCATTGAGGCATGGATGCCACTAGACCTCTGAAGGTATGCTGTGATATCTGGCAACAAGCTGTCATTAGCAGATCATTTAAGTCCTGTAGGTTGTGAGGTGGGGGGTCTCCATAAATCTGACTTGTTTTTTCAGCACATCCCACAGATTCTCAATTGGATTGAGATCTAGAGGACTTGAAGACCAATTCAGTACCTGAAACCATTCTTGAACAATTTTTGCATTGTGGCAGGGTGTATTATCCTGCTTAAGAGGACATTGCTATCAGGGAATACCGTTTCCACGAAGGGGTGTACTTGGTCAGCAACATTGTTTAGGTAGGTGATACGTGTCAAGTTACATCCACATGAATGGCAGGATCCAACGTTTCCAGCAGAACTTCGCCCAAAGCATCACATTATCTCGGCCTGGCTTGCCTTCATCCCATAATGCATCCTGGTGCCATCTCTTCCCTGGTAAGTGATGCACATGCACCTGACATGATGTATAAGAAAACATGATTCATCTGACCAGGCCACCATCTTCCACTGCTCTGTGGTCCAATTCTAATGCTCACTTGCCCGTTATAGAAACGTTTGGTTGTGGACATGGGTTAGCATGGGCACCCTGACTGGTGTGCGGCTAAGGGGCCCCATACACAACAAAGTGCGATGCCCATTTTTTTCTGCTTTCTATTTCAGGAACAACATGGGGAAGGGGGTTATTAAAACTGGAGAGTGATAAATCTTGTGCATCTTTGCAGAGGAATCAATCTATCAGCTTCCAGATTTTATTGTCAAAGTTTAATTGAACAAGCAAAAGTTAGAAGCTGATTGGCTACCATGCACAGCCGCACCAGATTTTGAGTGCTCCAGTTTTAGTAAATCTCCCCCCATGTTTACTTTTTGCCATTATTATATCTCATCGACTTTCAAATGCTATTGTAATAAGATTATCAATGTTATTCATTTATCTGTAAGGGGTCAGAAACATATTTCTGATCGGTGTATATTCTAATTAATGGTGAAAGCCAAGTAGGTATGTAAATCATACTTACATCTGTAACTGATTAAGAGGATGAATACCTTTTTTTTAGCAGCTGAATTTCTTAAGATCATGTCATGGTATAGCTAGAAGTAGTTAGTCACATTCAACTTAACTTATTTAGTAATGTAGAAAACATTTCAGAAGTAAAGTAGCTTACTTATCAAGAGGTGTCACAATGTCAAACTCACCAGCGACAGGATCGCTATACAGCGCTGAACAGGGTAGACTTCCATGTGTTGCTCCCTTGCTGGTTGGATGGCATCTTACAAACTGAAGCATTTCAGTCTGCAAAGAAGAGACAACTCGCTCATCTAGTCTGTGATTGTGCAACACATGAAGGCAGGTGACCTCTTAAATTTTTATCAATACTATTGTTGGTGAGTTGTTTACAGCAACAGAATTGCATGTACAGTATAATGATGGCACGTGTAGCAGACTTTGTCAGCCAGTCACAATTAAGGTTACTGTAGCTAAATAACATAAAAAATAACAAAAAGAGATAACAATATTTTCAGTGTTTATTGCAAATTGCACATAGTCTTTTGTACTTTACACTACCTTTTTAAACAGGTAAAAGTGAAGTTAGCCTTTCAATCCCCCTTACTATACTAATACATGATTATATATATTTTTTAGCTTTCTATATGATGAATATTTTTATTATTGTATCTATGATACTCCAACTATTACTAATTTTAAGCTGATTTAAATTTTTTTTTAGGTCTCATGCGCACGGGTGCAAACTGGGCATATTTCAGTGTCCAGAGGTACAGATGATCTACACACATTCAAGTGGCACTTGCACACAAGGACATATGCCCCAAACAAAGAGTCTTCATTTGAGGCATATATCCCTGTGCTATAGTGCTACTCAGGTGCATGAACAGCCGGAGTGTGTTTCAGCCTGTCATTGATTTTGACAGGCTGCTGGTAGCAGTCTGTACGCAAAAAACCTTTGCCTATAAGATGTAGATATAAAATTGCAAGAGGGTGTACCAGCGCCAGCTCCTATAGTAAATATATTTGTGAAGGCTGCAATCTAGAGAGTAAAGATACTAGTTGTACGATTACTGATTAAGATTGTAATGTAAATTGAGAATTGCGCCAATCACACTGTTACATTGTTGTCACCTAAGCCCTGGTTTTGATGGATTAATTTTATTGCTACTGCTGTCAATTGCCGGTTCCTTTGAGGGTTCGGCTGGTTCTAAATTATGTCAGATGGACAAGAAAAAATCCTATTATTAACTAGTGAAATAAAGTAAAATATAAAATATGCAATCCTAAAATTCCCAATCCTAAATAAAATAAGCAGTCCTAAATCTCCCAATCCTGCAAAGGGAAACGGATATATCAAACAGCCTGTACTTTTGTGTCAGTATTCCTGTGAAAAAAACTTTTTTTCTCTGTGGAAAGAAAACTTAATGGCCCCCTACACCACAATTGCTGTTGAAGGAAAAAAAACACACAATCCCACAATATTACAGTTCTGTGGAGAAAATGCATGAATACGCATGTGACATAATTCTGTGGAAAAAAAAAAAAAAAATTATATGTGTGTGTGTGTGTGTGTATCACAATTCTGGAAAACCAGACCAAACTAAACAAAACCCCCCAAAAAAGCTTCCTGATGACGCAGACACACATGCGAAACGCGTAGAGGCTGCTGGGTAACAATTGAAGACGCCAAACAGGTTTACAGCACAAGCGGTCCTTCCTGGGATTTGAGGTCCTTATATACATGGCTGGAGAGGCTCAGTGCCGGCTTTGCAGGCACTATCCTATGTGAGTGCAATAGTTCTCTTGTTTTTATTTGTTTTAATAAATTGTTTAAACATATTACGCTATGGGAGCATCTTTTTATTTTCATTGAGAAAGAAGGACGCTTCCTGTATTAAACTTATCCGGATCTTTCAAAGTGGAGATATAACAAGGAGAAGGAGTGGTTATCCGGCTAAATAAACCAAAGGCTTATTACTCACCTATATCTGGTGAGTGGCCATTCTCTATGGTGGTGGATTCACAGGGTGATAAAGATATATATTTCGAAAGCACTGTATTCATTGGAATTTACCTGTTTTTGGAGCGGCTGGAACGTTGGTGGTGGCAACATATGAACTTTTTTGTCACAAAATTTTTTTGTCACATATATATATATATATATATATATATATATATATATATATATATATAATTTTTTTTTTTTTTTCTTCACAGAATTATGTCACATGCGTATTCATGCATTTTCTCCACAGAACTGTAATATTGTGGGATTGTGTGTTTTTTTTCCTTCAACAGCAATTGTGGTGAAGGGGGCCATTAAGTTTTCTTTCCACAGAGAAAAAAAGTTTTGTTCACAGGAATACTGACACAAAAGTACAGGCTGTTTGATATCTGTTTCCCTTTGCAGGATTGGGAGATTTAGGACTGCTTATTTTATTTAGGATTGGGAATTTTAGGATTGCATATTTTATTATATTTTATATTTTACTTTATTTCACTAGTTAATAATAGGATTTTTTCTTGTCCATCTGACATAATTTAGAACCAGCCGAACCCTCAAAGGAACCGGCAATTGACAGCAGTAGCAATAAAATGAATCCATCAAAACCAGGGCTTAGGTGACAACAGTGTGATTGGCGCAATTCTCAATTTACATTACAAGATGTAGATGTACACCTAGTTTTTATGCTAGATAAGTGAATATTTTTTTTCTGTAAATTTATGTAATAAATCTAAAAATAGTTACCTTGGGGAGTCCCCTTTTTATATACATGTTTCTGTTTTAATAAGAGTATTGATAAAGAGCTTTCACCAAAATAACTTGTATGTTAAAGCGGAGTTCCCCCATGTTTTTTTTTAAAGTCAGCAGCTACAAATACTGCAGCTGGAGGGGCGCATGCGCGGCGCGAACGTGGAAGGACGCACAGGCTGAGAGCTCCGTGACGAGCGGAGACTAGATAGCTTCCCCGGGGCCATATTCAGCTTTTTTTCAGCACGATTTATCTCCGCACCCCCGGCGGAACACTCAGCGCATGCCGGGACCCAAAAACCGCCGCAGCACACCGGCCCAAAAGTCGCTAACGACATACCTCCTCAGAGTGCGGGAACAGAGCGGGATGTCTCAAAATGGCGCCCAGAAGACTCAGGCGCGGACGCCGCCGCAGGCCACAGCCTCATCCCCGACGCACTCAACGGCTGACAGTGAGTACTCACTACACCTGACTAAGTCCGACCTGGACGAAAGCCTCACCATAATGTACGACAAGCTTGCCCAAAAATTCCAGACCGAGCTGCACAAGTCCACTAATACCCTCTCTCTGGAGATTGCGGCCTTGGGTAGCAGGACAGACCTACTAGAGACCAAGCATGACGAACTTTCGCTTGTCTGCTCAGACTTGGGAAAAGAACATGAGGCCCTATCTGAAACAGTTGCCCAGCTTCAGGCCCATATCGAAGATTTGGACAACAGGAATAGGCGGAACAACTTAAGGGTGAGGGGGATCCCAGAAACGGTCACAGAACTTATACCGGCCATACAGAGACTGTTTCAGTCCCTGCTACCAGAGACCGCAGTGGAGGCCTTTGCATGCGATAGGATACACAGGGCGCTGCGTCCCCCCCCCTCCCCCAGACAAGCCACCGCGGGACATTGTCCTGTGCCTAAAGGACTTCCTGGTCAAAGAAGAGATCCTCAGGGCTTCCAGAACCACCCAAAACCTGAGGCTGGATAACATACAGGTCCAGATCTATCCCGACATCTCCCCCACCACCCTGGATAAGAGACGGAGGATGAAGGAGGTCACCACAGTCTTACAGTCCGCCAGAATACGCTATCGATGGGGATTCCCCTTTAAACTACAAGTTCCCCACAACGGCACAACTTATACGGTCACCACACTGCAGGAAGGCAAAGAGCTATTAGTCAAACTAGGACTTCTGGAAGCTGCTTTGCTCCCGAGAATGCCATCTACTCCACGCCACTCGGCTATATGGGCGACTCCCCCCCCGAGAAGAGACCACCGATGAGGCAGCTATGGAACTCTAATTGACCTTCGCTCAGGACCAAGACGTCAGACGGGAGGACAGTCCTTGCCCCCCTTTATCTTTCCCTCTTACCTCCCCCCCCCCTCCTCTCTTTCCCCCCTTGTGTTTTTTGTTTTTTGGTGCTTGTGTTTCTCCACCCGCAGGCCTGCTCATCTCGGCTCCTAAGTCATAACGCAAAGGGATCTCCACCGCGGGCCACAGATGACGCCAGCAGATCGTCACCGGCATGCTCCAAACTTTCTTCAGTCTCCAGCTCCAGAGCCACACAGAAGGTTGCAGCGCTGACATGCCCCCCTGCTCCCTTCCCCGGGAGTTCCACCAGATCCACAGTCCCCTCTCACTGGAAGGGCTGGATAGCCCTAAGCAGGTACCACCTGGCACTACATATGTCACACAGGGTGCTGAGATCCGTTGTTGGACTCTGGAGATTGGAGCTTTGGACCTTTTGGTCCAGTTTCAATTTTTTCTTAGGGTACTGGGGAGCCTCTCTCCCCGTACCCCCCAAGACTTTGACAAACAGTTTTTTGATGAGGCTAGTAACCGTTTGTTACTGCGCTATGGTTTCTATTTTCTGACCCTTTTTTTTTCCCCCGCATTTTTGATTTTTTTTTTGCTTGACAACCCTAATACCCCCGAGGCTACTCCCCCGAACAGCTCTCAAATGAATGTATTTTTTGTCCACAAATGTCTTGCTTTCAGGTTGTTCCTTAACACATGTATATGTTACTGTATATGGTATGATGTGCTGTATGCCTATGGTCCCCCCTCTCGCCCTGGACTCCCATCAAAAGAAATGCAATTCACCCCCACTAAAACATGGGGATTAGGGTTCTGACACACAATGTCAAGGGGTTTAACTCCCCTCAGAAAAGAAGGAAAGCAATGAGGGCCTACAAGTCCTTGGGAGCGGATGTCCTCCTCCTGCAGGAGACACACTTCGCAACCAACAACCACCCTTCCTTCTTTGACAAAACATTTAAGCAGTGTTTTTACACTACCTTTGAGTCCAGGTCCAGAGGGGCGGCCATATTCATCAAAAACTCGGTCCCTTTACAGGTTCAGAGGACTTTTGTTGACCCACAAAGCAGATATGTAATTGTACAAGGCACAATACAAAACAAATCCCTGACATTGGCCTCGGTGTATGCCCCGAATGCTTCTCAGGCTACTTTTTTCAGGGAGTTCTTCCTAACACTTGAAAAGTTTCACTCCCCCCACATGATAGTAGGGGGTGATTTTAACATGGTGGCACACTCGACATTAGACAGGTCCCGGGGCGGTCAGTCCTCCAGTGCTTTCCCTAAAACCCTGCAACACTCCCTCCGCACCCACCAACTGGTGGACGTCTGGAGGGCTCACAACACAGGATCCAAAGAATATACATTTTACTCCCACCCCCACGACAGTTACTCCCGCCTGGACTATATTTATTGCACACCCACCCTTCTGGCCAACTCGACAACCTCTACAATTCATGTTTGCCCCTGGTCGGACCATCATATGGTCTCAAGCCAGATTTCTTGCATAGGTCTCCCCGTGGCGAATAGAACATGGCGCATTAACGACTCTCTTCTCACCGACCCAGTTATCCTCACACAATTGACAGACCGCCTCACGGAATACTTTAGATTAAACGACGTGGACAATATATCCCCTACGACCCTATGGATGGCCCATAAGGCAGTGATTAGGGGTCACCTTATAGAGGTGGCCACAACCAGGAAAAGACAAAAAGCTCAGGAGGCACGACAGCTTACCCTAGACCTAGGAGTCCTCTACCACAAACACCACCAGACTCCCTCGCCCGACCTACTGACACGGATCACTGAAAAAAGGATGGCGCTGGACACCATCCTATCTGGACACACAGAAAAGGCCCTTAGATGGGCCAACGCTAGGTTTCTTTTACACAGCAACTCGGCCTCAACCATGTTCGCACGGAAACTTAAACAACAGACCCACCCGACCCATGTATATAAGCTTAAAAATACTCAGGGACAACTTACCTCCCACCCCAAAGAAGTGCTAGATATATTTTCCTCCTTCTACCGTTCCCTTTACTCGGCCCCAAAAAACTCACCCCCTGACTCCCCGCACTCTTGGCTAAACCTTGTACCTCTCCCAAGCCTTTCAGAAGAACAGATCTTAACCCTTAATGCTCCTTGCACGGCAGAAGAGGTAGCCTCCATTATCTCTTCTCTCAAACTCTCTAAGACCCCTGGCCCAGACGGCTTCTCAGCTTCTTATTATAAAAAATGTGCGGACACTCTAATCCCAAAGCTAACCAAACTATTTAATTTTATACTAAAGGGCAACCACTTTCCAGAGGAGATGCTATGGGCTAACCTCTCTCTGATCCCCAAGCCAGGCAAGGACCACTCCCACCCTCAAAACTTTAGACCCATTTCGGTCATTAATAACGACCTAAAAATATTTGGCCGCATCCTGGCTGACCGTCTGGCCACAATAGTCACCACTCTGGTCTCCCCCGAACAAACGGGCTTTATACCCTCCAGGCAAATCACAGATAACATCCGTCTAGCAGCCAACATCATACAGGATGCTGATGCCAACAAAAAAAAGGTTTTGCTACTGAGCCTAGATATCAACAAGGCATTTGATAGCGTGCTCTGGCCCTACCTAGAATCGGTTTTAGCCAAATTTGGGTTTGGGGGGGCATTCGTCCACGGCTTCAGAGCCCTATACCATCGCCCACGCACTAGCATCAAAATCCCAGGTTGTAACTCCGAATTCTTCCCACTAGAGAGGGGGACTAGACAGGGATGCCCTCTTTCCCCCCTCCTGTTCGCCCTCGCCATGGAGCCCCTCACGAAATCTATACTAGATAATCCCAATATAAAGGGCTATTACAAGGGCGACCAGGAATTTAAGTTGAGCCTTTATGCGGATGATGTTCTATTATTCCTTTCCGACCCACTGATCTCCCTCCCTAACCTCTTCACCACATTGACCCACTTCCAACAAATTTCTGGACTGGGAGTCAACCCGACCAAATGCACAGCCTTGCCCATTCATCTACCTGACACAGTCCTGACCTCCCTTAGAGATTCCTTCAGGTTTTCCTGGAACCCCTCCTCTATGCAATACCTGGGGATCAAACTCGCCCCAACTCTCAAACAATTGTATAACCAAAATTACCCACAGGCCTTCGCCTCGATTAGAAACCTGCTCCACCAATGGTCCACTTACAAAATTTCCTTTCTAGGCCGCATCCAAGCTGTCAAAATGACCATATTGCCCAAACTGCTCTTTTTTTTTCGCTCATTACCACTATATATCCCTAGGACCACTCTTGATAGACTCCAATCGGAACTCCTCTCCTTTATCTGGCAAGGAAAAAAACCCAGGCTTGGGCGGCAGGTGATGTACGGGGCCCGCTCGGGAGGTGGTCTGGGATGTCCGAACCTGTGGAAGTATTTCCTTGCGGCTCGTTTAGTACAAACAGCCCAATGGCATGCTGATTCATCCTCAATCCCATGGATACGTTTTGAAATTGTCTCGGTCGCCCCATACCTCCTCCCGGGTCTTTTATGGTCCTGCTCCATCACCCATAGAGAGATCGCTCCACTTAATGCTATTGTAGGACAGGCCCTCTATCTTTGGTCTCTCTACGAGAAGAAATTTAACTTAAAGTCGAGAGCCCCACCTCTGGCCACATACCTTGGCGAACCCCATTTTCCCCCAGCTTTTCGCAAATACTCCACTTTCGCTGAATGGACAGATAGAGGCCTTACTACATTGAAATCTTTCATGGGTGACTCCTCCTTCTGCTCATTCACGCACTTGCAACAGAAATATGCTATTGACCGGAGTGTATTTTACCAGTTCCTCCAGATTAGGCACTTTTACACTAGCAACTTCCAAGGACTCACTAGAACCACGGGCACCCCATTCGAGAATATATGCGGAGGGGCCTCCAGAGATAGGGGCACTATATCCAGTTTATACGGGTACCTGAACGATCACGGCTCAGCCCCCAAAACGGCAGCAATGCAGGGATGGGAGGTGGAGTTTGGGCAAGAATTTGAGGTGGAGGACTGGCGAGACATGGTAGACAACATGCACAAATGTACACGCTCCATCTCGGTGAAAGAAACGGTCCTCAAGTTGCACACCAGATGGTACTACACCCCAGATCGTCTGCACAGGATGTTTCCTCTGGTTCCCGACACATGCTTTAGAGGATGTCGGGCCAGGGGCACACTGCTGCACACATTCTGGGCATGTGATGCCCTGGCACATATTTGGGCCAAAGCCACCGCCTTGATCCCCGAGATCACGGATGTCTCCGTGACCCTAAATTTCCAAATGTGCATCCTGTATGCCGATATACCTGGGGCTATCCCCCCCCAACAGAAACTGATCCACACTCTTTTCAGTGCCATTCAATGGGCAATAGCACTGAACTGGAAGAATCCCTCAGTGCCATGGCCACAGGTTCTGACCCGAATGGAGTCTATCAGGTTGATGGAAAGGATCCATCACACCCTCATGGACACCATACACATCTTTGATGGTAAATGGAATAAATGGTCTGCTTTCCAACTAAGTATGGCTTCTCGGGACCAATAAGGTACCGAATACCGTGGATAACTTTCCCCCTCGGCTACAATTTGAAGTATACCCTATGTAAGTCAAGCAGTGTCACCCTTTATTTTGATTTGTGTTATTTTTATTTTTTTTTATTATTTTTTTTTCTTGTTTTTCTCATGGTTGAACTAGTTCAGGTCTGTCTATAGGCCTAGTTACTTTGTTACGGAATTGGACGCATCATCCATGCTCATGTTCAATTCTTCGTAATTTGAGTGGTACTTATATCCGCGGATGTTAAATACAAGCATGTATGAATCTCTCTTGTACAAGATATGTAACTTACCTGTACACTCTGTTTTTGCATTGTTCCCTTGTTTGTTTTCTTAAACCAATAAAAACGTTTGTAAACAAAAAAATACTGCAGCTGCTGACTTTTAAAATATGGACACTTACCTGTCTAGGACGCCCGTGATGTCGGCACCCGAAGCCGACCTATCCCTCTGCTGTCAGGTGCTGCCGCCGCCGCCATCATCAGTAAGGGAATCGGGAAGTGAAGCCTTGTAGCTATCCCACTGGTCCCTGCTGTTTTCTGGGACCCGTGTGTATCCCAGAATACAGCGAGGGGGGAGACAGGAAGTACCGTAGATACCCACGGGTGGTTTGGGTATCTATGCCCGCAAGTGGAAGCAAAATACCTGTATTAGACAGGTATCTGCTCCCCCCTGAAAGGTGCCAAATGTGGCACCGGAGGGGGGGGGGACTGGAAAAGCGGAAGTTCCATTTTTGGGTGGAACTCCGCTTTAAGGTATGGTCCATAAGTGGTGGGACACCCTGAAAAAAAAAACTTTAAAAAAATGTTAACAATTTAAAATGAAATTCTAGTGAATGGGGCGCGGTGTGTTATGGGAACTGTGTCCCACAACACATCGCGTTCCCCATTCACAAATTAGACTCGCGCATGCGCAGTAGGCCGCGCGCCGTCTCGCGCATGCGCAGTAGGCCGCGTGCCGATTCGCGCATGCGCAGTAGGAAACGGGAAGCCGTTTCCCTTACTGAGGATGGCGGCGCTGTATCCGGATCGCCAAGGGACATCTCGGCCTCCATTACCGACATCGCGGGCGCCCTGGGAGGGTAAGTGTACTTATTAAAAGTCAGCAATGCAAGTAGAGTGAATGAATGGAGCGAGAGTGAAACTTGATTAAGGGCTAGTATTTGAATAAATTTAGTCCTTTTTTTTTTTTTTTTTTTTTTTTTTTCTTTCTCTCCCTTTTTCTCTCCCACCATCCGGGTGAAACTCCCAACATGATAAAAATATGCTCATACAATATCAGAGGATTAAACATACCATCTAAGAGACTCCAGGTTCTGCAGTCATGCCATAGACAAAACATTGGTATACTTATGCTCCAAGAGACACATTTTCGTTCGGACCACATACCCACTATACGGAATAGGCATTATCCAACCTGGTACCATGACTCTTTTGCATACTCAAAATCTCGAGGAGTTGCTATCGTAATACATAAATCTGTCCCACATCAAGTTTTAGAAACTTATAGAAATAAAGATGGAAGAGGGCTCTTGCTGAAGGTTAATATCTATGGCAAGAAATACACCTTCATTAACATATATTTACCTAATTATGACCAAATTGAATTTGGGACGCAACTCCTCACAGATTTAATGAGCAAAGCGGAAGGGATCACGGTAATTGGCGGAGATTTTAACTTTATCTTTAACCCCGAGTTGGACACTTCAGCTCCTCCAAAAAAAGAAAAAAGTATGGCAAGAAAAAAGTTCTCAGAAATGTTGAATAGATACCATCTAGTAGATACATGGAGAATGGCCTACCCGGAAGATAGGGACTACACATTCCTATCAAAGGTCCATGGAACCTATCACCGACTAGACTATCTCCTGATAAACCAACAAGGGTTGCCGGAGCTTTCCTCTCCAGAGATCGGTAATGCGATATGGTCAGATCACGCACCTATCTTTATTACTTTGACTATAGATAAAGGAAAAAGAACTAGGAACTCTTGGAGACTCAATGATAATTTACTGTTTGACGATACTTGCTTAACAGAGATCAGAGAAGCAATAACGAATTTTTCAGTAGACCACGTAGGTGACAATACTTCCCCACCTAATCAATGGGAAACATTAAAATGCATTATAAGAGGTCTATTTATCAAGCATGGGTCTAGACTAAAAAAACTGAAAGGCAACAAAATAACTCAATTATCAAGAGAAATAGAAAGAATAAGTAAAGAACACAAACAAAAGATGGGGCAGGAACTATTAAAAGAATTAACCACCAAAACAAACGAATTGAAAACATTATTAGATGAGGAAACCCTACTAAACCGAGATAAAATACGGTCTCTGAATCATGTCCAAGGAAACAAGCCGGGGAAATTATTAGCGAGGAAGATACACCAACAAACAAACTTAACCTCAATTATAAAAATTAAAGATGAAACGGGTAAATATGTCCATAAACCAAAAGATATTGTTGATACTTTTCGTAACTTCTATACTAAGTTATATAACATCCCCAATCCTCTGGCAGAAAAGAATCCGGAAGCTTATCAACAGCAAGTGCAGGAATATATAAAGAATACCCCGATACAAAGATTAACAGAGTCTGAGAAAGAACAACTCGAAGAGGAAATAACAGAAGATGAAATTAAAAAAGTAGTGGACTCTCTAGTAATAGGGAAGAGCCCAGGCCCAGATGGCTTTACCCCGAGGTTTTATAAAATGTTTAGAGATCTACTGGTTCCAATATTGAAGGGCTTGTTTAACGAAGTAACAATTAAACAACCTTTCGTTCCACAGGGAATGCTAGCTTACATCTCTTTAATACCCAAACCCGAAAAAGATCTTACCAACTGTGGTAGCTATCGACCCATTTCGTTGACAAATATTGATCTCAGGATATACTCAAAAGTCATAGCCAACAGATTAACCCCTATACTTCCAAGCTATATACATCTGGACCAAGCGGGCTTTGTAAAAGGGAGAGAAACACGAGATAATACGTCAAAAACAGTAACGCTCATGGATTATGCCCAGAGATACACCATCCCATCCTGTCTCTTGACGGTAGACGCCGAAAAGGCGTTTGACAGGGTGGGATGGTGTTTTCTCGAAGAGACACTGATACAATGGGGAATAGGACCGAAGTTATTGGAAAAAATAATGGTAATATATCAAAAACCCATCGCTAGAATTAGAGCAGCAGGAGAGATTTCTGAGCCCATAATGATAACTAATGGAACCAGACAGGGTTGCCCTCTGTCTCCCCTACTGTATGTGTTGGTTATGGAACATTTAGCAATAGCCATCCGGAAAAATAGAGATATACAGGGGCTAAGGGTAGGGGAGACAGAGTACAAACTGTCTGTTTATGCAGATGATCTATTGGTATACATAACAAACCCGGTAATAACACTTCCCAACCTAATACAGGAATTTGATAACTTTGCCAAAGTTAGTAACTTCAAAGTAAATTATAATAAATCTGAAATAATGGACATCATACTCCCCGAAAATAAAATAGAAATAATTAAGACTAACTTCCCTTTCAAATGGCAACCTTTAGCCGTAAAATACTTGGGAATTTACATCCCTAGAGACTTAGACCAATTATATGAACTTAATTACCTCCCAATCACAAATAAAATAAATAAGCTACTACAACAATATGCAAAAGGAAATCATTCCTGGATAGGGAGGATAAACATAATAAAAATGGATATTTTACCCAAGATTTTATATATATTCCAAGCCATACCCCTGTTTCCTATAAAGAAAATGGTAAATCAAATTCGTAAAATTATAGGAAGTTTTGTTTGGGCCGGGAAACCTGCTAGAATAAGTAGAACAATATTGACCCGTGCCAAGGAGGAAGGGGGATTGGCACTTCCAGACATTTTGACATACTTAAAAGCGGCCCTTATAACCAGAGTGATAGACTGGTTCCAAAATGAAGACTCTAAAGAATGGGTCAAACTGGAAGAAGAGATGTCAAACATTAGCCTAAGGTCATTGCCATGGATTAGAAAGGAGAAACGTCCACCAGATAAGGATATGCCATATTTCGTGAGCCGGGTATTGAAAGTATGGGACGGTTTAGTAAAACAAGGAAAAGGATCAACACTCATAGGACCAATGACCCCTATATTTGATAACCCTGAATTTCCGCAAGCAATGAAAAGAGAAACCTTCCTAAAATGGAACAAAAAACAAGATATCAGAATAAAAGATATTATAGAACAGGACAGGTTAATACCATTTGAATTTATGGGTATAGAATATAAAAACAACTGGATCCAGTATTGGCAATTAAATAAATATATTTCCTTTATAGCGAAAGAAGACGTAATAAGTAGACCGTTACTAGCCCTCGAGGAAATATTAATACAAAAACAGAAGCCGATCCATAATTTGTCCATGGTATATAAATACTTAACGAAAAATAACATGGTAAAAGAGATGAATTACATAAAAAGGTGGGAAGAAGAGTTAGGAATAGATATTCCTAAAGAAAAATGGAAAGAAGCCTTTAAAATTATCCATAAATTATCTAAATCTAGTAGAGACCAGGAAAGGAACTATAAATTATTGACAAGGTGGTACCGGTGTCCAACAGATATGAATAAAATTAACCCCGAAAACAGAAACACATGTTGGAGATGCCTTCAAGCGGTTGGAACAATGTCACACATATGGTTTCATTGTCCTAAAGTAAATAGATTTTGGCAACAGATATATAAGGCATATGCCTTGATGACAGGAATAGAAATACAACCCGATATCCTGATGTCAATAATGTCAATGAATATGGGATCTATAAATAAGGTGAAGAAAGGAACTTTGAAATTTTTTTTAACGGCAGCACGAACCATTATAGCCAGGAAATGGAAAAATAGTAGGTGTCCAAATATAGATGAGTGGGAGATGGAGATGGACGAAATGTGTAAATTGGAGATAAGAATGGAAAAGGAAAATGCAAATAGAGAGGGAGCAAATAATGCCTGGCAGACCTGGTTAGGATTTAAAATATTCCACCCAGGATGGAAGAGCTTAATAGGAGAGAAATAGGGTATTATATTTATTATTTGTTAAATTATTTTTTTTTTATTTTTTTTTTTTTTTTGTGTATGAGTTGTAGTGGTGAACAATTGACGGATGGATGTGTAGAAGTAAGGGGTTAGTAAATTTATGGAAATATAAATAAAGTCAGATGATTATATACACGAGGTATGATATATAAATGTATAAGAAAGAGATAAGCACCCTTTGTATAAATGCAATTGTATGAAAATTTGTAAATATGTAGAAAATTTTGATAAATAAAGATATATATAAAAAAAAAGTCAGCAGCGACTTTTTTTTTTTTAGCTGCTGACTTTTAAAAAATTTTTAAGGTGAAACACCGCTTTAACTGTTTTCCCTCTTTTATACTTATGAAAATATGTTTTAATTTGTGATAATGTGCTCTTGTGCACTATATTTATGTTACCATTTACACATGTAATGTGCTGTTACTTCAATAAACATTCCTTCTGTTAAAAAAAAAAAAAAAAAAAAAAAATAGAAACCTTGGTTCATTAAACTTCTGTGGGTGCAACAGCACAGTGCAGAGGAAATAACAGATGAATAGATATCAAAAGCTGTTCCGCTTCTACTGAATTTGGACATATTTCATTCTTTTTTATGGTGCTGCCAATGCAATCCTACTATTTTAAGGTTCAGCAGCAGCTTTAGGCCTTATGCACACTGGACGTTAAAATAACGTTATAAAAACGGCAGTAGCTTTGCAGTGATTTTTTTTTTTCAACGTTTTTGCAATAGCGTTTTTTTGTGTTTTTTCCGCATTAGCGTTTTATTTATTTAAAATTTTTTTTTTTCTTTTATCTTTTAATGGATCAAAAATGTTAAATGCTGGTGGGCAATGTTTTTCAGCGTTGGAGCGTTTTTACAGCTGAAAAGCGTCTCTCTGATCCCACTATTTTTCGGTTTTCTTTACTGCTCATAAACGCCACTGCCCAAAACTGCTGATAACAGCCTATGTGTGCATGGACACATAGGATAACATGATGGAGAGTTTAATGAATGTAGAAAAAAGGGTCTACTGCCAAAAACCGCTGCTGTAAAAATGTCCAAAAACGTCAAGTGTGCATGAGGCCTAATAGTTATTAGATGGAAATATTTTCAATTACTCTTTACAGATTTGCACACATGGATGGAAGTAAGTAGCTGCTAAGCCACATTGCTGAAAACTCTTGAACATACAGAAAATCATTATATTGGGCAAAAATCTGTGAAACTAATTTAAGCTTTATTTCAGGAGAGTGGCTGCCTTAGAAGCCAGACAGAATCAACAAAAAGTGATGCAGGTGGGGCCCGGAATGCCATCTGGAGGAACGAATCTGAAGTATGAGGGTTTGTCTGCAGAAGACAGAGCTATTGCTGAACGCCTTGAGAAACTCAAGCAAGAAACTAAACCCAGTGAGTCGAAATGTCTGAACTAAATAAAAAGCTGCTTAGATGTAACCTACAGCTATATTTGCCATTAGAGTTTAGTTTACAGAACCAAATACAGATTTATCACCCTTTGTTCATATTTTCAGAATAGTTAGGAGCTGTGAACCTGAGGCCGATCTCCATGTTTTATTGAAGATTAAATAGTTTGTTTGGACCAAGCTGGTCCAAAGGAACTGTTTACTTTGCTAACACATGCAATGGCTGTCAGCACTGTATGTAGCCTTAACTACATATACAGTGCTGTGTTCCGGCTGTGGGACAGGAACCTCCAGCCCAGCTCCAGGAACTAAATCGAGTCCGTCCGAGAGCTGCTCAGCCATTTAGCTTTGTATTTTATGAATGAATACAAAGGCTCCTCTGACTGAGGCACAGAGGCGCCACGATCTTAAATTCAGCAGATCAGAGGAAGCTTTGTATATATTCGTGAAATACAAAGCTTTTTGTGAATGGCTGAGCAGCACTCAGCTCAATTTTGTTCTGGGATAGAGCGCTCTATACTTTATGTAGCTGATGCTACATACAGTTCATACATCGCACACAGCCCCTGCATCTGTTTGTAAATTAAATAGTTTGTTTGGATCAGCTTGGTCCAAATGAACTATTTAAATTTCACTAAAACCTGGAGATCTGCTTTGCGCTTACTGCTTCAAATTCTGCCATGCACACAGAATATATTGTAGAGTATTCTTCATAAGCTGATCCTTCGCACGCTAAATTATTTCAACAACGCTAAGCCATAAAGAAGATCCTTACCCAAAAAGTAATTTTACTCTGGCTGGAAGAGAAATGAGTATGGGTGTGCCTCATGTGAGATAGGATGACCATACCAGGCACAATGTTTAGAGGAGATATGACTTATTGCAATGCCACTTGTGATTCTTAGCTGAATATTGAAATCACTGTCCTGAAACAAGCATGTAACCAGTAAAATGTGAACTTACAACCTAAAGCCCTGGAACTGCACCTTCTATATCTGTACTCCAGGTATAATCTGTATTGCATACTTATCCGCTTGGGCCAATGTAAGTATGCGTATCGAAAACCTGATGGACCTCTGGGCAAACTGCTAATCACTGTAGTAGTTTTTGCTACTACAGTGATCACCGCAATCGCCCAAGCCATGTGCCAAGTGGCTTCTCTTCTTGCATGCTTGGCCAGGTGAACATTGTGAGGTCCCTGCCCCTCTTATCTACTTAATTCAATCAAAGAAAGCCTTGTATTCATTAAAAAAAACAAAGATGTTCTGTGAATGGTGCAGTGTAGCATGAGCAACTGTTAGACGCTCGTCATGTACAACTGTGAAAATAAAGTTAAAACTAGAGTTCAGCTTTAAAAAAATAATTCACCAATGGCAGCGCCCATATTTTGTCCCCTACAGGTTACCATTAAGCATTTATTATACCTTGCAGAGTACTAAGGTTTTCCTGTGTTCTTAAACGCCTCTGTGCAAGCTGGTATATTATTGAATGAATTTTGCTATGTACAGTGTACATATACATGTAGAAAGTATATATCCCTGCACCAACCAAGTGAATAAACAAGAACCAGGTACTGCTGCAAACACTGAAGGAAAATGTCAGAACCCAGATAAGTAGATACAATAAAAGTAGTGCTGCGCTGTACAATTAATCAGAAATAAAGTGCAAAAGTGCTCTGTGGAGGAATCACTTAATCACACTGACAAGAGACAAACGCATATAAATGAAAACGCAAAGTAAAGTGTGTAGATGGAATAAACAACTTCTTCTTTTAGTGCAAAAACGCATATAAATGTAAACGCAAAGTGCATATCGTGCAAGGATGAAATCAACAACTTCTTTTAGTGCAATAAATATATGAAATAAGTTAATAATGAAAACCAAATTAAAGTATTGAGATACCGGTAGTGATGTGTACGAGTTCGCTGCTCGTTTTTTAATGCCAGTTTTTACATGCCTAAATGTGAGTACCTGCTTTTACTTATTGTTCATCAATAAAATATTTTACTGAAATACTACACTACATCGAGCATCCCTCTTGCCCTATCTGTGAGGTTCACCTACTCCAAGAATTTAAAGGGGACGCCACCTGCTTATTAGGCTATGCACACCAGCTGCATTGGAGAGAACGTTTTTTTTTGGGGACGCTTACCTGGGGATACACAGCGGTTCCACAACAAAGATTTACGTACATGCTGTTACCTTACAGCAGTAAGGTAAGGGGACATTCATATATCTAGCTTCATAGAAGATCAGAAGCCACCCATTACCAGCACTGCATTTCAGAGAGTGATCACCAGCACCATATATATATATATATATATATATATTTTCATATTCTTTCTTTTTACTGACACCTATGTCACTTTAAGATGCACTTTACCCCTATTGGAAAGAGGGATTGTTTCACAGATTTATAATCGCTGCTCTTACAATTTTTCCACTGGATATATTCATTACTACTACTTTATTAATACTTTTTTTTTTTTTTTTATTAACTTATTTCATATACCGTATTTATTGCACTAAAAGAAGTTGTTGCTTTCATCCATGCACGAAATGCACTTTACTTTGCGTTTACATATGCAGTTTTGCACTAAAAGAAGTTGTTTATTCCATCTATGCACGGTACGCACTTTACTTTCATTGTCTCTTGTCAGTGTGATTTAAGTGATTCCTCCACAGAGCACTTTTGCACTTTATTTCTGATTAATTGTACAGCGCAGCCCTACTTTTATTTTATCTATACATGTGCTGCATTCACCCATCTGCTGAGTTTGAGGCAGGATCTAGCAGCACACATATTCTGTGAAGGATAGGCGGGTATTTTACTGCCCATTGTGCTTGGTGAGACATCTGGCAATTTTATATTTTTGGCTGCAGGATGACCATAGCTAAGCTTATACACTTGGGAACAAAGTGTGTGGGAGATATCTGCCCATCCTCATGCTCATGCTATAACAAGCACTTCCAATCGCATGCAGTGCTCGTTAATTTCTCATTAAAGTAAATTAAACCCGAATAATGGCAATAAAAGTTCAAAATCATAAGCACTGCTTACTTTAATTGAACTGTCTGTGACCACCTTTATACTAAATATACAGTATAGATCTCTATAGGAGCTCATGTACATGGAATTTTGTTTGCGTCTATGGTACTTTTTTTTAAAGAAGAAATGTGTATACTAAAACGGGTCAGAAGCAGCATTATGTAACTCCAACTTGCTGCAGCTCATGAGCAGCTTGAAGCAAATTAAAGCATATTAAGCAACTGTGTGTGACCCCATTCCTTGATGTAGATCTCATTCTTTTATGTAGAAACCGTTGCCTCAATGGCAGAAATAGAATCCAGGGTGCAAGCTCTACAGAAAGACACACAAGGCCGTGTTCCATCTTTACAGGAAATGGAAGACCGACTTGCAAAATTGCAGGGGAGGACTCCTCCTTCCAGAACGACCAAGCCGGTATTTATTGTAATGTTTCCTTTAATGCTATCAATTCAAACAGACCAATCTTGAAAATTTTAAAACCCCACAGGTAATACTGTGAGCCGGTAAAGCTGATTGACATCAGTTTTTTCTAAACTTCTTAACTATGTAACAATATGTAGTTCTGCAACCTAGGTGACTAAATTGCATCGTGTAGCTTATTATACAGTACCTTTGATGGGAAATGCCATCTGTAAAATTCTACTGTCCTTTGTCTACCTTCTTTCTATATGTAAAAAGCATTGGCAAGACTCCTGACACTATATTTATATTTACACATATATACAGCATTGAATCTGACTGGGGTTGGGGTTCTCCTTCACCCTGTGTCCCTTAAAATCCAGGGCCCATAATCGGTTGGCAGGAGGCTCGCATTTAGTCCTCTCAAAAAGCCTGTGTCCCGGCTAGGTCTGTTACAGTAAATTTTTTTATTTTTTTTAAATAACAAACATGTTATACTTGACTCCACTGTGCAGCTCGTTTTGCACAGAGTGGCCCCGAACCTGGTCTTCTGGGGTCCCTCTGCGGCTGTCTCGGCTTCCCCCCGCAAGTACTTCTCACATTCATGCGAGCTCCCCTCGCATGGTAAGAAGTACTTGCGGGCACGCTCCCGTGATACAGCAGGCGGCTTTAGCCGCTCACTGTATCGGCCCCGCCCCCGGCGCGCCGCGTCATTGTATGTAATTGACAGCAGCGCAAGCCAATGGCTGCGCTGCTTTCAATCCATCCACTCTAGCCAATCAGCGGCCAGGCTGAGCGGCGAAGAAGATGTCTGAGGCGAGCATTGATGTCTGAGGCGGCATTGTCAGATGTTTTTTCACCTTAATGCATAGAATGCATTAAGGTGAAAGTTTTTTTACCTTTACAACCCCTTTAATTACAGCCTTTAGTCTGTTGGGATATGCCTCTACTAACTTTGCACATCTAGACTTTGCAATATTTGCCCACTCTACTTTGCAGAACTGCACAAGTTCAGTTAGATTTGACAGTTGGATTTGACGGTGACCAAGTCATTCCACAGATTTTCAATGGGGTTTAAGCTTGGGCTCTGATTAACCACTTGCCAACCGGCTCCTGTACATATACGTCGGCACTTTGAAGAGGGATATCTCGGTAACGGCAGCAGCTGCTGCCACAACTGATATATCCATATTTTCAGGAGCCGGTCGCGTTTGCGATTAATGGTTTCTGCGGCGTGTTCGCAGCGAGATCACCGTTATCGGCCGCGGGAGAGGGGGCACCCTCTCTCCCACCGCTGTCCCGCGCCCCCCCCCCCCGCTTACCGGAGCCGTCGGCAGAGGCCGAGGCGATCGGGTCCTCTCGTGCCTGTGTATGGAGACGATTGAGGCTAAGATCTCCATATCATAGCAGGGCGAAAGCGACATCAAAACATCACTTCCGCCCATAGCTCTTAAAGGCACATTTTTTCAAATGACAATTTTTTTTTTTCTCAAATCGCCTTTCAGGACAACCCTGGAGAGAGCGCAGCTCCGCCCACTTTTAGGAAACACTTGCGTTGACCTTTAAAACCCCTCCCCTTCCACTAGGGCTTCAGTTATTTTGTGTTTTCCTCCGCCATGTGGAAGCACTTGTGGGAACCAGCAGGGCTGCGATCTCTCCAGGGGGAGTTGAAAGGCCTTACCTCTGTGAGGTACTGTTCGCGGCAGAAACGACCATCCCAGCTCCTTCCTGGCATGTTCGGAGGGTGTTCCGGAGCTCCCAGCCTTGTCTAGCTCAGGGGAGCAATGGCCGAGCAGGAGGTCGAGGCGTCTTGGACCCGGGAGCCCGAGTTTGTATCTCGCGCGCTGGCGCTGAGTTGGTTTCCGGGTCCCCTCTGGAGGGCGGATGACGCAGCGGCCAGTGACGCGGCTTCCTGTTTGGGCGGGGCGACGAGTGGTTCCGGTCGCCTGATACGCAGGGGCTAGGGGGCGGGTCCATAGAACGTGTGTAAACTTCCGGCCAGCGTAATGACGCGACGCCCGGGAGTTTTAAAAATCAACTGTGCAGATTCAGTCCCCGCTGCACTCTCTGCATGATGGAGGAGAGATCTTCAGCGTCGGTGGAGGCAGGCACCACAAGCACCGGTCAGGCCCAGGTAAGAGGGGCACAACGGTGCTCTTGATTCTTACCCTTATGGGCTTATGTGTTTTTTCCTTGTGAACTGTATTTCCCTCACTCAGGGGAGCCTGCCCCTTCAGGTTTCTGAGGTTACTGTCGCTCAGACCTGTGGGTTTTTATGGTGGCTGTGTCTTTTTCCCCTTTGTTTGTCACAGTGGGGTGTTTGTCCTTCTCCCTGTTGGTGGTCGGTGTGAGCACTGTGTTTGTTTTAGTGGGCCCTCTGCAGTAGCAAGACATCGCTCTTGGTTTCTTTCTAGGAGACTGTCTTGGGGAAAACTAAACGGTCAAACCCTCCAGGCCAGAAGAAATGCCCCTCGTGCAAAATACCATTGCGGGAATCTTGGCAAAAAGCCCTTTGCAAAGCTTGCATTAGGGAGTTGGTGGAGGAAGAGTCCTCCCAGCAGTATAGGGACCTCTTCTCCTCTGTTAAGGAGATTGCTAGTTCCCTGAGTTCTGTCAAAACCATGTTGGCTCAAAACCCAGCAGGTCAGAGCTCTAGCCAGCAGCCACCACTAAGTCCTAGACAATCCACCTCCAGACAGCTGGAGATTGTGGATTCCGAGGACGAGGGGACAAGCACTCTTCCTTCCCTCAGGGATTCAGAGGATGAGGGGGAAGAGGAGGATGAGGACCGTAAGTCTAGGTACAAGCTATCCCTAGAAGAGGTAGATGACCTACTTAAAGCAATATATACTACCTTGGAGATTCAGGAAGAGAAAGTCCAACTGTCAGTCCATGACAGAATGTATCAGGGCCTGGACGACACCAAAACCAGGGTTTTTCCGGTCCACAGGGTACTATCAGACACAGTTAAAAGGGAGTGGAAGGACCCTGAGAGAGGTCCTTTTCTCTCCAAAACCCTCAAACGGCGCTTCCCATTCGACGACAGAGAGTCGGAGGTTTGGAATAAAAAGCCGCGGGTTGATGCCGCTTTCTCTCAGGTCTCACGCCGCACTGATTTGGCATTTGAGGACATGGGGGTCCTCAAAGACACGATGGATAAAAGGGCTGATGGCCTCCTTTTAAAAAGGCATGGGATTCAGCGGCAGCAAGCCTCAAACCAGTCATGGCTTCCACGGTAGTGGCGAGGAATCTAGAATGCTGGGTGGAGAAACTAAAAAGTCATATTGAGGCAGGGACATCTCGGAAAGACCTCCTGGAATCTCTCCCATTGATCCTGAAGGCAGTAAAATACATGGCCGACACCTCTGCCAAGTCTATCAAGTTGGCAGCCAGGTCCTCTGCTTTAGTTAATTCAGCCCGACGAGCTGTCTGGCTAAAGACATGGTCGGGTGACACGGCCTCAAAGATTAGGCTATGTGGCCTTCCTTTTTCTGGGGACCTTTTTTTTGGGCCAGATCTGGAAACCATCTTGGACAGAACTGCTGATAAGAAGGCCTTCCCTACCAAAAAGAAATAAGCACTGAAGAAAAATTTTCATGCTGTTCAGCAGCCCCAAAAAAGTAGGGAGGACAACAAAAACCATTGGGCTCCCCAGAGGGGTAGAGGTAGGGGAGGGGTCCTTTTTTAGAGCTCCCTCCGACCATACACCCAAAAGCAAATGACGGTCCCGTTCCAGTAGGAGGAAGGGTAGCAACCTTCCTTCTGCAATGGAACAGGATGACTCCGAGCCTGTTTGTGAGGAGTATTGTCGCCCAGGGCTACAACCTAGAGTTTCTGGAACCTCCCCCGAACAGGCTCTATGTCACGACCCTCCCAAGGGATCAGGACAAGGCCTCTGCCATGACGAACCTGTTGCAGGATCTGATACAGCAAGAGGTGGTTGTCGAGGTCCCGAAACATCAGCAAGGGCAGGGGTTTTACTCCCACATTTTTCTAGTCAGAAAACCCTCAGGAAAATATCGGTTGATCTTAAACCTAAAGATCCTAAACAGATCGATCCAGTACAAACATTTTCGTATGGACACCATCCACTCGATAACGAAATTGTTAATGCCGAATTGTTTTATGGCATCCCAAGATCTGAGGGATGCTTACCTACACATTCCAATTGCCCAGACCTCCCAGCACTTCCTGCGGCTGGCAGTCAATCTAGGGAAGTCCATTTGGCACCTGCAATTCAGGGATCTGCCCTTCGGACTCTCATCCTCCCCCAGGATCTTTACGAAGATTTTGGCGGAAGCTCTGGAGCCCCTGAGGTTGAAGGGAATCTCCGTAGTACCCTATCTAGACGACCTTCTGTTTTTTGCAGACTCCAAGGAGCAGGTAGCCGTGAATCTGCAGGTAGCTCAAATTCACCTCAGGGACCCGGGGTGGCTCCTCAATTTTAGAGAAGTCAAGCCTGGTACCAAGTCAGGAAATAACTTTTCTGGGTTATGTAATCAACTCAGTCCTCCAGAGAGTTTTTCTCCTGCAGGCAAAGCTGGAAAAGGTCCAGGCGGCAGTGAAGCAGGTCCAAACTAACTGTTCAATATCAGTTTGTTCTGCCATGAAAGTTCTGGGGCTTCTCACGGCCGCTATCCCGGCAGTACCTTGGGCCCGGTTTCACGCCAGGCCTCTTCAGGCAAATATCCTGAAGTCCTGGTCGCATCAGGTTTCTCTA
Source organism: Lithobates sylvaticus (assembly GCA_028564925.1). Taxonomy (NCBI): domain Eukaryota; kingdom Metazoa; phylum Chordata; class Amphibia; order Anura; family Ranidae; genus Lithobates; species Lithobates sylvaticus. The sequence continues at coordinate 150,307,612 of CM053038.1, forward strand.
GAGAAACAAATCCGGCTCACGGTAAGAGTAAAAAGGGCTCTGTGGTGGTGGAGGTGTCCGACCAACCTTTCCAGAGGTCTCCCATGGGTCTTCCCGTTGGACAAGCGCCTCACAACAGACGCGAGTGCATGGGGTTGGGGGGCTCATCTGGATGGGTTGACGACACAAGGGACCTGGTCCAAAACAGAGTCCCGAAGGTCGTCAAACTGGCGAGAGCTCAGGGCCATTCTCTTAGCTCTTCGAGTTTTTCAGGAAGAAGTGAGGGGTCATCATGTCCAGATTCTCTCGGACAATACGACCGCGGTGGCATATGTACAGCGACAGGGAGGAACCAGGAGCAGGGCTCTTATGGACCTAGCCAAGCAACTTTTCAGTTTGGCGGAACCATGTGTAGCCTCCCTCTCAGCAGTCCACCTGAAGGGTTCCTTAAACCTTTTTGCGGATATGCTCAGCAGGAAAAGGCTGTTGGAAGCAGAATGGGCTCTGAATCACGAAGTCTTTCTTATGATCACCAGAGTGTGGGGGTGCCCTCAAATAGACCTTTTCGCCAATCGGCAGAACTGCAAAGTCTGCAGTTTCTTTTCTCTGCACAGGGAGGACGGAGCCGTGGGTCTAGATGCCCTAGCTCACCCATGGCACTACCACCTTTGCTATGCCTCCCCCCCCCCCCCTTCCCTCTAATTCCGATAGTCCTGAGGACGTTCAGGGAAGAGGGGACAGGTATGATCCTAATCACACCTTACTGGCCCAAAGGGCCCTGGTTTTCAGCTCTCCTAAGCTTGGTCGTGGAGACTGCCAGTCAGGGAGGACCTGCTGTTGCAGGGTACGGTGGTTCACCCAGAAGTAGGCAGACTTCAGTTAACTGCCTGGCTTCTGAAAAAGACCTCCTTAAAGCCAGAGGCCTGTCCGATAGAGTAGTCAGGACTCTTCTGTCCAGTAGGAAGGAGGTGACTAGGTCAATATACTTTAAAGTTTGGAAGAAATTTAATTCGTACTGTACCTCCAAGGGATTCCAGGTCAAGAGTGTAGTGTCCGTCCTGGAATTTCTCCAGAAGGGTATGGAAAAAGGATTAGCAGCTAGCACCCTGAAAACGCAGGTTGCAGCTTTATCAGTTTATTTTGAGAAAACCCTGTCTAGGGAGACTTTAATTTCTAGATTTTTTTTAGGGCCTTGGCTCGAAATAGGCCAGTGGCTCCTACCTTTTTCCCTAGTTGCCACCTTTTGAACCCCTGCAGGGGTCTTGTTTAAAAAGCTTAGTCTTGAAAACTATTTTTTTAGTGGCTATCACGTCAGCGAGGCGTATTAGCGAGCTGCAAGCTCTGGCACCTTTCCTTAGAATTTTCCCAGACGGAGTGGTTCTTCAAACCGACCCAGCTTTCCTGCCCAAGGTCTCCTCGAAGTTTCATCGCTCCCAACAAATTGTTTTGCCTACCTTCTCTACAGCTCCTGCTAACGCAGGTGAGGAGGCGTTCCACACCCTAGATGTAAGGAGATGTCTGCTGCAGTTCCTGTTAGTCACTAGGGAGTTCAGGAAGTCCAATGCCCTCTTTGTGATCTTCTCAGGACCCCTTAAAGGGGAAAAAGCTTTGAAGAGTACCTTGGGTAGGTGGCTTAGGGGGGCCATTGCAGAGGCCTACATGGCCAATGGGGAAGTACCCCCAGTGGGGATTGCTGCCCACTCCACAAGGGCAACAGCGATATCTTGGGCCGAGAGGGCCGGTGCTAAGCCTGATCCGATCTGTAAGGCGGCCACGTGGTCAAGCTACTCAACCTTCCTTCGCTATTACAGGCTGGACTTGCTGTCAGCTGCAGATCAGGCCTTCGGCAGGAAGGTACTGCAGGCAGTAGTCCCACCCTCGGTAAGCTTCTCGGTTATCCTCTCCAGGGTTATCCTGAAAGGCGATTTGAGAAAGACTTAGTTAGACTTACCGGTGACGGTATTTCTAAGAGCCTTTCAGGACAACCCCTAGTTCCCTCCCTTGTGTTTCTAAATACATAAAAAAGGATACAAGTATCTGTCATGGTTTTTTGTGTGGTTCTCTGTGCTTTGTTTTCTAGTATGCCGGAGGTCCCCAATAACTGAAGCCATGGTGGAAGAGGAGGGGTTTCAAAGGTCAAAGCAAGTGTTTCCTAAAAGTGGGCGGAGCTGCGCTCTCTCCAGGGTTGTCCTGAAAGGCTCTTAGTTAAACTTACCGGTGACGGTATTTCTAAGTCTTTTTTTTAGTGCATTTTTAGTCCAAATATGAGATCTGAGGACTTTTTGACCCCAGATCTCATATTTAAGAGGACCTAATATGCTTTTTTCTATTACAAGGGATGTTTACATTCCTTGTAATAGGAATAAAAGTGATCCAGATAGTTGTTTTTTTTCACTGTTTGAAAAAAAAAAAAATTAAGTAAAATAAATAAACAAGAAAAAAAAAATTCTTCTGTTCACCGACTGACACAGCTCCTTTCTTAGACCATCGGGTTGTTACGCCACCTTCAGGAGAGGACTAGGCAGAACATGTTAACATGTTACAACAAAACCAGAACTTTCTAGTTCCGCCCAAGGGGCGGTCCCTTAGGTAACAACCCACCAGCCTGCCTCCTGCAGCCTCAGTTTTTTTTTTTTTTTTTGCCTAGTGAAGGAGAAGGACCTAGGAACCCTGCGGGCCCATCGGTCCGTGGACTTTTTCTGCAGAAGTTTGCCTTTTGCGCAAGATTTAGATCCTGTGATCTGCTATCAACAGCCGGCTGGGTGACAGGCTGAATACCCTTATCCTTGTAGTCTCCCCATCCTTGCCAGCGAGCGTGTGCAGACCAGAGCTCCGCGCTGGGTCGGCCACGACATGCCCTCCTGCTCCAGGGGCGGCCGGTGAGCGTAATGCTCCGGGGCACACATATGACTGGGCTACTGATGTCTGCGTCACAGTGTGACGGGCCAGCAGCCACCCCGTACTGATCAGAGAGTGAGTCTGTGATGGAAAGTGCCCCAGCTCGTCAGGACTGGTAAGTACAGCTCGCCCTGCCTCAGCGGGGCTGAGCAGCTTTGCATTCCCTGGGAGGTCGATTCGGGGGTCCCTCACCTCCCTCTCTTCTCTCCCTGTCCCTATCCCCCCCCCTGTGGGGGATGCTGCATGGGCTGCTAAGTGGTGTGTGCCATAGACAGGGGCTTCCTGGGGGGCTCTCACCTGGGGTGGGGACTGCGCTGGGTAGCTGTGCCCTGGATGTCTGTAGGTCTCTCCCCTGGGTGTCTGGTGGCTGTGTCTGCTGATCGCTGTAGCGCTGTTTGCCGCCATTTTCTCTGCCTATTTTTACTGTCCCTCATTGCATACAGTGCTCAGCGGCCATTTTTGGTGTGACCAGGGAGCAGCATGGTCTGTCTCCATTTTACTGTAGTCCGGCGGCCTATTTCCTGTGATTATTTTCTTTATACTGGACGCTCGGTGACCATTTTGTTGAAGCCTGAACATGTTTTTCATGCTCAACGCTGTACAGTGGGGCTCAGCACAGCGCGGTTTTCTCTCACAGGCATCTGGGTGCTGACACAGGACACAGGCACACCTAGCTGGACAGCGCAGAACTCGGTCAGGGTGGTGAGTCCTGCGGTGGGGGCCCCTCAGCCTGCAGCAGTTAGGAGGGTGGGACCATCACTATCCGAAGTCCCCAACAGGTGGCAGACAAGGTAGGGTCAGAATGGCTTCAGAAACTGGTGTTTCTTCCCCTGAAATCCAGACAATTTCAACTAGTTCGCCTGCAGACAGTGCAGTGCATCTGGACGCTTTGTCGGCGGTCCTTAACACGTTCGTTGCCAAAATGGAGGCGGTGCGTGAGCGCAAAGGTGGTAAAAAACGGCCCCTGTCCTCCGGGGAGAGCTCTGACGCAGACTCGGGCCCCGCTGAGACTGGTGATCCCTGCTATGTCGTTTCAGAGGACGCTGACCAGGACCGATCGGACAGTGAGGATGAGTCCCCGTCCGGGTCCGTGCGCGATAAAGCGCTTGTTGGCGCACTTATCACAGCTGTGCGTGATACCCTGAAAATTCAGGAGACAGCAGATCCCTCTGCTGATGTAGTGGTCCCTTTTGGGTCCCGTAAGCCAGCCCGTACACCTAAGGTGTTTCCGTATCTGACTTATTTAGCTAAGTTCATATACAAGGAATGGGGTCGACCGCAACGGACCTTTTCGGTCCCCAAATACATGGCTGTGCGATACCCCTTTTGAGGAGAGCCTTCTCAAAAAATGGTCGGCTCCTCCAGTCGTGGACCCCCCAGTATCCAGGTTAAAAAAAGTAACCACGAGCACGGTAGAGGGGACTCCTGCCTTTAAGGACCCCGTGGACAGGAAGGCCGAGGCAGTGTCTCGTTCCTTGTTTACGGTTGTGGGGTCAGCAATGCGACCAGTACTGGCATCCGCACTTGTGTCACAGACACTTACTGAGTGGGCAAAACGTTTGCACCGCGAATTAGGGGAACAGGCTTCCCCTGTCTGCGTGGAACTAGCAGACCAGTTAGTGCAAGGTCTTAAGTACGTTTGTGACATGGCCCTGGATACGCTTCCTCTGTTATCCAGGGCTTCAGTGCCAGCAGTGGTGCTGAGGCGCCTGATTTGGCTAAAATGCTGGTCGGCTGACCAGGCATCTAAAAAAGCCTTGATGGATTTACCCTTCCTTTGTGAGCGGATCTTTGGAGCCTCATTGGATGACATTATTAAAAATGCCACAGGTGGTAAGAGTACCCTACTCCCACAGGCCAGGAAAGCTAAAGAGCCACGCCGTAGGCAAGGGCCCTCATTTTCTCCTCACAAACGGCTTTTTCGTCCGCCCGGGGCTTCGGCTAAACATCCCCAGCCTGACAGGACGACCTCTGAAGGACAAAAACATCCCTGGAACCGCAAGCCTAACAAGCCTGCGAGCAAAAGTGCTACGGCATGAAGGTTTGCCCCCGCCCGCAACACAGGTGGGGGGTCGCCTTCGGGAGTTTGCAGCCCAGTGGGCCTCTCGGCTGTCCGATCAATTGGTCTGCGATCAGATTTCCTCTGGCTACAAGATGGAGTTCCTCTCTTGGCCACCAAACAGATTATTCCCCTCCAGCGTACCCGTACTCCTGGCTCACCGGGAGGCCCTAATGGGGGCAGTAAGGGACCTGCTGAGTCGAGGGGTGATAGTACCTGTTCCGGAGCCAAAAAGATTCCAGGGGTTCTACTCCAATCTGTTTGGACGTACCCCTTCCTTTTTGGAGACTACAATCTTGGACCTAAAAGCCCTTAATTACTTTGTAAAAGTACAGAGGTTCAGAATGGAATCAGTTCGCTCAGTAGTCGCTGCACTCCATCAAGGGGACTCCCTGGCGTCTTTGGACATCCAGGATGCGTACCTGGATGCAAGTTTCTGCGATTTGCAGTTGGGGAAGCCCACTACCAGTTTGTGGCTCTCCCTTTTGGCTTGGCATCAGCCAAGGTATTGGCTCCTGTTTTGGCATTGCTGCGACAACGCGGGATTATGATCGTAGGTTACCTAGATGATCTCCTCCTGAGAGCATCTTCCGCCTCAGAATTAGGAGGATGTGGCGATCACCAAGCAGACCCTGCAGGAATTTGGGTGGCTGTTGAACCTAAAAAAGTCAGTGATCGTACCAACTCAGCGCTAGGAGTACCTAGACTTACTGCTGGACTCCATGGAAGTGAGAGTTTTTCTCCCTTCAGGCAAGCTGCAGACTCCTCAGAGCTGCAGTAAAACCGTTGATGAACCGCAGGTGGTCGTCGCTACGCCTCTGCATGCGAGTCCTGGGACTCATGGTGGCCTCCTCCGAGGCAGTACCGTATGCCCAGTTTCACACCAGAGTCTTGCAGAAGGAGATCTTGACGGCATGGCTATTGAGAGCCAGGTGTTGAGGAACAGGGGCCTTTCGGACTCTGTGATCCCAACTATGTTGAGAGCACGGAAATCTTCTTCTCGGAAGATATATCATCGTACCTGGAAGGCCTACATCTCCATGTGTGAGGAGAAAGGACAGATTCTGCTGTTTTTACAGCGAGGAGTAGACCAGAAATTGGCTTTAAGCACCATTAAAGGACAAATATCAGCTTTGGATGTCTTTTTTTCTCTCTCTCTCTCTCTCTCTCTCTCTCTCTCTCACTCTCTCTCTCTCTCTCTCTCTCACTCTCTCTCTCTCACACTCTCTCTCTCTCTCTCTCTCTCTCTCACTCACTCTCTCTCTCTCTCTCACTCTCTCTCTCACTCTCTCTCTCTCTCTCACACTTTTGTTCAAGGGGTCCGACATGTAGTTCCTCCGGTGCGTCCACCGTTACCCCTGTGGGATCTGAACCTGGTGTTATCGGCGCTTCAGAGACTGCCATTTGAGAATATCGGAGATATCCCTCTGTTGACTCTTTCCCAGAAAGTGTTTTTTCTAGTGGCCAATACATTGGCCAGGAGGGTTTCAGAACTGGCGGCCTTGTCTTGCAAGTCGCCCTATCTGGTTATACACAAGGATAAGGTGGTGTTGCATCCGCAACCTTCTTTTCTGCCGAAGGTGGTTTCGGCATTCCACATCAATGAAGACATTGTGTTACCATCTCTGTGTCCTAAACCGACACATCCTAAGGAGGTGGTCCGGGCTCTGAGGGTGTATTTGTCTGCTACGGCTCCCTTTCGGAAGTCAGACTCCTTGTTTGTTTTGGTGGTTGGTCCGAAAAAGGCATGGCGGTCTCGTCAGCCACCATTTCCAGGTGGATCAGACAGATTTTAGTACAGGCCTACGCCTTGAAGGGGCAGGTGCCCCCTTTTCCAGTTACGGCCCACTCCACCAGGGCAGTTGGAACGTCTTGGGCCTTCCGACATCAAGCGTCTGTCGCTCAAGTGTGTAAAGCGGTTGATGCCTGTTTTGGCCGCAAAGTTTTGCAGGCGGCCGTGTAATTTAGCAATTGCACTTACATTTTTTCTGTGTGTTACTTTTTTTTTTTGTCAAAAAAAAAAAATAACTTTTTTTTTTTTTTTAATGTAAATGCACTGTTCCATTTGTTACCGCAAGTTTGAGGCGGTTTGTAAGGTAGTGACTCCCAGATGTTTTTTTGTGGGTAAAAGTTCTATGCTGTTCCCACGCTCTGTTTTTGTGGGTGAAGTTTTATACTGTTTCCCACATGCCATTGTGGGTGAAGTTTTTATGCTGTTTCCCACCCCTCGTTTTGGCACTGTTTGGGGACGTCCCGATGATCTAAGAAAGGATCTGCGTCAGTCGGTGAACGTAAGAGAAAATAGGATTTTTTTTGTACTCACCGTAAAATCCTTTTCTCTGTAGTTCACCGACTGACACAGCACCCTCCCCTCCCTTTTTTTTTTTTTTTTATGTTATACTGCTTGATGACGTACTGGGGCTGCAGGAGGCAGGCTGGGGGGTTGTTACCTAACGGACTGCTCCTTGGGCGGAACTAGAAAGTTCTGGTTTTGCTGTAACATGTTAACATGTTCTGCCTAGTCCTCTCCTGAAGGTGGCGTAACAACCCGATGGTCTAAGAAAGGAGCTGTGTCAGTCAGTGATTTACAGAGAAAAGGATTTTACGGTGAGTACAAAAAATCTTTTTTTTTTTTTTTTAAAGCGATCTGTCCCGACGAATTTCCGCGCAGAAGCGAACGCAAACGTGAGTAGCGCCTCCATATGAAACCGGTGGTCAAACCACACATGTGAGGTATTGCCACGATTGGTAGAGCGAGAGCAATAATTCTAGCCCTAGACCTTCTCTGTAACGCAAAACATGCAACCTGTAGAATTTTTAAAATGCGCCTATGGAGAGTTTCGAGGGTAAAAGTTTGACGCCATTCCACGAGCAGGGGCAATTTTGAAGCGTGACATGTTGAGTATCAATTTACTCGGCGTAACATTATCTTTCACAATATAAAAAAAAAAATTGGACTAACTTTACTGTTTCTTTTTATTCAAAAAAGTGAATTTTCCAAAAAAAGTTCGCTTGTAAGACTGCTGCACCAATACGGTGTAAAAAAAAGTATTGCAATGACCGCCATTTTATTCTCTAGGGTGTTAGAAAAAAAAAAAAACAATATATAATGTTTGGGGGTTCTAAGTAATTTTCTAGCAAAAAAAACTGTTTTAAACGTGTAAACACCTAAATTCCAAAACGAGGCCAGTCCTTAAGTGGTTAAGCCATACAATTACATTCATCTTTAGGTACTAGTTTAGCCTTGTTTAACGGAAAATAAAATTCTGTAGGTCTAGGATCTGATTGCAAACTCTAAACCCTGATTCACACCAGTTCGATTTGTCATGTGATTTGACAGGTCAAAATTGCATGACAAGTCGCACCCCATTACCAGCAATGGAACCATTCAAATCATTGGGACTCAAGACGTTGTGTCCTTGAAAAAGATTCCTGCTTTACTTTGGATGTCATTGCAACTTGCATTACATGAAATCGCAAGCCATGATGAAATTGCACATTAAAATCGCACTGATTGCTGGCTTTGAAATCGGGCTGAATTAGCACAATTTCAAATCTGCACGTTTGTAAACCACGCTAAAGGCCAGTTCACCATGCCCATACACTAAAGGTTCAGTTTTGGCTTGCAGGCAGCTGTCTGTTTCAGCTGCAGTGAGGGGGGCGGTTTGATGCATGTTTCAGCACATCTCATAGTTTCCTGTGTGTTTTTTTTTTTGTTAATATTTTATGAATTGCTTAAAGCAACATTTCATTCATTTTTCTGCACAGCAACACGGTGCATTGTGCTGCTGTGCGTTTTGACTTGTGGTGCCTACCTATGCACTGCAGTAAAATGCAGCATGCCTGCATATTTCCAATGCTTACTGCACCGGACCTCCAGGCTGTGTTTCAGTGTAAACGGGGCACATAGCAAACAGTTGCTTTCTAAGTGTCCTAGTGGTAATTGGTGTTTTTGTCCAGTGCAGAAAAATGCCGGCACTGTGGGAACAGGTCCTAAACACAGCTAAATGCATGCAAAAATGTAGCTAAACCTGCTTTAAAGCAGGAGCACCTAAGTGCATAAAAGTTTTTTACACTTCCCAGATCACTCCTGCATTTAGAAAAGTTAAGCCCGGAAGTGTGAGTGCGGTGTAAGTTTTCTGATTAAATAATTATTTCATTAAAATCTCATGGGTCTAGTAGCACTAACTTAAACAAAGTGTTACTAGACCTACAGATTACCAACAATACAGACCTGATCACACATGTGGAAACAAGGGGCAATTTAGGAAACGGCGATCACAGGTCAATTAGCTTCAGTATAAATCACACAAATGGGAAACATAAGGGGAATACAAAGACACTGAATTTCAAAAGGGCCAACTTCCCATGACTACAAACCTTGCTAGAAGATATAAATTGGCATAAAATCTTAGGAACAAAGAACACGGAGGAGAGATGGATTTGCTTTAAGGGCATTAGCCAGTGCATCCCATTGGGAAATGAATTTAAAAGTCCTGGATGGCTTAACTCCAATGTAAAAATGCATATAAAAGCAAAGGAGAAGGCCTTCAAGAAATACAATGGTATCATTAACTGTTAGCGCAAAGAACAGTGTAACTGAGTTTAAAATTAGTAGTAAAAGTAGTGATTAATACACATAGAGAATCACTTCAGTCTATAAGTAGTTCATAAATGGATCATCAATTCATGGCAAGAAGAATGGTGGGGTGGTAGAGGCGGCTGCTGTCCTCAGAGAGCCAACTATGTTTACAGTTTTGCCACACAGGGAGATCAGTAATAGCGGGGGTTTAGAAGAGTGGATGGCACTATTAATGCACAAATACATCCATGAAATGCGTTTTAGGAGTCAAATACATTTCTCAATATGACAAAATAAAAATAGTAAATTGTTGTTGTTTTAAAACTGGACTAGTATAAGCCCTATACGCTGGTACTAGTACTCAACTATAGGCTTAAAATATATATTTAAAAAAATGGATATCTATCTTATCTATCTAGCTATCTACCAGTGGGGGAGGGTCTGGAAGCTTGTAAGACAAAAATACATTAGGGTTTGGATTCTGTGCAGAAATAAATTCCACACACCTTCTGGGGTGCCAATTGAAATAAATACTGAAACTAATATTGTCTGGGTGGTGGATAGATTCCATTTATTCCATAAACGTATTAACTTGTCTATTCCCATAGTTAGCTAGTCTATTAAAACTCTGATAATATTACTGTTGATAGTACAATCTTATAAGGTTGGCTATGAAAATAAACACACTGCTTGGTAAAACAACGTCTTATTTCCCAAGAAAATAGGAAATGCTAACATAAAAACAAGGGACAATATTAGGGCTGTGGAAAATAAAGATTTATTCCTCGATTTAATTAGTTAATTTCTTTTTGATCGGTACTCACCTCTCCGCCAGCTCCTGGGTCTTCAGGGAGTTCCGGTGATGTCACTGACATCGACGACATCGGACTCCTCCCCCCTTCCCCAAGTGCCTACGTCTGCTAACGAAGGAAAGGGGGAGGAGTCCAGTGACGTTTAAGTTCTGATTGAACGTAATGCGTACGGGGGAGGAGCTACGCATGACGTCACCTGCAGGACGCTGCTGCCCTATGGAACTAACACAGTTGTCGGCTTTACATGCTGTGTTTTTATCATCTTTATGTAGTAGTTTGTGTTTGAACACAAAAATTAAATCTTATACTTAAGCGGCGAGCACTTAAATCTTTTCTTTCTACCCATGACCTGGCGTCCTTGCTGAGATCTAAGGAGACATGAGAGAAGTTTATGGTCCGTGTTAACCCTTTTGATACCCGCTTGCATGACCACCTGTTTGCACAGGGGTCCATGCCATAAGGTGAGAGTGATTAATTAGACCGGAGATGGAGGGATTGTCACTCTACTGTGGAAAAAAAAAATTACTTATGTCAGTGCTACAGTTTGAATTTAAAACGTATTTGTGTGAACCGTGAAGTTAAGTCATGGATTGTGGAAACTAACTCAGTCGGATGATTGTGTATACCACATTTACCACTGACTAATGCAGAGTTGCGGTGCAAGGAGATCAGCTAAAAGTAGTTGAATCTGTATGTGCGTTTTTATAATTAATCGAAATTTGTTGATCGATTTTAAAATGAAAAAATCGATTAATCGAACATGAAAATTTTAATCAGTAACAGCCCTAGAAAATATTACAGAGCATATAAAATACAAAAACATCATTGATACTTATCGTAAGGCAGTCCTCTAGATATTGTCTCGTCAGCTGGGCTCAAAATGGCAAGAGAAGGCCATGTGGCACAAGCCATCAGGCAAGAGAGCCAAGAGCGATAAATGGACGATTTTCCCTTTCTGTGTGCACTTTTTTTTTTTTTTTTTATATAAACGAGTTTATTTGCAATCAAACAACAAAACATACAGGCTCTGTACACAGTGTATATAACATTATAAAGTCACAAAGCATACGTGTGCAGATATACTGTGCTGGTTGCCTAAAAAAAGCCGTATTTGTTTATATTTTCTATCTTCCGTGGTAGTCTCCAGATTACATGCCATCTCCCGACTACATGAACTCCTATAACTATCTGTCTATACACATTATAATGTAGAACTTGCGTGTTCATGTAACTATCGGTGGGCTCCAATTGTATTGGCCTATACCGTACAGGTGTCAGGGGTATCAAGCCACCTATCCCAGACCTTGTTGTATTTGTTAGGACACCCCCTGTGTCGATATGACTTTCTTATATGGTAGAGTTAATTTTTTTTCCCCTATCCAAGTTTGGACCGTGGGGGGGGGGGGGGGGGGGGGGGGATGGGCGTTCCGCATCCATTGTCTAGATATCAACTTCCTAGCGCTGAACAGAGTCTCGTATAAGAAATTTGTCAATTGTGGTGTCTGGGAGTAGGCCCAGTAGACAAGTTTTGGGGTCCAACTGTAGAGGCGAGCCCATGCGGTCGTGCAAAAATTGTATAACTTGTGTCCAGTAAGTTTGGATGTCCAGGCATGTCCATATTAAATGGTAAAATGTAAAGGGGTGATCTGCACACCTCAGGCAACACAGGTTTTGTTTGGCATGGTATTTGGCAATTCTTGCTGGTGTAAGATAGGATCTATGTATGAGTTGGGTCAACCGCTCAGAGTTGAGTAGGGGAAACTTTTTTGGTGTTTTCTAAAATCTCCTCCAACTCTGCTTCCTCCAATGGGCCCACGTCCTCCTCCCATCTATTCTTAGCTGTGTCTATGATCCGTGTTACTGAGCGAGTTCTCAGTAAATTGTACAAAGTAGAAATCAGTTTGGAGGGGTGCTCGCCGGTTATTACGTCTACCATGGTTAATGTTTGTGGATTAGGGAAACCGTCTGTGAATTGGGCCTTAAGGGCGTGGCTATGAAGGTATCATAGCAGAGTGCTAATAAAGGATTTCAATCTTATCACACCAGTTGGTCAGGAGCTAAGCTTTTGTTCAGCATCCTTGCTAGGGGCCTTAATCGACACCCTGCTGGGTCAACTTTCAACTTAAGTCACCTGGTTGTATCAGAAACTCCCGAAATATGATATTAAACCATGTTGCCTTCCAACAGTGGAAAAATGTCAAAATTAAAAAATGCTGCGCTAAAGGGTCCCTATATTATGAACCCTCCAAATGGAATGTGATGACACAGCACTATATCAAAGCGCTGAAAACAAGTCTGCACTTGTGCTTAAATTTTGTGAAAAAACTAATATATCACAAACAGTGCTATGATTAATAATTGCCAAACCAGCAAACCCTAAAGGCCGGTCATGACCTAAAAAATATAAGTGAAAAAAACTAATGATCTATACACCCCAGTTTTAAATACTGAGAAATGTCTAGAAATGTGCCAGATGGTGTGCTCCAAATCTCATATAGTAAGTGAATACAAAGAAAAAAATAATAATAATGATATATACACACAATTAAGTATTATATGGTAAATAAAAATCCACAGTACACTGTCCCAAAGTACTGCAGAGAGATCCAAGTGAAAAGACCTGGTGATATATATACCCCAGTTTTAAATCCTGAGAAGTATTTACAAGTATGCCAAGTGATAAGCTCAAGTCCCATATAGTAAGTGAATCCAAAAGGAAAAGATAAGTGTACACAGTAAATAATCTATGGCTAATGAATGTCCACAATACAATGTCCCAAAGCACTGCAGAAAAATCAACAGATAGTGACCCAAACGCTGTTTGTATTGGAGAGTAGTAATTCCAAGAAGTTGATATCTTGCTTAAGTAAAGTAAGTCTGGGTCCTTACCACATCTGACGGACTCCCTGAGAGAGCAGAGTCGGTAGTGCAAGGCAGATACAATCCTCTGCAGGGATAAGCGTCACTCCTCCGGTCCTCTGGTTCTTTCCAAGCCACCTCTCCTCGTGGGGGAACTAAGATGATCAGGAACCCAAGCACTGGTCTCTGGGATCGCTGAGCTGATGCACCCGGGCGGAGCAAAGAAGATAGACAGTACAGGTGACCAATCATAGAGGTCTTCAGTGTCCTTTTGCACACTGCGTCTCCCTGTTAGGGTGTAACTCCACGGGAGCCCTCCAGTCAGTCACCTGTGAATGTAATCAACACTCAGGCCCCTCGGCCATGAGTGAAGATAAAAGGAGACCGAAAAAAACAAAACAATTTTTTATCCAAAAGAAGAACATCAACCCTGGATGCAATGGATCTAATAAATCCTATATGTAAATGTTCCATACTTCCCCTTTATCTTATGGAACTAACATAATAAATGAGTTTACGACCGTATATAAGGCCCTCTGTTAAAAAAAAAAAAAAAAAACGCACCCGAGCGCATATCAGAAGAAATGTGCATAGAAATTTTTTTTTCCTTTTTTTTTTTTTTTTTTTTTTTTCTTTTTTTCTTATTCCTTTTTCCTCTCTTTTCCTTCCTTTCCCTGGATCCAGGGTTGATGTTGATATCATCTTCTTGGAATTACTACTCTCCAATACAAACAGCGTTTGGGTCACTATCTGTTGATTTTTCTGCAGTGCTTTGGGCCATTGTATTGTGGACATTCATTAGCCATAGATTATTTACTGTGTACACTTATCTTTTCCTTTTGGATTCACTTACTATATGGGACTTGAGCTTATCACTTGGCATACTTGTAGATACTTCTCAGGATTTAAAACTGGGGTATATATATCACCAGGTCTTTTCATTTGGATCTCTCTGCAGTACTTTGGGACAGTGTACTGTGGATTTTTATTTACCATATAATACTTATTGTGTGTATATATCATTATTATATTTTTCTTTGTATTCACTTACTATATGAGATTTGAAGCACACCATCTGGCACATTTCTAGACATTTCTCAGTATTTAAAACTGGGGTGTATATATCATTAGTTTTTTTTCACTTATATTTTTTAGGTCATGACCGGCCTTTAGGGTTTGCTGGTTTGGCAATTATTAATCATAGCACTGTTTGTGATATATTAGTTTTTTCACTAAATTTAAGCACAAGTGCAGACTTGTTTTCAGCGCTTTGATATAGTGCTGTGTCATCACATTCCATTTGGAGGGTTCATAATATAGGGACCCTTTAGCGCAGCATTTTTTATTTTTGTTTGATTTCCTTAGCGATATTTGATGGTTATTTGCTGCTGCTTTCTCCTTTTTTATTATTATTTTTTTATTAGCGCGGTATTATTTTCATAGTTTCATAGTTAGTAAGGTTGAATAAAGACATCAGTCCATCCAGTTCAACCTGAGTGAGTGTCTACAATTGTCCCTATCCCTGTACATTGCACACTCACATTGGTCCCTACCCTCAAGGAGCCCACAATACAAGGTCCCCATTCATATACTATGGCCAATTTTTGGACAGAAGCCAATTAACCTACCTGCATGTCTTTGGATTGTGGGAAGAAACCAGAGCACCTGGAGGAAACCCACGCAGGCACAGGGAGAACATGCAAACTCCAGGCAGTTAGTGTTGTGGTTGGGATTTGAACCAGCCATGCTTCTTACTGCTAGATGAGAGTGCTGACCACTACACCACTGTGCCGCCCCATTTTACCTCTTTTTTTTACCAGTGGAAAAATGTAAAATGATGCATTTGGGTGGCAAAAATTATGAATACAATCTACTCATGGGGGGGAGAACCTCTGGGGGAATCTAGGATGCAAAAGGACCTGGGGGTCCTAGTAGATGATGGGCTCAGCAATGGCATGCAATGCCAAGCTGCTGCTAACAAAGCAAACCGAATATGACCTATAATCACATACATAGGTTGGACTTTTTTTTCAACCTCACCAACTATGTAACTATGTAATATTCGCATGCATTAAAAAGGGGACTAACTCAAGAGATAAAGCGATAATTCTCCCAGTCTACAAGACTCTGGTCTGGCCTCACCTGGAATATGCTGTCCAGTTCTGGGCACAAGTCCTCAGGAAGGATGTACTGGAAATGGAGCGAGTACAGAGAAGGACAACAAGGCTAATAAAGGGACTGGAAGCAGGGCCGTCTTAATGAGTGGCTGCATTGGAGGTCCCTGCACTTTCCCTGGCCCTTTTGCAGCTTTGTAAACTTTTGTAAACACACTGCTTTCAAGCCGATCGGCTCAGCAGGAGCATCAGCGGTGTGGGGGAGGCTGCCTCTCCCTGTAATACTCCCCTTTCATTTAATCACAATAGACTGTCCCTCTGGGATCTTCAATAGATCCCGATGCAGCTCGAGATGGTGGACGGAACTGGGGGTGTGGCTGCCTCCTCCACTCCTCCCAAACAAGGGTGTAGTGGTTAGCACTCTCACCTAGCAGTAAGAAGGGTCGCTGGTTCGAATCCCAACCACGACACTTCCTGCCTGGAGTTTGCATGTTCTCCCTGTGCCTGCGTGGGTTTCCTCCGGGTACTCCGGTTTCCTCCCACAATCCAAAGACATGCAGGTAGGTGAATTGGCTTCTGTCCAAAAATTGGCCCTAGTATATGAATGGGGACCTTGGATTGTGGGCTCCTTGAGGGTAGGGACTGATGTGAGTGTGCAATGTACAGGGATGGGGACAATTGTAGACACTCACTCAGGTTGAACTGGATGGACTGATGTCTTTATTCAACCTTACTAACTATGAAAAAAAAAAAACAAAAAAAAAAACTTGTTCACACAGGAGAGACTACAACAGCCCGGGAGTGTCTGTATCCAAGAATGCAGTAAGTGAGCACATGTCACTGCATACAGAACTAAGCTGCCACTATTTCAGTGACTAGTGAGGAGGGGTTGATCGGGGGTCTAAAAAGTAGTTTAAAGTGGTCCGATCAAGAATCTGAAGAGGGGCTAAATGGGGGGTCTGAAAAAAGTTTAAAGGTGTCCGATCTTAGATCTGTAGAGGGGCTTATCTGAGGTCTAATAAGGGGCTGATCTGAGGTCTGACAAGGGCACGCGGGCGCCACCCTCTCTCTCCTGCCACCCCTCTAGCACCAATAGATAGATATATTCATGCATTGCATGAATATATCTATCTATCTATCTATGGCCGCCGCTGCCACCTCCTTTTTGGGCACAGGGCGCCTGAATTACAGCGGCGGGGGGTGGTTTTAAAAAAAGGTGACCTGCGAGCGCCATGCTGGGCGCTCGCAGGTCACTCAGCTGTGTTAGAAAAGAAAATGAATATTCGCATTCCTAAAACTAAACCACCTCTCTGCCAATCAGGTGCTTGGATCTGTTACCCGTCACCTGATTTGCTGAAACGACAGTCGCTATTATTGGACGTCTATCAGGCTTCCAATCATAGCAGAGGACGGGAGAAGTCATCGAGGAGCTGTCCCACCGAGACAGGTAAGTGCAGACGGCAGGGGGCACACTGGCAGCATTTGATATGGCACAGTGGCTGCGTTTGATGGCACCGTGGCGCCAATTGATGGCACAGTGAGGCTGCAATTGATGGGGTTTTTTCAGAATTTTTCAGTTTGTTTGCGCCCCCCAAAAAAATTTTGAGCACCAGCCGCCACTGTATTTCAACCTATACTGTCCAACCTTGTCACTATAGCTCCCCCTACCATCCAATCCTGTCACCAAAGCTCCCCCTACCATCCAATCCTGTCACTATAGCTCCCCATACCATCCAATCCTGTCATACATAAATACAGCCTGCTGATAGGCTGGGAGTGGCATTTATGACAGGGGGCAGTGTGTACAGGGAGCGGGATAGTTTCAAAAAGGAGTGGGATCACTGTGTACAGAGTCAGAGTATATGGGGGGGGGGGGGGCAGTGTGTGTAGGGGGTGAATTTAATTTGCAATAATTCCCTAGTTGTCTGTATTTGTTTCTAATCAGACTAAAAAGCCACGCCAAATATGTAGCATTATTTAGCCACACCCACTCCATTCCACAGCGCACATAGCGTGCCGTAGGTCACCATCTCCCTAGTAGGGGCCCTAGTGCATTACTTACACGCCAAATATGTAGCATTATTTGGCCACACCCACTCCATGCCACAGCGCACATAGCGTGTCGTAGGTCACCATCTCCCTGGTAGGGGCCCTAGTGCATTCCTTTCTCCAGGGGCCCATGATAATATTAAGATGGCCCTGACTGGAAGACCTTGGTTATTAAAAAAGGTTGCGAGCACTGAACTTATTCTCTATGGAGAAGAGACGCTTCACAGGGGATATGATTTTAATTTACAAATGCCATACTGGTGACCCCACAGTAGG